>VZTZ01046640.1:1208431-1255464 GCA_013400955.1 Drymodes brunneopygia
AAAGCAACAGCAATTAAATGTAATGTCCTGGCTATAGATATTTCCCTGATAAGATGTGGTTAGAATTGCTCAGCCATGTGACACAGCAACAAACAGCTTTTTGAGCTACAATCCACCTGATAGAAATTCAGATTACCCAGGTATTAAGCAGAGTATTGGCCATCATTTCACAGATGGTCAAAGATGTACTGCACTGCTAACTTTAGTAACAAAACTGCTTGTGACATCATTATTACATTTGAACTGAGATTGTTTCTACAGTCCATGAGGGAGAAAAAACATTTTATCCCACGTTGGTAAATGAAGAGTAGGTAAAAGGTGCATTCCCAGGTAGGAAACTCATCAAATAGAAGACACTGTAGAGGAAACTGGAAATACAGAGGGCAAGTGGACAGAACAGAGTGTCAGGGCCAGTAACAGGGAGCTGTCTGTCCATGTATGCATACATACATACACACACACACAGCCCATTCTAAATACAGACAAGATTTCTACCTTGTGCAATTCATATGGACAGGAATCCCAGCTCAGTGGATGTTATTCAAAGTATTCCACCACCCCCTGGAAAAAACAATAGGTTTTATCTGCTGTGTCAAGACAGGCAAACTGGTTCAAAGCACTTAAGCCAGCAAACACGTCTGCAATGCAGCCCAGCCTAAAGGCAACAACAGACTAATCATTTAATAAGGCTGCCCCATCAGGCTTAATTTCAGCCCTTAAAATATCTTGCGTGATTGGACCTTTGGGTGAGACACATGCATTATAGAAGTCCATTATTTCTTAAATAGTAAATTCTTTGGGGCAAGAACCCTGAGTTCCTACAGGTCTCTATTTGCAGAGGCCTCGTTCAAGGATCCCTCCACTACTGCAGCCTCAGAAGGCACAGTGGTCAGAGTGCATTTCAATTGTTTAAAATGCTTTGGTTTTTACTGCTGAAGACATAATCTTGCATTTCTTTTACTGACATGGTATCATACACATACAGCAAATGGTACCAGCTAGCATGCAAGCCCTGACTCAGAAGTGGTGCCAGCATCAGCATAGCATGACAGCAAGGTGCTGTCAGAAACCTAGATTAGCCCTCAGACTAGGTGAAAAGAAAGGATTACATGAAATCCACTGATAGTATTCCAGGCTCTGAAAATGGGAATGTGGAACAAAACATTGTATACTAACCTAAGAAACAAGACGGAAAATGTAAGAAAGTGACAAGACACAGCAGCCCGAAGGAAAACTGCCGAGCATTGTGCAGCTCCTGACAGGGAAAGCTGTGGAACAAAATACTTGGTGTACTGTAGATATGTCGCTCTAACATCTTAGACTCTAATTTTTCTCATCCAAAATTTATACATATAAACCATGAACAGAGCACCTTTGTTCTAACTCTGCAGATAGCCTGAAACCACCTGAGAGGTATGAGTCTCCTAATAGGGACAACGTATTCTGAACCCCTCAAAGACACATAAGTGATCAAGACTATGAATTACTTTGCTGCTGATTGGTAGAATCATGCAGCTGCTGCATTTGTCCCAAAACCCCAAACTATTGCACTGCCCTCAGCTACTCCCTGCACTGCTCCTGCAAAAAGCCTTCACCTCACAGCTGAGGCTGTTTAAAGGCAACCTGTGGGATGCCAGTTGCAGAGATGGAGGTGCTGCTGGGTTTTGCCACATGAGGGAAGAAGACCTTTTTCTTGGCTGACCTTCGTGCCAAGGCAACGAGCAGACAGGCTGCTAGGGTTGCAACTTTTCCTGCAGCCAGTCAGATAAAAATTCCCCTCCTCTGACTGTGTGACATTTTGTCAGAAAAGCAAGAGATCATAAGCTGGAGGAGCCCCTGGGTGATGCACAGGAAGCTGCTCAGAGCCACTCTTGCCTTCCCTCTGAGGGTGCTGAGGTCACCTTATGTAGGTGTTGCTGCCAGCTGCCAACCATGGTCACAAACTGTTTGTCTTGGAGCTGTCGTGCCAGGTCAAAAGAGAGGTCTCCTGCAGCTCTCATCCCTAGGTAGATCCATCCCTTTTTCTGCACAAGTCACAGAAGACTCAGGGCTCAGTTCACTGTGAATTAGAAGGGAAAGAGATTTGATTTTCTTTTGGATGCCTTGCCACCAGCTAAAAAACAAACTGCCATTCAGCTCTTATCTGCCAAGCTCTGTATATGTGAATTTTGCTTCCTGTTATTGCAGCAACGTTAGGATGGAGAAATGCTCTTGATTTCCTTTTTGAGAAGAATTTTCTTTTCTAAACAATTGGTATTAACCAGAACAAAACAACCAAGAAACAGCATGCTCATTTCACAGATTTCCAGTAATGTTAGAGCTCTGTACATTGTTTCAGCTCTTGCTGAGATGAAGCTTGATTATGTTAATGTTGGCCAGCCATTTAATTTGTTTAACTCAGGGACACTTTCACTACAGGCTTCCTGAACCCTGAGAAGTTGGCTCCGCTCTCAATAGCAAGGGTGGGCAAGGAATGATGATAGGGGTTTTGCCTGACTTCTAGGAAAATACTTGTGTATGTTCAGAATGTGCCTGTTCACATGCATTTTCATATGTGTGTGTGACTGTATTTGCCAGCAGAGATAGAGGTGTGTCCTCACTAGTGGCTTCTGACCACCAGCCTGATGGAGGACCATACAAGACTAACTGAGGTCCTGCAAATGCAACAGTCAAACACTTCAGAAAAGGGCCACTCAAGGATAAAGTTGCTGGGCGAACTTGCCAGAGAAGGCACCTGACAGTACAACAAAAGTCTCATTTGGAGCCTGATGCAGGTTGTCACAAACCAAGGAGCTGGCAGGCAGATCCCAACAACCCCAGCAGGTTTCCCGTGTGCCCATGCTCTGCTGCAGCCCGGTGGAGCTGAGCAAACCAAAGGTACAATCAGTGTCACCTGCTTGCTCACTTGTGCCTGTGCTCAGGATCTGCTTACCCAGGAGACCACATAACCATACACCACATAACCCATACAACATCTGAAGTAGGTCTATGTGGAATTTTGGTCAAAAAAAGTAGGTCTCACTGAGGGAGTCACACTAATTCGAAGGTCCTCAAAATTAGTGCTTGTGAAGAAGGTCCCAACCCTGTCTTAGATGAATCTCTGCAGGGCACTGGGTGACCATGGGCTACTGAGTGAACGCAATGCACTCAAACGCAGAAGGTTGAGAGCTTTCCCTTGTCTCGTGAGTTAATTTGTGACAAATGAAATAAGCAGAGCCAGTAAAGAAAACACCACCTTCTTGCACAGTAGACACACTTTGGGTAAGCCCAGTCTTACGTGTCTCCCAAGACCTTGGGAGGTAGAAGTACAACATCCATGTCTTTCCTATGGTATCCTTACTGCAGCTTAGCTTCCTGGTGCACATACTGTTACAGGAGCAGAGGATGGAGAAGTAGAGATTAGATAGATAGCACCACTGACATTATACCCAGAAGACCAGATCCAGCCCTCTTGTTCCCTAAAGAAAACTGGATCGGGGTACATGAGTCACTTTCTGCAGCTACAGGTCAATGAGGGACACAGGCTCTAGAGCCAGGCTGCCCAGAAACAGCCCAGTCTTTACAGCAGGATGATGAATTATTGGAGACCTAAGTACACTGTGATGAGGTGGCATAACCATTATCTATTCCACAATGAAACAGCTTGCACTTCTCATGAAGAGCTCATCAGAACTGCAACTTTTCAGTTTAAATCTTATCATACTGCATGAGCAGCTGGTTTACATTTTGCATTGTCCATTTCAAGGAATTATTCTCCTCCATTTGTTTCTTAAAAATTAATATCTTGCATCTTGCCTTACTTTGATGGTTTGTTTTACGTTTCAGGAATGCAAAACAATTGCACAATAAATCACTGGAGGAATGTACATGGGGGTTATTTGTCATGGTTATAAATAAATGAACTTTAGCAATAGTTGATAAACAGAAGATTATGGACAATTCGGGCAGGCTCTCAAAAAGATCAGAGCATGACTTTAGTCCTTTAATAACAAGCTTTATTTTATTGTCCCATAACCCACTAGAAACACTGCAGGCAGGGTGGCCAGCTGCCTCTCCAAGCTGGCAGCTGATTGCCAGGAACAGGCTATAAAGCCCTATTTGTTCTTCAAAAGGTTGGCTGTGCCACACAGCTCTGCCAGGAGCAGAGAGACCCAGCACCTGGGGAGACTTAACTGTCTGTGAAAATTGTGAAGAAAGTTCATCCTACAGATGCTTAAGTTTTAGGAACTTAGCTTTAACTGTTGAGATTAAATGAGAATCAAATTTGGACTTATGCCTCTTGGAATCAAGCATGAACTCAGTTCATTACAGAAGAGATTCCAAACTGCAAATCATAATGTTCTCAAACACCTTAGAACCCTTCACAGAGTAAAGTCTTTTTTCACTTGGCACTACTGAAAATAAATGTTCTGCTGAATAGAAATAAGATTACCCATTTATTTAAATGTTCCCTGAACCAGGGACAGAGAGAGAGAGAGAGAGTATATCCAGCCTTCAATTTGCCAGTGAAAGTATTGGATGCTCCAATTTTTATGGACTCTAAAGAAGTCACTACAGTTCATGTATCTTTGTAGGACCTGGCCACTTCTGTGGCAATCTTAGTGCCTCCAAAAACCTAGGCAGACTTAGGTTCCCTGTTAGCCATAATCCCATGTACTGCTGCATTCACTTACAGAAGTTTAGTTGAATCTTGCTTAAACTTGCACCTTTGAAAGTCTAGAGTCCATCTGAGTGAGGAAGGAATAAATCAAAAGGATAAGCTGAGTTTTTACTGGGAAAGCTTATTCCGTAAAAATACCTCTGAGAACATATCCAACTCCCTGAATACAGGGCCAAGGCTCAAGACTACAGCACTTAATCTGATTTCAAACCCCAGTTTGAATATATACACATGTATTTTTGAAATGCAATGATGGAAGGAGCAGTAATTGTGACAGATGTGCCAATCTTTCAGAAGCACATTTCAAAAGGATAATTACCAGCAGTTACAAAGTAACCACCTTTATGATAATGGGATGCAATTAATTCAGACAGTTCCCTATCCATCAAGGTAAAGTGCACCAGAAAGCAAAGGGTGGGGGGAAAAGGCACTTAGGTATGCATGCCTCTGTGTCAGTGGGTTTGCAATTGCAGTCAGACCTAGCACTGCTCTTCAGACACCGATATCCGAGTTGCTGCTATCTGCCAAAAATGCTTGTGTGCAGTACACAGCTCTTATTGTCTATTGTTGTTATCTCTCTAGACATCTATCTCGGGAATAGATGAAGTGTCCTTTGCTTTTCTGTCTGAGGGTGTGGTGAGATAGAAAGGCTGGGCCGATACCAAGGCTTGCAGACGCCGCAGGATGGGGGGAATCCACCCCACCCCAGCCCACCTCCCCTCCCTGCTACCTCCTGTTGGCACTGGCGTGCAGCTGACAGGCCAATAAACCAATTCAAGCCAGTAATCCAGCAGGAAACTAACCCCGGGAGTGGGGGAAACAACCCACAGGCAGTCTAGCGGGCTGAGTAAGTCTGTGCAGAGAGACACGTGCCAAAGCTGGAGCAGAGAAGGAGTGAAATAGCATTGCTGGGAGGGACAGGGATGGGGACACAGCCCCTGCACTGATGTTGCATGATGTTTGCTTTGCCCTGCTGTCTGACTTCACCCTCAGCTTCTAGGAACAGTGACCTATAGTGTCCTAGGAATGACAGCTTCTTCTCCCAGCCTTCGGTAGACTAGCATGTATGGGTGTCAGTGTGCTGGAATACAGGGGGTATACTGTGCTGGGGGAAAGCATCAGCCTTGGAGCAGGAGATTAGACATGAGCAAAGACAAATTATGTAAGGAAATTTGCCAGAAGACAGGACTACTTATAGCTCTGCAATCAACCAAACCCAGACCCAGCATCAGCTTCTTTCCTTATTCTTTCTTATCCGTGTCTCAGCACCTTGGGGCAAACAGAGCTGATGGGGAGTTTAACAGAAGCAGGAATAGAAGGGGGAAAACTCTATGAAAAGTGTCAAAAGTGCTTAGAGTCTGGTAGGCAGAAATCAGTGCCAAAAAGAAAGGATACTTGTGTGTAATCAGAAAGATTAATTTTCTGAATCTGAAGGACATTTGGAGAAAAATACGCTCCTGGACTGGAGGCACAGTCACTCCTAAAGACCAGCTGGTAGCACCAGCAGCAAGGCACTGCTGCACCACAACCCCTTTGTGCTCGAGAACACCCCCAAACCAAAATTTGTGTCCCTGTTCCCCTCACAAGCTCAGCACACACACTTGGCCTTGGAGAGAGTTGCACTTTCTGTGGGAGAGCTCAGACCAGGCCAAGGTACAGCAGGCACACACAGGTCTTTGGGCAGCTGGCCCAGATCCAGGTTTGCTGAGTGCTTGGTACAGGGGGTACCCCCATGCAGACAGATTCCTGCCCATGCACATCCCTTGCACAGCCCCAGATGTCCACCAGATCCCTGGTGAAAGCTGCCGAGAAGCACTCCCGCGCTTGTACAAACAGGAAAATATGACAACTATCTGCCCAAAGGGGTTTCTGGTTCCATGACAACATACCAAACATGAAATGCCCCCACCTTTCTCAGGGTGAATTTGCAAGGCAGGAGGCAGGTCGGTGGGGAGGAGAGCACCTAGGTGCTACAGAAACAACACAGGCAGGTGCAGATCACACTACTGCAGAACACCTCGCAATTGTCAAAACTGCAGAAACTAGTCAATTGGTGTTGATACTTCATTACAGAGCATATTTTCCTTTATGATTATTAAATCTTTAATCCTTTACTGGCACATTTTTTCTCCCCTCGCATAAACAGCTTTTGGTTTCCTGGAACGGAGTGAGGCTCCTTCACAGTCAGCCACAGCCCAAAGAGCCACAGAGAGGAGAGTAAGTGCTGAGGCATCCTCTTTGCTTTGTTGTTCTCATTTCAACTTGATAGACCTTGAATTTTCATTACTAGGAGGCTCCAAAAGCCTCTATGGACAGAAAGGGAAGAGCCCAGGAGGCAGGGGGAATTCTCAGGGTGGGGTATGGGCTGTGGACACCTTCACCCTCCAGCCATCATTAGAGACACGTCACAATGGGTAACCAGAGCCTTCCCTGGAAAGGCATTGCTCATTGCAAACCCAACTTCTTCCTCACACTGCCCTTCAGCCAGACTGCCTGTGCATTTTCATGCTCTCCTCCACACATTCATCAGCCTTGGAACAAACTCTCTCATCATCAGGGCCTGACTTGGACCCATGGGACAGCTTGAAGTGATGAGGAAGTAACCCTGCACCTGCAGCACCACTGAGGTGATTCTCCTGCTGAGGTTTGGTCATTGCTCCCCATCACCTCACATGCAGCTTCCTCAACCTTCCCCAAACCCAGACAGCTCCAGCACCTGGAACAATTCATGTGCTGCAATTTCAGTGTACACATTGTTGCAGGGCACAGATAGCATTCAGCTGTACACACCTTAAGAATATCTCTAAAAGCAGAGCTGAAGGCTCACCCACTCCTGGATCCAGCCATGAAGGGGTACCTGCACACAACCATCCATACCCGATGCAGCGTCCTCTGTTTTCCCACAGTATCATTATCCATTTAGAGCTGTTCAGGTTGTTCAGGTCAGAATAATAGAAAATACAGGAGGAAGGCAAATAGTTTGAACAAGAGGGAACAGTGAGGGTTTTCTGTGGCAGACTTGTGTTATCAGATAAGAACAGAGCAACCATTTCTAGTGGAAGCTGTGTCTGACTCTGGGTGCATATGAGGTACCTGCTTTGTATCCTGCTGGAAGCACAGTAGAGCTTCAAAATAGGACTAAATTATGTTGGAGTCCTACTGCTAAGGGTTTTGAAAACACCAGTAAAACCCCATACATAACATTCTTACTCATGTGCTCTGCCTTTAGATGGTCTGTTGGACTCACCACAGCTCCCTGTGGCTGAAGATGCCAGAAACCAACCTGCTCATCAGTGCAGGTTTCTAGCCTCCTACGTTTGTGTATATCCAGTAAACACAGCTATTTGGCTCTGGCCAAGCCCTTGTGGTTTCTCCAAGGAGACTTTGTTGCCTAAAGAGCAAGAGGCTTGAAATATATGACTAATTATGATGTTTTACCCCATTTGCATGTGCAAGGACTAGAAATGCTTTCCCAAATAGACAGGGATCCTCTTACCTAGTCATGCAAAGCACAAAGCATGATGGGGAACTGAAACAACTCCTAGGAGCTCTGCTTCAGGAAGGACAACAGCCACAGCCCATTGGTGGGGCAGTCTAACAAATACTGGCAAGCAAAGTCCACCCAGCTTTAATCTAGGAGAGACTCTTGGGTTTGTTTCTGACTGGAAAGCTCATCAGATAAGTTTAGCCCCCCTGTTTGTTAGCTACGTCATCACTGTGTAAAGACCAGACTTCCTCTGCTCTGTCACACTTTGCATGATGCTATTGCTGTTTTCTGGTCATGCAACTCAGCCACCTCAGCTACTGGACTTACAAAGCAAATGCTTGCAGAATTCAGAATCAAAAGGTACATCCTGCAAACTTACCAGCCGGTTAAAGTTTTGAAAGCAAGCTTGAAAGAAATACAAGTTGGCTAGAGCAGCCTGTTTAAAGTCCAAATTCAAATGAGTACTCATAGAAAATATGTTGTAGTATACACCCAGATTTTATGACACAACAATAATAATTGTAATACCACCTAACATTCATCTGTAGATCTCGAAGGCAGTCCACAAGATATTAAGCATCCTTAGAGCAGCTACTTTGAATAGGCACTTTTTCAGCTGCTGACAATATTTAAATTACTGAAAGAGATTAAATGATATTATTAACTAATCACCTGCCAAGCCTTTTTACGTCAAGTTGCTACCTGGAGCTAAGTATTATGCTTAATTTTGGAACAACCGACACCTATGTTTTGTCAGGGCAACTGTAAGCATAAACAATAAACCTAACTGCACAAAGGTTCATTTGCATGGCCTAATTTAGTTTTTGCCAGTTGTATACAGCATTGTTTCAGCCATGCAGATGCTTTTCTGCTGAAAACAATTGACGTCTAAGGGAATACAAGTGACTTGGAGAAAAAAAAGCCTTAGCTTTCCAGAGATGATGCAAAGCATATCAGAGTGGATCAGTCCAGGAATCACAAGTATAAATCAACAAGAAATGAACACTTCAAATGTGGCAATCAGGGCTTAAGTGGATCTGCCTGACAGAGGGAGGGGAGAGACTTAGGCCTACTCATGAGATGAGAAGTTATTTTTCTTCTTCCAAACTGCTGTTAAATTTTGTTATTGTGCAGTATCAGGCTCTACTAAGTGGTAGATAGTGCATTAGATAGGCACAGTGGGTGGTAGATGTCTATTAAGATATTGCATGAAGCAATAACGTTTCCTAAACTTTCTCTGTCTTCTACCCAGCACACAATGCAAAAACCATGAAAACTGCCCACAGGTTAGTGGTGGGTTGATTTGTAGGGCACATATTGCACTTGAAGGTCTCTTGACTGTGTTACAAATAGCCAGTCTCACAGGCTGCAATGATCCCATGAAGTTGCACAATACTTGTGGAGCTATTTTTCATCAAGGCTTGGAGTCAGTGTTGTTTGGACAATGCTCTCGGACACATGGTGCAATTCTTGGGGTTGTCCACTGCAGGGCCAGGAGCTGGAATCAATGATCCTGGTTCCTTCCAACTCAGGATATTCTGTGATGCTATTTTCAAAGTGCTAATTGAACTTCTAAACAAAAATTGAATGTTTTGCCCTCACAGTGAGGCTCAAAGCTTGAAAATGCAACCAAAGTGTGTTTTAATGGTTGAGATACTAAGAGACAAATGACATCTCAAGCTGCACTAAAGGGACAAAATATCACTTGCAGTGCTTAGTGTTTTCCATGCACTATGTTTTATTTATCACAATTTGGAACATGAGAGAAGAGAGATTTTTGGATTTTCTGAGAACCATGGGCATACCCTACTGAGGCTCCAAGTATGATGATGGGTTAGTTTAAGATCCCCTTTTTTTTGTGGGCAGCAGGTAACACCTCAAGTATTGAACCTGGAGCAGGGAAAACAGGTATTCACTAGAAGTAAAGGAAAAGACCCCGACAACTGGAGTCTCTAGGCTGCCTGTCTGCCACAAAATACACTTGCAGTCAAAATGCTACATGAAGTCAAGTTGATTTATCAGTTTTTAATTAATTTTGAAATTACTTTAGATGCCCCAAAATGAGAATATGGTTTTGTCCTTCTGAGTGATAAAGGGAACAGACCTTGCAATATAGTATAATGCTCTCCTCTCTCTCTCTCTCTGAAGCCTTTCCCTATATTATTCCAAAAAAAAGGCAAAAGACAAGACTTTCCTACTCATGTAGCTTGTGTTTTGCCAAAGCTTGCAAAAAGGCAGCGGTACCATTTTCACATGAGCCCATTGGAATGGAATTAGGTCATACTGTATTTTGTCTCATACCTCAGCCAGAGGTGGGGCCTTTGTGCCAGTGCCAGGACAAGTCAAGCAACAATTGTCAGGTAACCTCAGACTGCAATTAAAATGAACTCCGAAATAAAGGATTTCTGAACAGAAATTGTAAAAGGGAGACGGGCAGAGAAGAAATGTCTGAAGGTCAACAAAGGCTAAGGCAGGCTCCTATACCTGGGGAGGAATAATCCTGGGCACCAGTACAGGCTGGGGGCTCTCCTGGGCTCTGCGGAGAAGGACCTGGGGGTCCTGGTGGACAACAAGCTGTCCATGAGCCAGCAGTGTGTCCTTGTGGCCAAGATGGGCAATGGGATCTTGGGGTGCATTAGGAAGAGCACTGCCAGCAGGTCAACAGAGTTGCTCCTATACTTACCCCTGGTGAGGGCTCAGCTGGAATGCTGTGTCCAGTTCTGGGCTCTTCAGGACAAGGGAGACATGGGCTCCTGCTGGAGGCCCAATGGAGGGCAACAAAGATGATTTAGGGACTGGAGCATCTCTCTTACGAGAAAAGGCTGAGGGAACTGGGCTTGTTCAGCATCAAGAAGAGGAAACTGAGAGTACACTTTATAAATGTCTATTAGTATCTGAAGGGAGGGTACCAAGAGGACAGATCCAGGCTCTTCTCAGCGGTGTCAAGCAATGGGACAAGAAACAATGGGCAGAAATTGATGGGCAGGAAATCCCCCCTGAATGTGAGGAAGAACTTCTTTACTGTGCAGGTGACTGAGCACTGGAACTGGTTGCCCAAAGAGGTTTTGGGGTGTCCCTTGCTGGAGAGACTCCAGAACTATCTGGATGCAATCCTGTGCCATGTCCTTTGGGATGACCTTCCTTCAGTAGGGAGGTTGGACCAGATGACACCTCTGAGGTCCCTTCCAACCTGACCCATCCTGTGATTCTGTGAAGACTAAGACCGATGGTAGGTACTAACAGCTATATTTTAACAAGGGAATCAAAATCTCCCCATGATAGTCAGTAAGACAATGAGATTCTAGAAGACAAATTTCAGATTAACTGTGTGATGAAATATTGGGAGGGATTCGTTATTTTTAAGCCATAGTTGAATGAAATAATTTCACCTTGCAGTATACTTTAGTCAAACACTTAAGTGATAGGGATGGGAAAGAAAAAAATTCCCAATGTTAATTTGAGTGAGCCAGAGGAAATGCCTATAGAAAGTAGGAAAGGATATAGGTATATATGGTCTCTTTATCTTTGGGTTCTTTCACAGTCTTCACAGCATACAGAAATTACAGTTTTGCTCAGGCAAAACCTGCATTTTCAGCTTAGCAAGAGCCAAGTAACTGTATCAGTTCTCTGTAAATCAGAGCTGACTGTGGTCATTAGCTCCAACATGCAGATGCAGGCCTGCAGACATGCAGATGAAACCACAAATTGAGCCATGCTATGTACAAGGCTTCCAGCCATCACTTCCATTGGTGGAACACCAGGATGACTCCCATCTTTACAACTCCCATTCTTGGGTTCACCCTCTCAAGCCTCGTGTTTCCATCCATAGCAGAACAACCACCACCATCTCCTCTGTCCCAGTCTATGCCAAGTACCACCCTCTGGTCAATAGAAATGCACCAACCTTTATGATCCTTCAGAGACCATGGCAAAGCTTCCATGTACCTGAAAGCTGCAGTGCACAGCCCATCATGGTGCTGTGCAGGGCCAGGATGTGGACGTGATGACCCTTGTGGGTCCCTTCCAACTCAATATATTCTGTGATCAGAGAGCTGAGGGGGCAGGAGTTGCTTCTAAAAGGTTCCCCTTTTTAGGCAAAGCTACTCTCTGCAAACTTAACTGGTTGGTCTCCTACTGGCAGCCACACTTATCTAAAGACTTACTGTGGCATGGCACATTGTGACTCACCTGGTCTGCGTGCTGCTCAGGGCCCACACATGGACTATATTTACTGCTCCATTGTCATTATTTTGCATCTGGAGTTAAACATGTACCTTGTAATTAACAGCCTACTTAATTGATTTTTACCTTGCTCTCTCCAGAATAGTTTGACCAGGTTGCTGGACTCTGTAATGTATTCCTTCTTTGAATTTTACTGGAGTTGTTTGCTTTGTAACTTCTCAGATGGCAGCTCATTTGAAAGTACTTATGGGCACTTGAAGTATTTGATATTTAGCCATCAAAACATTTTGATCTGAAACATGGGACCAATCGCAATTTGTGTTTCCCAAGGCATCGGCTCAAGTCCTGCCCCCAGATTACTGCATAATCATAATCTTCTTTAGCATTTAGATACTGTCCTCCTCAGCAGATTTCCATGCCCCTTCCAGAAGGAGACAGTTTTGTTGTATACATTTTTAGAACAGCACCTGTTTGGTGCACAGAAGTTGGATGACTTCCCTTTGTGTTAGGCCAAGAGCAGAGAAAAAAGAACTTTGATTTCCTCTTGCCAAGTCAGTATCCCAGTTACAAGTACCACCAAGTTATTTTACCTTAAAATTTTGTACATAATTACTTTACTGGTTCCACTTTCCCAGCAAAATCAAGATGGACCATTGATGGCTAGTGCATGGCACTCACTTAGGATCCACTGATTTTGTGACCACATCTGCCTGTGGGCCCCATCTCAGAATAGTTACACACCCAGTCTGGATACATGGAAACAACTGCCTTCAGTGGAAATTGTGGATTTTCTGGATTGATAGGCTTTGCTAAAGAGCAGGTAGGGCTGGGAAGTGATCTGTCCTTCAAATTTGAATCATTTGTATGGTATCTGAAAGAAGAAAAAAAATTGAACCCTCAGCGAAGCTCTCCAGTGCACATGGCATATGCCTCACATGCCTTTCCTGCTGAGCTATTTCTGCCACACTGGCTCCACAACTGCAGCTCTGGTGTGCAAAACAAGCTAAGGGGAACAACTGGTGTTGATTGTGGCAGAAATTTTGTCCTCAGGTCTGGTTTTACATTAAGTCCTTTTTAAGGATTGCTTTAATGCTTCTATCGATATTTCAGTGTCGTCGTCCTCCTCACAAAAATATCTAAGGGCGACCTCCAAGAGCAGAAACATCTCAGAAAACGTGAGTAGGAAAAGAAGGAAACTCTCTGTGAAAGAAAAATCATCAGAGATTTCACTTTGATCTTACTCTATTGTTTTGGTTTTGCGTCTTCTCACAAAGTTCAAGTATTTTCTCGCCTGTAGCAATGCTAACAAATGTAACATGCTAACACACCCTCCTGCTTGTTGCTGATTACTATATTAAGATAGGTGTCAGATCAAAAAGCAGATGGAACAACAGAGGTCTAGTTTACAAACTATTTAAGCAGCTACATTAACTTAGAAATACCTTGCAGACTTTTATCACTGCTGTTAATTATTAAAACATACAGACTGATTTTGTGTCTGCTACTGGAAGGAGTTGACAGGGCCAGCTCTGAAAAGCTTCGAAGGCTATGCCTGTGTACGAGTTTTGAGCACATCCTCCCTGGGTAGTTTGGTTCCTTTATGCAGTAAAGATGCCCAGCACTCAGCACCAAGCCAGGCTGGGTATGCCTTTGCACACAAGTGCAACCCAGAGAGGAGCAGATTTCTCTGAGAGTGTTTCTTGCCCCTGAAATGCTAATTTGCTGGCATAAGCTTTAAATGGGAGCTGTACGTAATCCAAGGAGAATTGCTGCAAGGTAAATGACACAAGGGGGTGTAGGAGTAAATACCATGGCTGGACACATTCAAACGCAGCCCACAGCATTTCCCCCTCTTGCCCCTCCTCCTTCCAGGAGACAGTCGGAGAGTTTAGCTCTCCTCTATGACAAATCACATTCCGAAAAAGTTAATGACTTCAAGCATTAAATGAATCATTAAAAATCCTTATAAGCCAATCATAACTTCTTTAAACAAGACCAAGGCCCCTCTCCGTAGTGCCTTCAGTGGGGTGGCCGACACGGCACTGCCCCTTGCCATCCCTCCTCGTCTTCGCTCCAAGCTCCTCTGGGACCACGGATGATTCCCGAGTTTGGGCTCCCGCAGCGGGAAGGACCACTAGAGGGCATTCAAAACACAGAGTTTCCCAAATGGTTGGGTGCCCATAGCACCCAATAAAATCAATTAACTGGTGTTATGTGGACATGGTAAGCTGGAGAACACCTACACTTCTCGATTCATGTTTGTTCAAGACCTAATGGAGGTAATATTTGTCCTGACGCTACCACAAATGCTGTTCCTATGTAATTACTGCCAGAATTACACCACAGGAGGCTCAAATCCTATAGGAACAGGTTACTTTGGAGTATGGAAATTCAGATTGGCATCTTTTGTTTGTTTTGCTTTTTGTTCAGGGTTCCAGTAGACATCAAAGTAAATGGCCCTCACCACCGTTCACATTACTCCTCCATATATGTGTGCAAACATGTTCCTCCAATTCTCCTAACTCCAATGTAGTCACTCACAGGTCTCCTTCTTTGTTTGACAAGGTATTATTTAGCAGACACCTTTTCTTCTGCTACCTTTACCCTGTTATCACTTCTTTCTGCAGTTTGATTACTCAGTTAAAGAGAAGGAGGTTTATTTGGTTTGCCTATTTGTTCGGATAGAGGTTTACATGGTCTATAATTTTTTTGCTCTTGAGCTGCAGCTGGATTGTTGAGCCTAATTCTCCTAAAACACAGCTTTTATATAAAATAGAAGAGTATCTCACTAACTTAACAGATGTGAGGTTTAGCACACTGCCATCTTTAGATGAAAAGTAAGACTAACAAAGAACTGGCTGGTAACAGTTCTGTCAGTAGAGGACACAGTATCTACTGATAGCCACATTAAATACAGTCCCTGTATTTAGTAAGGTCAGTTGTGGCAATGCAGTCATCACCAGGACAGCATTTAAAGTCTGAATCGCTGTTGGAAGCATCGGTGGGATCTGCAGTGAGTTCTTTCAGCACATACTGCATTTGCTGAAAGGTCTGTGACTGGGTAGTGGCTGCACATTGTGCCTGTGCCTTGTACTCACAGCAAGTGGTGATTGCCTGAGTCTCTTAATCATGGAACAGTAATGTCCTGCCACAGGTTTGTAAGCCAAAATCTGAAGGGAAAAACACAACCATGGTTTGGACAAATATGGTCTATGATCATATTCATAGATCTTAAAGCCATAGCATTATAATCACACTTTTATTGTGGTGGGATTTCAGCCACTCATTTCCACATTAGTTGCTTTCTTTGCCTGAGATGAATTATTTTTCCTGGATAGGACTACTCTTCTCCTCATGGATGAAGAGTTTTCTAGACATTGAGTGTGACGGTTCAAATGGCTTAGTGGAAGTTTTTAGGGTTATCTGGCCCTCAGACTTAAGTTTTCCAGGAACAGCAATGTATTTTGTTCTCCCTTGTCCTTCAGGATCATAACTTACTTGCGTTATAAATTTTCCACTTGTTTGGCATATTTAAATTTATTATGTGGGAGGGAAAACTAAGGGAAGAAGTTCCATTCCCCTGCTTGCTCTTCAAATTGTGAACTCCCATGTCCAAAAGGCAACTCCCTAAATTCTGCAGCCTTATTCTGAAAAATAACAATTATATTCATATTCCTTCTATCTAAACCTCCCTATCAGCATTAGCTGGGGAGAAGTAGGGCAAAAAGGAGAGGAAGGAGGAGAGGCTAGAGGGAACTGTCACCATGAAGAAGGAGGTACTTGGTGGAACAGGCAAAGAAATGCTATTTGACAATCCTCTTGTGAGTTTGCAGGTCACCTGCTCTGTAGGCATGCTGAAGACCTAGAAGCATTTTCCTTGCTGATGTCCATGATTTTGTGATGGGATATTTCGAGTGATATCATTTTGTGGGAAGATCTGTGACTGACGAGTGACTTTGTCCTGTGTACCACATTCTCTCCAAGAGCAGAAGTTCCTTGAGCTACTCCCAGTGCAAGGCACAGGACAGAGCTCTAGAGGCTGGGATTTCACTACACAAAACTGTTCAATTCTGTGGTTTTTGTAATCCATCACAAACTGCCCCTCAAGATACTAAACTCCCTTTGTGCCTCATGTACCTATCTAGACATGCCAATAACAAGTCCTTTCTCCTGTCTGTTTTTTCTCTTGTGGTCACACTATGAATGGTTTGGAGGATGGACTGTGTCCATGATGGATCCACTGGCCTAAAAAATAACCAGTAGTAACATGGCACCAGGAAAAAGTGTGGTTAATCCAGTAAGTGAAGCTCGACGAATTAATTCTGAGAACATTTTTTTGGGGTCATTTCCACTGACTGATGCAAATGGACACTGATGGAATCTGCATTCCTTTCAGAGCAGCCTGAACAGCTCATCCTAGGTTTTCTTTTCTTTCCCCAAGCATTTAAAAATGTAATTGCGGAGGTCAAGGATTGCTCAGGGTGATACGGTTGGAGCTTTTCTCGGTTTCTGACTTGATTCAACACAGCAAGATTACACTACAGTGAAAACTCTGGGGCGTGTGCCTAGTTATGTCAGGAACAGCTGGACTGTATAGCAAAAGCTCTACTCTAGGCTTCCCATAATATACTCAGTAAAAAAATTAACAACTGACTAGCTCTTCCTATTTAGTTTTTGGTTGTGAACACTAATTTGAAGAAAATTGCATTGCTTTTGTATCAGCTGTTTAACTTTTAATAGGGAACTGTCAGTATAGGAATTAGAATGAAGTAATGTCCCTTAATCCTTTACCATAATTAAGATCAGTGAACTTTAGACAAAGCACATCTTGCTACTGCCCAACCCTGTTTCTTCTAGTCTGCTCTCCTAATTTATCTCTGCTCCTCATTTGGAATGGTAAACCAAAGAAGTTGTCAACTTTAGCAGCAAAAAGGGGGCTGGATAACTGGGACAAATGAATTCCAACTATGTTAAAAGCAAAGAATCACTGATTTTGCACAGACTATTCTACTTCAGTTTCTCTTTTAATTTCCGTACCATTTAAGCCTTCAGATAGCACTGTTGACTCTTGGATCAATCTGCTTATTTGAATAACATCTTCAGGAGCTTGTTTGAGATAAATTGTATGTAATCTCAGGGACAAAAATTCTCTGGTCACTGCTGAGTCAAAACTTCACTGAAGATAATGTTCTTGCTGTGAGAGTCTAAGAATACCAGTGAGGTTCGCAGGAGGGGGTAATATTTTTATCAGAATAGCTGATATATCTGAAAAAGCAAATAAGTGTCTGGGTACAAAAGTCCTTCTTCCAGTCAAAAATAGAAGCTGAAAAGATAGATACAAATTTGGAACGATTGCTCTGATTTTAACCTGCTTATTCTGTTCACTTAGCCTATGAGAAAGAAAAGACGTTCCCAGCTGGTACCTACAAAGCTGAGAGATGAAAGTGCACAATTTGCTCTCAGACAATATTGATACTGAAAATGTTAACTTTGAAACAAGGTCTGCTTTGATCAAAGGACAGAGCAGATGACCTTCAGAGGTCCCTTCCAGCCTCAATTATTCTCAGGGATCTGTGATTTTATGCCACCTCTTCCCCTAAATCTTGCCTTTCAAATGACAAAGCTCTGTAAGTCTGAGTAAGAGCAGCACCCAGAAGTAGGGCACCGGCCTGGTCCTTTCTCCCCTTGTGGCACAGGCCTGGGGCTGATATGGCCATTTTGCAAGTTTTCATTCAGATGTTGGCTGTTGCTGATGAAGTCCTGTAGCGGGGAAGGCTGGACCCAAAATGGAAGAAGCAAAAAACAGAATACAGGGCAGACAGGAGCAGGGGTCAGTGAGGCGCAGAGAGAGGGGTGCGGGAGGGTGTTTTACACATACCCACAAGAATGGTCAAGCACACATCCACTGACACATTTGACATTGAGGTCAATCATGTCTTTCAGCTATTTGGAGAGCAACATTGCTGTGGGTTTCGAAAGGATGATCTGCAAGTGCACCCAAAGCCATCTCATTAGAGCACCTGCCAGTCTTCATCAGTTGTCAAATAAAGCAGATGGATTTGGTCAGCAAACCTGAAGATAAAACATTAAAGGTTTTGTTGTGCTTTTTTTCTTTACTTTGGGCCCCACTTCAAAGCTAGTTTCTGCTTTAAAGTTCTGACTTAGTACGATAAATAAAAGAAGTCTAGGTTTTCAGTTAACAATGTTTATTAAAAAAACCAACACAGCTGACCCTTATGACTTCAACTCCATTTTTTTTTGTTATAAAAGGAAAGGAAATGTTTTACGAGAAGTTACTGCAAAATAATTCTATAAATAAGTTAACAAGCATTAACGATTATCATTCAGTAACAAGAAATCATTACCTCTTACCTTAGGAGTTTAAAACAATTATGCCTCACAGAATCTAAAACAGGATGATATGAGAAAAAGGATGTATTTCCCATATGACTGTAAAATTAGGCGGCTTCTCTTAGCATGACCTGCACAAGAATGGACACAGGAGTGGAACAGGAGAGCTGCATCTTACCTGTTAGGGCAGTTGCCTAAACAATTGTCCCCTGTATTTCAGAGAAGCCTCAAAGACTGCCAGATTATACATAACTCGCTGCTGTACCTTTTCTGGAGCTGGCACTTGCCACCACGGTGCCTGGAAGCCCAATGCCAGCGCTACAGATCACTGAGGGGCAGATACTTTCCCTGTCACCCCCTAAGCCCCTTTGGACAGGAGGAGCAATGCTGAGGCTGGTAGACCAAGCCTTGGCTTGCGTGGGTACAAAAATCCTTAGCACTCAGATGTTTGTGCAGCATAAACATTAGAAAGAAGCACAGATACCTTCAGAGGGAATTCATTAAGAAAATGCAAATTCATCTCCTCAGGAAGCTACTCATACTTTCCTTTCAAATCTTATTATTATTATGGAAAACACCTCTACATATTCATTACTTTCCAGCAGCTACTTCCTAATTGATTTCACTGCTGATGGGATTGGATGTTGCTTCAGATATATTTCTGATGCTGAGATTAAGAGGTGAGCATCTTTCTGGGATTATTGTCAAGAGCATAAATCTCAGAGGGATGTGAGGAATGGAGAGGTGTGAGGGAGGCACTAGGGGAACAGACCTTATCTCACACCAGTGATTTCAGGGAGGTAGGGGTCTTTGGGAGAGGTGAACAAATTACAAGCACTTGTCAAAGAATATTTTAGTAAGAGAATTGACATAATTCAGCAGATGTTTTCTGGTGATGAGTTAGAAAACACTGTTTCCTTCCCGGCATAGCCCTAATTTATCACCTGGAAGCAAAACTAATTGAGTGATTCAAATCAGAGTTATGAAACAATGCTGTTAATAATCTCTTCTGTGTAATAATTCTTTGTCATGCAGACATGCAAATGATTTGCAGCTCCCAAGAGATGGTGTTTGTGATTAATGAGAAGAAAACAGGCCAGATTTTACCTTCAGCAGCAAAACCTACATCCACTATAAAATCATCAAAGGTGCTGGAATAACATATGATTTAGTGTGTAATTGAGAGTAATTCTAGCTTCAAATTATATTAGCTTATCACAACGTGCTTTTCCTGATGCCTTGGGAATGATATTTCTTAAATCTCACAAAGAGAGGTTCTCGTGCCCTGACGAGCACCTGCAGCTGGTACAGTGGCAGACTGGCATCATTTTAATATTCCAAGCAAATCTGTATGAGTCAAAGCAAACCACGAAGCCTGCGATCTCTCCATCTGGCATTTCAGCTGAATTTACCTGGCAGGGAGGGGAAGGAATGGAGGGAGGGAGGGAGAGGGGAGAGGGAGGAGCAGCCCTGGCTTTCAGGTGGAATTGTAATAATCACTTTATGGCAAGGCATTAGCATAGAGCCCGTGCCAGTGAAATTAGCCCACCATTGTACTGGATAAACAGCGCCTCGGTTGAGACAACAAACCTGTTGATCTTATCTGTCAACACCTAGATCATCATCTGGGCTTTGACTTATCATCTGCTCTGTCAACAGTTCCCCCATAAAGAAAAGAAATGGCAATAGCAAGAGTAAAAGCAGCCTCCAGTGCACAAGAAGCTTTTTGCTTTAGCAACCTGCCAGGCCACAAAAACGTGCCATTTCAAAGAGGAAGGCACATTGTTACTGGAGAAGATAGCCCCTGGGCAATGCTCAGCAATGGGATTACAGTGAATTCCATCTTGGATGATATAGACAGGGGAGAGTTCAGTGTTTGCAATTGAACTTTCTCACCAGAAACCTCAGAAGTTTAGTGAAACCTTGTCTTTAATTTTGCTTGGTTTTCCTTTATGCATTTGTGTCAGTATCTAAATTTAATGGAGAAATATAACAAAACAAACAAACAAAACCCAACTCACAGTGCTTCCATTAATGGAGTATTTTGCTTGAAAATTTTATCAGCAAAACCAGGGGACCCAGCACTGCGTTTCCCTTCCTTGCAGCTCGTTTTTCATCTTCTGTTTCCCTTTTCTTGTCTGTCAAGCTGCCATGAGAAGGTGGCCTTTCATTATGTGAGCAGTGAGAAGTACCCCTGGATGAGCACTAGCTCCTTAGCCGACTTAACCTGTCACTGCATAATATTAACTTGGAGAAATTCACGAAGGAAAGATTTATCAGGGTGCCCAGGTGCTGATAGAAAGTGACTTACTTTCTTCCCCTGTATTCCATTTACTGCTGAGCCAAGAGGGTGCACAGAAAGAGGCAAAGCAATCCCAAGAGGGTGAGGAGAGCCATACCTTGGAAAGGAAGATCCATTCAGGGATGACTGCCTACACATGCTCTGGTCTCTGAAACATATTGCAAGGGTTCAAATTCCTATTAAAAGGATCAGCCTGTCCCTTTCTGAAATGATTTGTGCAACTGTGAAGCCTATAACATCCTCATGTCTTTAACAAGGAAAAGAAAAAACTACTTAAATTAAATGGCTTTGGTACAAAGAGGATCTGGCAGTGGCCAGCTTTATATTATTAACATTTCCCAGGAGTGATGTTCCACAGTGGCAGGCTGATGTAATTACCAGAAGTGAAGTTGTAAGTACTATTGAAAAGACCAAGAGATTTGCTAACGACTTCAAAGAGATAAAGATTTGTGTGGATTTGCACAGGGATAGAAAATGCAATGGGTTAGAAAATCAGGTCCTCCAGTGTCTTTAATCTTTTGTGGGCTTTATCCTGACGTTTAGGTCTACAGGAGATTTAAATTAAGTTGCAAAAGAGACTTCCTAAACTTTCTATCTGAATGTTATATTATGTGGGTTTTATACTATTAGCTTAAAAACTGACCTTTTCTTTGCTTTTTGGATTAATTGGTTGTGGACAACTAATGCTGGCATTGGCAAGGAATTTACTTTCATGATGTGGAGACAGATGATGATCTAATAGTGATTTGCCTTCATCCAGGAAACTCACATATATATAAAAAGATAAAAGAAAGGTCTTGGAATGAACCAGTAAATTATCAAAAAAAATGACAAAGCACACTGGCTAAAGTACACTGGGAAATGCATTTGAGAGAACTTGTAGTACAAGACATGCTACAGAGAGTCACTGTGAAAGTATACGATCAGACATTTAGACCTTTTTTGGTCCCAGTTTTGTTTGAGGAGTAATGGTTTCAATAGAATTGTGCAGATTTGTTCTGAGTTATTTATAACCGATCATGTGCCAGGTTTTGTGGCTTGGGTTTTTTTTTTGTTTTTCTTTCCTTAATGTAGGTCAGTCTAAAATGTGAAAAAGCAGCCAACTAAGGGGAAAAAATCACTTGTGATTTAACATAACTTAGTGTTCATATGGATATGGAGCAAAGAGATACCTTCTCTCAGACTGTGCACTGGGACCTGATGTCCCAGGGGTTTCAGAGTTCTGAGGATCCTCCCTGTTGTTTTACAGCAAAGGTGGGAATGTCACTTCTGTAAGGTAGCAAGACATTTTCAAAAATGCTCAGCCTTGTGAAAGCGCTATAAATGGTTGGAACCAAAGATCCCTTTAAAGACAAAAAAGGCATCTTTTAAAAGATTTCGAGCTCCCATTTAGATCTTGCCACTTGGTCAACAGTTTTTCCCTCTGGCCTCTAGATTACAGCATACTTTGAAAACTCACCATTATAAGAATTTTATGCAGGTCAAACCTGGACTATGTCATGGCATGCTTCACTAGGCAAACAGACTTCCTCTAAAGAAATGTTTTATGATAATTTCCACTGTTCCTTGGTTTCCTTCTGTGTTCAATTGGAATAAAGATGTTTATTCCACAGCAGCATTGCATAGTTGAAACTGGCTTGCTTTTTAAGACCTCAGTAGACGAGCTGACATGGTGTGCTGGGGATGACTGACTACTCACCCTTGAGCAGAAGTGCAGTAGTTATGGGCCCCAGTATCCTCAAAAAGGCAGGCAGAGGACTCAGTAGGAGCCGAATGAAGCATATGTCAAACACCAGCTATGGGAGGTGATGTCAATCCCCTGCCTTCTGTCTCCCAAGCCCTTTGCTGGACCATCACTGTGGTCTGGGAGTGCTGTAGCCAAGGCTGGAGTTAACAGGCAAGGACTACAAGATAATCTCAATGGACTGTGAATGCAGGAAAAAAAGGGAATGCTTGTTCTCTCTCTTCACACTCCGAAAAAAAGAAAAGTACTACTGGTGACTTTCCCCCAGCTCAGGCATTTTGTAGATAGCACTGTAAAATGTCTATCCTTTTGGATTATTCTTAAAAAGATATGTATCAACTCTGTGACTGTGTCTCTCTCCTCATACGTGTCTCATCAGTGTAAGGTGTTGGTGCAGAAGAGGGCTGTGGTTGGGCACAGAGTGCATCCCATTCCCTGGGTTAACTTACTCATCGGCCCTGGCTGGCTGAAGAAAAGACTGAGCACAGAAACAAGGCAGAAGGCACAGGAGTCAGGGGAAGACTGTTCCCATTATTTGCTTGTTCCAACACGAGATTGCCCCTGCAGATGAGGGGAGCATTGTGGGAATGCTATTTTAGGCAACATGGGAGAGGTTCCTTATAAGTTGGAACCAGTCTGATGGAGAAATGCCTCCTGCTGCACCATGTGCAGGTCCCCAGCTGCTGTTCTGCAGTCAAGGTCCTGAGTATGCGTAGAGATGTCCTGAAACAAGTGCCAAGAAGAGTCTTTGGGCAGTGCTTTGCTGCAAGTGCCACCAGCTGCTAGACACTCCTTTGAATGTTTTGCACATTGTTCATGATGTCTGGATTAAGCCAAATACTTTATTGGGGGGACAAGGAAGACCATGCTGGGAGAGGAATATTGCTTTCTTCTGTAGTGTGTAAGCTATGACCTGCTTCCTAGGGCTCTTTCAGACTTTAAAGTAACATTTTCCTAGTGCATGGTTGTTTTTGGACATGGGCTTCCCATGGGTCTCCTCCCTTTACATGCTATATTATCTGCACAGGCTCTCAGTCTTTACCATAGGTCTTAGTTTGTCAGAGGGTATTAGGAAAGTATTTTGAAGCCTCTAACAGTCAGTGGCATGTGGAGGTGATGCTCTAGGGCCCTGTTGAGATTAAACATTTACTGCTTGACTTGTTTGTGATGACAGGGACCTGGCTGGTCTTCTCTTCCTATGCAAACTGGCAAAGCTCTGCATTTCAGCAGCGGGGAAACCAGCCCTGTCGGCACCACTCCTCCTTTGTAGTGAGGAGCAGCTTAGCCTGAGAGCACAGACTCTCAAAGCAGTGCTCCCTGTCCTTCAGCATAAAACTCTTTGATGAGCTCTGCTGCAGGAGATCCTGGAAATACTAGTGAGGGATTGCTGAGTGCATGCATTTTCTTTATAGGCCATGGAATTGGCATTAATTGAACATGGACACTCCTTCCCTCTCTCTGGAGACGTGTTACATGGGCAGCACAAAAAAAAGATATAAATTTAGGCACTCAGAATAATATCTGACAAGATAGGAACATACAAATCAGCTGTCACTCACCACTCTTTCCCTAGCCCTGGTGCATGAGGCACTGGCAGTTTTCAAAGTGAGGACAGAACCATGCAAGTCACAAGTGCCACTGCATTAATTTTAATTTTAATATTTGTCTCTGTGCCTGGTCACAGGGGTCCCCTCATTTGCTACACAATGTTTTTTGTTTGTTCTTTCACCTGTGAGTGTAGCATGTGTAGTTGTGTATTGACTAACAAATTGACTTCTAACATCCCCCATGCACTCTGCTGATAGCAAAACCTCATTGGGAATTTGCAGCTCTGAGGGCAGAACTCGAAAAAATGGTCTATGATGTTTCAACTGCCATAAGAGACTTCCTGATGAGGTTGTATCTGACACACTACCAGATATTACACCAATTTACCAAGCAGAAGTTTTAAGACAAACAGAAGAATTTATTTCTCTTGCACAAGCATCACCAAGCTCTAGAGCTCCTTAACACTCTAGAATTTGTGACAGACAAAGGGATAAGGTAACTCACCAAAAAAAAAAAAAAATTGAAAATGAATCCTGCTATGTCACTATAAACTGAATTGATTGAAGGCAGAAGTATACCAGCATGGGAAGCAGACAGCTTTGTGCTTGCCTGGTTCTGCACACATTCCCTGAACATTTGCTGCTGGCCACGAGTGACTTAACTAACTGCACAAGACAAGTTCATGTCCTTATTTTATAGCCATCTTTCAGGTAAAATACAACCCCGAATGGAACCTCACTGCTTCTTGTTGTTGCTGATGTCTCATTACTTGTCTTGAGGGTGATCTATGAGTGAAGTCAGCAGAACTGCAGTACTATTCAGGGATGCCTTAGAATTGTGTTGGGGCTTACGCTAAATATCAAATCAACTCAAGCAATCATGTTTTTACCCATGTATACCAAGTTTGCCTTAGAAAGTTCCGCAGGAAAAAGTCCTTCCCATTACTCTGCCTCTAAGTTAGGCAGCTTAGCTACCACGCCCTGTTCAGTGTCACCATATGCAATGATAGGCAGTCAGCCACACATAATCTGTGTCATTTTGGAAGCAGCACAGAAAAAATCAGAAAACCAGAGACTTTTTTTCATGGGTGTAAGCAAAGTGGCTCACCTCAAATTCATGCTGTCGCAGCTAATAACATTTGTTCCCATTGCTCTGAGGTACCCGTGTGCCTTTTTGGGTTCAGCTTTCCAGGTGGAACTTGATCTGGGTGGCAGCAGGGAGGTGGAGGCAAACAGGGAGCTTTCTGCTCCTGCTCAAGGCTGTTGCATCACGGCCTTTGAGTCAACACATTTCAGATCTCCCACAGAGAGCAGAGCTGGCTCTTTACCTGTGCAAGACCCAGAGCAACAACTTCAGGTAGCTCTCCCCAAGGCAATTTGCTGAGGTCATACATGACAGTCACAAATATTTCTCAGATTACCAAATCATGTGTGTCAGACAAATAATTTAATTTTTATTTTTAATTTAAATTACTGTAAGGCAAAGGTTGGCTAAAAGACTAAAAATCATACCAATAAATATCATACAAGGTGATACGAATAAAAATTACAAATACAAATTAAAAAATCATTCAAAGTGATGTCTGAATCATTGACTGTGACCTCTTGCATTAAAAACCAGAAACAGAGAAGAATTCCATCTTTACTTCTTCCCCCCCTTTTTTTATTGTACCATAAGGCTCTTCTTGCAACACCAACTAAGAAAGCCATTTTCTGGGAACCTTCTTGAAATGAGGGAATCCCCAAAGGATGTGGTAGAAATTTCTTGTTGTGAGCCTTATGCACCATGGGGAAGAGAGGAGGTGTTGTTGCGAGTGCCAAAATACCTGGAAAAGTAGTGGCAGAGGGCTTGGCTAACTGGTGTCATTTAGAGTAGGATTGAGGATACTCAGGGGGTGAAACAGAGACCTAGAAAACTTTGACTAGTTCCCTGATTGTATGTATAAGCCATCCACAAGGAAATTGAGGCTGACATTCCTTGGGAGGCACTGTTAGCTGATGAAAAGTCTCAGTTTCTGGCAGAGAAATGAAAAAACCCTCAACACATGTCCTACTTTCTTGCTGAAGACCACATACAGCAGCGGTTTCAGCCCCACAGGTGAGACCAGCAAGGTAGCTGAGGCAGCTATTGACAGACAACATTTTTGTCAGAAGCAGCACAACAGATCAGAATGACAGCAAAGCTCTGACGGTGTACAAGGCTCTTATATTTGCCATTCACACGGGATAACACTCCCACCACCATTTGTTGAAACTTGTGTCCTTGATCAAGAATGACATTTTTGTCATTTCTGCAAAAGAGTGAAATTCCTCTGGTGAAGAATTTGAGGTTCAAACAGAGCCAAAATTTCTCAATGTCATTAATAGGGCCCAGACTGAGATTTTGTGCTGAAATAGCAACAGTTTAGGGGAAAAAAACTAGGAGGTTAAGAAAGCAGTCAGGAGGCCCCAGAAGGGTGTCAACCATGCAAGTCCCATTCTCCCAATTAGCATCTTGTTTCCATTCTTTTGTATTTCTTCTCTGCCTCTGTTTTTCATGTGTCTATTTTCTGCAGGGACAAACCCAGCTTGGACAGAGGAAGGTGAAAGCATTCTTACCATCTTTGTGGTGCAGAACACAAGCAGCCTCTTTGAGTGTGGGCCAGGTGTGTGCTTAGCTGATGATGAAATCCTGCCAGGTTTTCTACTGAGCAAAAATACGTACGTACACACATATATATATACGTATATAGGCATGCAAATAAGTATCTATAAATGCATGAAAATGTATTTGTGCATGTGTTTGTGCTTAGGTACATGCCCTGTGTACCTTCTTGGAAGTGCTGGCTTCCACCTCACAGCAGCATTTCAACAAAGTATAATTATTTCTTGTTAATGGAGAATCAAGTCACTGTTGCATAATAAGGGAAACAAACCCAACAGTTACACCTCCCCACTTCCCAAACAAAAAGATTTTTGGGTTTCAGGCTCCTGATAGGAGGAAGTTGCTAGGGGTTGTCTTCCCAGCAGATCCCAGATCTGTGCTTGGCTCTCCTGACAGTAAGCAGCCTCGCAGCTCCCCTGATTGGCACAGCTGTGTGAATTTGTCAGCTTCACTTCAGACAGCAAGAGGCAAGGAAACTGCTGGGCCTTCAACCAGCCCCAGTGTTTCAGTAGAAACACATCTGGGACACACTCATCAAACACATTCTGGAGAAACAGTGAAGAGAAATAGGTCTGAGTCTCCCTCGCCAGGGCCCTTATGTTTTTGTGGTACCATCCATCTGAGTCAGCTGTGTAGGAATTTGTGGCTGTGTAAGAGAAGCTTTATTTTTTTCACCCTGCTAGTGCAGACATCTATCAGTACACAATGTGTAAAACTGGAGTGTCGTGGGGGTCACAGTTCTGGTAAATGCCCTTGAATAAGGATTTTATCAATGTAAAAATGCTCGCTGCTAGAAACAAAGCAGTAGATATCTTGGTTTGTTTCACTGAGTAACTACATGGATACTGTTTTGCCTTGGTGATTCTCTGCACTCTGATTGACTTTTTCCTAGCAATTCCAGCTACATCAAAATTACTTATTTCATTCTAGGAAAAGAGATTCCTTCCCATTTTTAGAGGGTTTTGTTTTTTCTTGTTCAGTACATGCCTTTCAGAAGTGTAGTAAGTGGCATCAATGAATCCCCCTGCCTGTGAACTTAGAACCCTTGTTGAGCTGCAGACTTGCACTGTAATAAAGTGATTTCAGTTTTTGGTATCCTACAGTTTTGCATGTAGGCTCCCTAGATTTAGAGGCTTATTAAGAGTCCCTAGGCAAACTTGTAGTCAAAGGGTCATGGAATGGGCGAGGTTGGAAGGGAGCACTGCAGGTCACATAGACCAACCTTCCTGCTTAGGCAGAATATCCTAAAGCACGACACTCAGGATTGTGTTCAGACAGCTTTTGACTACGTCCAGAGAAGGAGACTAGAATTTTTCACCAGTGAAGAGTTGTGCTGTTTTCCAGAAAACTGCTGATCTTTACTCAGCAGTCTGTGCCCGTACATCTGGAAGAGTCCTCTTTTGGCAAGAAAGAGTACAAAGGAAACCCAGAAGTGGCATTAGAAATAATTTCCTTAGATGATACTATGTCAGGTCCCAGCTAAACGGAGAAAGAGTTAAACTGTTACCAAAGAGCTCTTTGTCAGACTTTGTAGACTGGGTTGATGATCTCAGGCAAGACAGATTTCCTACAGATTACAGAGGCATATCTGAACACTGAGTCAGTTCTTGTCCAAAAATTATGGGCAGCCTGAAGATAATGCCCTGCAAGTAGCAGGCAACCTGCCACAGGGCTGCCAAAGGCTGGCCAGATTTTGAACAGCACCAGCAGGGCCAGCATTCTGTGAGTCACAGTATTTTGTGGCTGGTGTCTACAAGAGATGGCAGCTTTTGCTTCCCAGCCTCTGGTCAGCTTTGGATTTGGTGGGAGCCAGGAGCTGCTGCACACAGGCAGATAGAGCACTGCAGCTGCTCTGTCTCAGCCCGTGCTGTGTTTGGTGGCATTTTTCCTCCGGGTAAAACAGAATCTCCTGCAGCACATGCAGTGTCACTTGGTATGCTGGACTTCCAGCTGGGAAGGAGATCTACAGCCCTGAGTATCACTTTGCAGAAGCTGCTGATTTGTGTTCTTATCTGTTATCTCTCTTCATCATTTCCAGATTAAGTCATGCACAGGCAACGTGATTTATATAGCTCAGTGGAATGACTCATAGAAATTAAATGCCCTGTTATCCTTATTTCTTACTCATGTCTCATCCTGGTCATTCTTTCAAAGAAGAAATCTTCTAATATATCTTCAATGATAAGAAAAGGCTCCTTGGTCTCTCTTTGTTGCTCGCATAGACACTTTTATTTGCCTGTTGCACATTCAAATGCTCATCTCCTCTTCTCTTTCTCTCTCTGTCTCTCTCTGTCTCATGTTCTTGCACCCTCCTGGAGGTCCTGCTTTCTTATATGTACATTGGTACACAAAACACAACCAGGACAAAAGACTTGCACATCCTAATTAGCCTGGTTGATTTTTGCTTGGTCTGCAGAGCATTAAAACCTGAAAAGGCATTGAATATCAACTGTGTGGCACTTTATCCAACAAGACAATATTTGTTTTCATAGGTGAGCTACCCAGTAACAGCAGTCCTGACCTGCCTGGCTATGGGGTGAATTGAGATGGAAGAAAACACTCTACGTTCCCAAGAATAGGCACAGGTTATCTTTTCTTTAACCTTCCAGTTTGTTTCCCCTACTTGTTTGTTTGGGTTGTTTTACCCTCTACCCATCTGAGGTGTGTTTCTGGTTCAATGCCCCTGTAAAGGCCAGAGGAATTAGCACTGTTGAAAGAAATCCAGTACTGAATTGCCCTTGTGTTGTCTGGACTTTGTTATGGCTTCAGTTCATTAAAACCAAGAGATGGACAGCTGGAAGAGAGAGAGAGACCAGCTAGAGGGGAGCACTTGGGGCTGGACTGTGGTAAGTCTCCTTGGGGGGCCAGATCTGTTTTCTTTTGAAAAGAACAGTATGAAAAAGCCACAACTGTGAAATGGCAGGCTGAGTAGGAAATTCCATATTCCAGGCAAGCTGAAAAAAGACAGATGCTCTATGCCCTAATTTTCCCAAGTTCCTCATCTCCAGTTCCCATCAGTGCTGCAGCTTGATGTGTAGATGGGTGTGTTGCATTCCTGCCTCACTTCTCCTGTTCTCCAAGGTCTGTCAGTTTATTCCTCCTCACACCTCCCATTCCTCTGATGTCCCCAGACAGTGACCTGGGCAGGTCCCATTGCTGGTGTGGTGGGCTGCCTGCAGCTCCTGCTGGTTGTGGGCATCCCTGAGGACCTGAGGGCAAGGGCGTTTCCCCGTGTGGAATCCAGCTGCCCTGCATTTGTGGACTCTATCCCAAACAAATGGACAAGGCACAGGATGAAGGATGCAGTAAGGGAGCAATGGTGCCCTCCCAAAGACTGAAAGAGAGAGATGCAGCCAACTGAAGAAAAGGGAGAGGCAAGACTCCACCCTTAGTTTGTCGCATTTTCTCTGAAAATTGAGTTCTTCAAAAAGCTGAATTTTACATAGCTATTTTGAATCAAACTTACCTACTTAGGTAAAATTATCAAGGCAGCCTAAAATAGGAGCAGAGTCCTTGAGGCATAGTAGCAATACAGTGACTTTTCCCTATCAGTTCTCTAAAAACTTGCTGTTGCTACACCAGTAACTGCAACAAGGGAGATGATAATTGTAACAAGCTGTCCTATTTTTAACAGCAAACCAGGAATGAAACTTTTCTCCCCTCTCTGTTCTCAACTTTTATTCCTCTTCTCTTCTCTTCTCCCCACATTTAACCATTTCATGACTGGAAACAAAGAGGAAAATAAGAAAAAAAAATGTACAGGAAACTAATGACAAAGGAGGAGGTGTGGGTAGACAAAGGTCTATTTCTTCCATTTAATAAAAAAATTAGAAAAGTGTTTTGAAACCCAAATGTTGAGGCATCTTTTTTTTTTAAAAATAATTTCCTAGAGGACCAAATACCTAATAAAAGTATTTTATTTGAAATCATGCACCAGTTCTGTTAAATAAACTGCTGAAAATGAAAATTGTAAATGTGTCAATATCTATTAAACAACATACAATATGAATAAATCAATCTGACTGAATACTCTTGTATCTGGTGAGAAACATGCATCAATACTCTTTTGAAGTTATTTCTGTCTGATGTGTCAAAATTTACTAAGCTGTTTCATAGATCCCCCATCAAAGAACAGCAGAAACCGTACAAAATAAAATTTAAAAATAGCTACTTATTAGGAAGAACAGAGGGTGCATTCATATACCACAAAATTGCAAAATTTTAGCAACCTTGAATATCAAGTTCTTGAGTTGTAACTCATTTGCACTGGAAACTTAGTTAGCAAGTCAGAAAAAACACACTCAGAATTCTGCAGAGTTGTAAAAGAAGCGAGTGCTGACACATTAAATAAAACGCGTCTATTTTTATGTCAAGTCCTGATAACAGTACATTTTTTCATTTTCAAACATAAAGAGAGAAAGAATTCAGCTCTTTCCAGACTTGGCCAAGGCACCTGATTCACAACGGAAAATATTTTTATGTCTTATGTCAGCATTACTTTGCTCCAAATTAAGGGCTGTGGCACTGAAATCTTTCTTTTGCGTTAGCATCCATTTCTCACCAGTTCTCTCTTTCCCATAACAGCCTTCCTTGTTGGAGATGCAACACAGAGGGGTTTCAGTTCACTCAACTTTGCGCATCAGTTTTCATTTATGTCTGAATGCAAATGACATAGTGAAACGTGTCTTTTGTGATGCAACCCAGGGAAACCATGGAGGAAGAAGGAGAACTTGAAACCAGATTTTTCAAGCAAATTAGTCCAAACCAGATTTTTTCACTGAAATATTACGCGAAAAAAGAAATGGTTATATTCATCTAACGTGTCACTGCAAGCATTTAGGGGCCAGGGCTGAAGACTGAAATCTCCCTTTCAATTTAACTGACTATCCCTGTCACATTTTAGTACCTGGAACTGAATGACAAACTGAATGTGTTTGCAGAACTAGGATCTTGAAAGATAAATCAATAAACCCGGAAACAGAAATGTATCAACACTGAAAAATTCCTGGCATTACTCAGACAAGTACACAAGGCGTGGTACCAGCAGCTGGAAAAAAGTGACATAAATTCTTAGCAATTTTGCATTTCACTGGGAGCTATGAATGGTGGGACTAGGTCTGTCAAGGTCTCCACATGATTTTGTACCCCAGTTTAACGAATTCATGAAGGCCATATGAGAAGTCATCTGTGATATTATTTTGCACAGGCCTAAGTCCCACTGACATCAATTGGGCTTGAAGAATACAACAGGGGCAAGTGCTTTAGTTCCATCATTTCTGCCAGCAAATACCTCAAGTGCCTTGGACTTCTCATAACACACGTGGAATCACAGTCTGTAATTTCCACACCGTCCCTGTCTACTTTTCTCTTCTACTCTTTCCCATAGTTTTAAACACTGCCAAAATTGAGCTGGTTGGACGTGAATGCTGACCATGTCTTTTACCCCTCTAACCACCTCCTGTTGCTTTTAGTGGTAGTGCCACCACTTACCCAGCATGTGTTAGAAGCTGATGCCTGACCAGTAAAGTCACTTCTAGCAAGTGCCATCCTTACTGTCACTCCTCATTCAAGCCCACAGACACTGCCTCAACCTTTTCAACAAAAACCACCAACATGGAGTAGCAGAGTTCCCTGTCCCTCAGCAGAGCTTTTTGTGCCTTTGCAATGCTGCAAAACACAAGCACGAGTGAACTTGAAAGCAGTATCTCTGCCAGGTAAACTGCTAATTAAACAAATAGGGGATAAAATGAGCTTGCTTCATCTTTGCAGCTGTATACAGCTCTCTGGATTAGGAGACAAGTCAAGAAAAGTCGATGTGCAGTTGTTCGTAAGAGCGCAAAAGAGAGATTATTTTCCCTCTCTCTTGTTTCAATCTGCAGTGAAAGGTCAAAATCAATTTAGAAGATACTTGTATCTTGATCCAGTAAAGAGAAAAACAGTATTTCAGCTTACCCAAAGGAGCAGTAGACACACATCTCACATATGATTGGTTGTGAATATTAGAGACCCATGGAGAGCACTTTTTCTGCCATTATAACAGGGTTTTTTTGCATCAGGCAGTATCCTCTGATGTTAAACATTTATGAGAAATGGATACAGGTTGAGTTGGCTCCATCTCACAGCTTTGCTCTCTCTCTCTTCAGGACAGAAAGCCACTTCATCAGGTTTGACTCAGTACCCACCTGGCTCAAAGACAGCATAACTATTCCCTGATGTCACCTACAGATTTCAGGGTAGAGCACTGTGGGCTGGGACCTGTTCCATTTTATATGTTTGATACAACATAAAGAAACTTCAGCTGACCCCTCCTGACTTTCTCACCAGTCAAACTCAAATTGAGAAATAGTCTTAAACCAGTTCCATCAAGGAATGCCAGTGCTGTCTAAATGATCCGGCTTTCTGATGGGAGACACACATGGAATGCATTCACAAGATTCCTTCAGACTGGGAGTGAGTATAGTGAGAACTGATCTACAGTGAGATCCTGGCATGTACTCCAAAGCTATTGAAACTAATAGCCTCAGTGCTGTTTCTACATCCTTTTCAACTACACTAAAATTACCATTTTCTGATAATTCTCTTCTTGAAATTTGTCCTTGAGTTAGCTTACTCTTCCCCTTTTTTTTCAGAGATTTCCCAATGAAAAATTATCCTGGAAGAGATAAAAATAACATCTGGGTGTGAAAAGTTCTTTAAATGGCTGACTAAGTCAGAAAAGAGCATGAAGAATTTAATTTTTTTTTTCTTTTCTGAGTATGGTAGTTGAAACTGGTAATCTCTTCCTCTTGAGTCAGCCCAGCTATGTGAGGTAACAGGCCAGGCTGCAGGAGTGAGCCTCTTTCAACATTTCATGGGAATCAAATTCTCCTCAGCCTAGTTTCCCTCCTGCTTCTTTCTTCCCTGACTTGTTACCTCTTCAGGATAACCTAGAGTTAATTCATGGTAATTAAGCCTGTCCTAGAAACTCAGCTTAAGATGATGAGTTTCTCCTCCCAAGAGCTTCCTTTATGCTATTTTCTTTACCACACCTTCAGTTTATTGTACAGCTGTCACACAGTGCGTCTTGCTCCTGCTTGCCTCCGGGAACATATCAGAAGTTTCTTATTTATCTATGGGAAAACAATTGGTAAATAGCTGTCCTGCTATTCTTCTGTGAGAAGTTCATATTCTCTTAAGCAAATTAGATACTGATTACATTTCCCTCTGTTTAGCATGGTTTAATCCCTCAAACGCTACTCCATGAGGATTGCAGTAGATATTTCCTGTGTATTTTTCCCACCATCCTATTTCTGGCCTCTCCATATCAACCTGTCTTCTTAGCTCATGCCCACCTCTTTTATCATTTACACATGGCATAATGTCTTGGGAAAAATCTTGTTTCCTTGGAGAAGATTCCCTAGACTTTTGCACTTAACCATTTCTTGCAAAATTAGGCTGTCTGTACCCCTCCTTTGCTCCACCCTCCTTTGCTCCACCCTCATTGCTTAGTGGATGCTAATCAGAGAGTGTGTCTGCTTCTAGACCCTTTACTCAGCTGGGAAGCATAATGGCACTTCAGGGTGAATAGCATCATGAGAATAAATTGCTCACTATTGAACTGCCACTAAATTAATACCAGGTTGAGAACTTTGAACTGATCACCCCGCTCTGCTCATCTTGGTGTGTTACTGTGGCCCTTCCTGCTTTGGAAGGCAGATCTTTGTTGGGAGCTTCATGGGACTCTTGGCATCAGAAGAGCACTTGCCTCAAGAGGCTGCACAGACTGAGTCTCTTTAGTCTCATTTCACTCTTGCATCATTCTCTCCTCCGCCTTGCTGCCTCCAAATGTAGTTTCGTAGAGCACATGGTGATTAGAGATGTCCTCCAAACCAGGTTTCCTAGCCCCGAGGCCTTGTGGCCTGGAGAAGGGACTTCCTATGAATCATCTGCCTGCTACTACAGGCTGAAGGTCTGGAGGACTTCTACGGTTGGTAAGACAGTGAAGAATTTGCCTGGACAAGAGAAGGATTTCACTGTATAAGCTGTTTCATTCACTCAGTAACAGCTAGTTAAAGCTAATTATTAATGTCTCAATTATTCCTTTCTGTAACCAATGCTGTGACCCAGTCCAAGTCTTCCTCAGTCTGGAGGACACCACAGGGGAATTCCCCTCTTAGGAAGCACCTCTTCTGCCTGAGGTGAGGACAAGCCTTGGTGACCAGGTCACAGATGGCTTTGCAGTAACCAGACTGAGGCATTACAAAACCTCATATTTGTGTACAAGCTTTCAGTGGAGGATGGGAAGTGAAGCATCAGTCAACACTTCCCAGTTGTGTTGTGCCTCGTGCATGTGCTTGGACAGTGGTGTTTCATCTTTCTGGTTAGTGGTTCTCATCAGAAATTAACAAAAAGCTGTCAAATGGTTGCTCAAGAGAAATACGACCTCTGACCCATCCTGACCACTCTGCAAAGGTGTCTGCTGCAAAAGCATCAACCATTGGCTCAAAGAGCCCAAAGAAGAGGTTTCATTTGGTTCTCCATCGTGTGGTGGTCACAACATGCTCCTACAGGACAGGTCTAGGACCAAATTCTGTGCATGAGATCCTGCCTATAGGGACTCTATTTGGATAAATATTGACTTATTCCTTCAGATCAGCAGAGCCAGCTTTGCACTGAACACAACCATAAAGCACAATCATTGCTGAGTAGGGTGGACTCTGGCCACTTTTGGCCACACACGACTGAGGCCATAGCAGAATTTTGTACTCTCTGCTGTGCTGTAACCAGATGGCAGCAGATGAAGAACACGTGTGCTGGCAGTGGAGAGCTCTGTCTCCGGCAGAGGCAACATGGCCTCAGAAAGAGACCAGCTGGACTCCCTAGAGAGGTTGGACATTGGGAGTGTGATTTCTACTCCATAGCCACCTTTAAGATGCTGCCATTCCCTACCATGTTTCCCACCTTGCCTTTCTGCCCTAGTTTTTAAGAATTTTCTCTTCCTGGAGAGACTATCCCGAGGGGCTGAGAGTAAGATCTGGGGACTGTCCTGTTTCTTTCTTGATGTTCATCTAGACTGACCTGCTTCTCAGATGCTTTCTGTCTCGCTTTCCCAAGCCTCATTGTTGCAGCAATGCCTGATGTTCTCTGGGCAGGGTGCTGGGAAGAGGCGGAAATGAGCATTTGCAGACACTTTGAACTGTCTCCTGAATAAGTGGAAGAAAAGTAAAGGATCCCCGGACAGCAGGGATTATTGATTTTATAGCTATTTCAACAGCTTCATCATCAGTGGTGTGTAGAAAGAGCTCATCATTTATAAATCTTCCAGGGATCAAAGGCTTGTCAGGCAACAATTAGTTCTGGTAATTTATCAGTTGTTTGAGCTTGTCAGGTGGAGAGAGAAGGCTAGTTCTGCATCAGCTCCCTTGCAAAGTTGTGGCTGTAGCCAGGGCCAGGTAGGATGTGCAGGCCACTCATTTGCTAAATATTTCATGTCCTCCAGTGTTCCATCAGTCTTTCTGATACCTGATCCAATTTGGTTAGGCTGTCAGCTGAAAAGGAGGCATCTCTTAGCGCACTAAAGTCACCCCAGTCACAGGTTTTTTGTATCCTTGACAATATCCCTGTCAAATCCCTGCTGAGCAGCTAAACTAATTGGAATGCAGCAAAAGGAAGGAAAAAAGAAAAAAAAAACCAACCAAAACCTGTGGTCTGTTTTTAATTAGCCCATAAAACATTCAGAACTTCCCAACTGTGCTGTCCATCCAGAGAGGGAAAATTGAAGGCAAATACACTCTTTCCTTGTAGACCTCATGGTAAAAAAAAATCCATGTAAACAGCAAAAGCTGATTTGAAGAGATAAGAAGCCTGAGCAAAAGCAACCATTCTGTGTAATAGTGCCTGGTCTGGGTGCTAAGAGCAGCTGCATGCTTAGCAAGGGCACCTACAGAACTTGGCTATACTGACCAGAACTCTGCTAGTTTAAATGGGAATGAAAAAGACAGATACCAAGGCAGAGAGCCCCGTGTTTCTGGACTTTTCTGACAGTGGGAAGTAGATCCAAAATGTGTTGTACAACGTTGAAAAGACCTTCACTGCAATACACTACATTACATGTGCACACATTTCCATGCCTACAAGTACACGTGCCAGGTTGGTAAATGCCTTGAATTTCCCCTGATGTACCTGATCACATACACCTGATAATGTATTTATACCATCACATTTTTTTAAGAACAGTATCTTTCTTATCTGCTATGTACTGAACTCAGTCCTGCACTTTCCTATGCTGACAGCTTCATTTTGCAACTTTTTTCTCCAATCTACTTTCCATGTATAACCACCAGTTTAATTAACTTATAATGGGGGCCACCAAAGAATTTCCAGTGGAAGTGCAATTTGTTCCAGGAATTTCACATATGCAGGTTGTTTTAAAGCACATACGAACTTGCGTCCCTTAATCACATTTTATGGTTCTTCAGATGTTCATGGAACACAGGCTGAAAAAACAGCAACTATCAGAGCTTCTTACAGAAGCAGCTCACAAAAGTTGTGTTTGGTCACAGGGACAGTACAGAAATGCTTGTGTGTAAAGAAAAATAAAGGAAAGACTGTAGTTTGCTCGGAAAGTGGAACCCTGTGCATGTATAGACATTTATAGAAACATCTTTGGAGAAAAGTAATTACTCAGCAGAAAGTGGTTAGTTCAAAGAATAAATTTTTACTGTATAGTAATATCTAGCCAACTTTCTGACTTGCCTAAAGGGTCAACACTGGAACCAGCAATCTATAATCTATTGCCAATTCAGGGCAAGGGACGGCATTCATGAGCAATTTGCTTTTCAGCCAGGTGAAAGATGTCCTTGTGCTCATGATGAAGCAGACTAAGGGTGAAGTAAAATTAGGTTAACAGCTTTAATGCACATTTGGAAGCCACTGGAAAGCACAGAGCTGCAAAGTGTCCAGCTGGATGTGTACCGAGAATGACATAATGGTTAGCAGAGACCCAGAAGGAAAAACAGCAGGCCAAGTCCTCAGGAAAAGCCATAAGATTTTAGAAAGATAGTGGATTAAAATTTCTGGGAAAACTAAGAAAATGTTCTTCATATGAAACATGGAAGAAGCATGGACCTCTGCTGAGGTGTCTGTGGATTTCATAGCTGTAGGCTGTTCCTACATGACTGAGACAATAAAACCTTTTAGCTGGTGAAATCAGTGGTGTTCCTCCAAACTCTCCTGAATAATGCCGATTTAGTCCACCTGTAGGGAAGCTGGGATGACTGTGGACAGCACTCCCAGCTGAGATGCTTCCTCAGAAAAATCTGCTGTAAGGTACTGATAAGACCTGTGGGGTCATTTTGGCATGGTACCCATGGAAAGAGCAGCTGGCACAGCAAATCAGCCCCCACAGTGAACCTGCAGCTGTGTGGGATGTGGGGTTTACATTTGCAGGGGACTGATAAGGGCTGCTGGTGTGGCTTGTGACTTGCAGCCACCCTGTCTCCTGTCCCCAAAAAGGCACACTGGCAGCAGCACTGAGCATGACAGGCTCTGACCAGCCCAGCAATGATCCCTCTTTTCAGCAGGGTTCTTTAATCCCTGCCTGCCTTGCTGCATAATTAAGTCAACTGCTTGATGGATGTGCTGGGCAGCCCACGTGTGAGGAAAGAGAGTCTCCTTTGGGGTCACATGGGAGGTACAATCATGAGGGAAAAACCCACAGGGCACTCTCAAGACACCTCTCCAGCATATAATGTCATGGTTCTCATTTTGTGCTTGTTTATGCTACTCGAGGGAAATCCTCCCACAGGCAAATACACACCTTAAAGGCCTGCACATTTCTGATAAGAATATGGCATGCACCATTTGTCTAGCTTTTCTGTCCTCTTTAGTTTGCTGTCTAGTTTGTGAATATCCCTGCTTTATACTCCTGTTAGAAATAAGAGAAGATTAAAATAAGAAGCAAAAGAAAAACATCTCACAGCAATATGACTGAAAGAAAGATAAGATGACAAGAGGAGAAGCTCTTTCCCATCAAAACATTCAATGCATGTGGCTACCTTTGCACAAGAAGTTCTTAGAGCACTCCGTCTTTTTTTTCCATGATGGGCACTTCATCAGGTCCTGGGTTGAATTGTGTTTGTGAAAAGAGATGGAGAAAGCAGAGGAAAATGTAAATCAAACCTATATGACCAAAATACAGTGCTGCTTTCTTTTTGCCAGATTAGAAGTTGGATTTGTTTCTGGTGACTGGCACAAGCATACATTTTTCCTTTAGCTAGGAGAAAAGTTAGTTTTAGAGTTGTTTTTTTTACTTTATTTCCTTGGAGGGAAAAACACAACAACAACAGTGTGGGCCTGAATTACAGCTGATGAACTCAAATCATTTCTGTAGCCCCCAAAATAGCTGGAGAGGTCAATGAAACCACAAACTCCATGGGGCTCATCCATTTCTGAATGCAGCTTTTTTGAGCCAGAGGCAAACCGCCCTATTGCTTACCAAAGTGTTATTTATCTAATTTATTACTAGCAAATGCTTGCAGGAAGGAAAAAAACCCAACCAAATAACAAAAAACCTCCTCCAAACCCAGACCAAGAAAACCAAGAGCCACTAAAGACCTGTGCTAGCATCAGCAAACCAGTGTCTGTTAGCCCCCAGCATGGCAATAGCAGAAAGAAGGAAGCCCTTCTGGGTCAAATTCTGCTCTGGCAGAAATGATGCCTCTAAAACTGAGGGAATTGTTGGCTGGCTGGCCAGCCCAGTGGACTTCAGGCAGAATTGAGGTCTCCTTGACCTGATCAGAGCAGAGGAGCTTGTCCCAGGCACTAAGACATACCAACTGATTGTTTAACCATATTGAGCAAAATAGGCTTCCCTATCATTTTTCTCCTAGCTCAGATTTGATCAGAGATATAAAATAAAGAAAGACATGAACACTCATTCTGGCTGCAGTTCTGAGATGTCGTTTGCAAGATGTTTACCTCAGGAAAAACGATCTTGCCACTATCTTTGTACTTTATCTGCAGCTTTCTGTCTCTCTGCATACTTACACTTAGCACCACAGCTTCCAAGCATTCTCCTCTAATTAATCAAAAAGTCGGTCCTTTTGTTTCCTAGGTCACGAAGGAAGAACAGTACATTAAATAAAGATATTGGCTGAGGTTGGAAGCTGGATTTCTACCCGAGGAGCCTAATAATAGTGCCTTGATGCAGGCCAAGTAAAAATTGATATGGTTTTATATACACAGAGACAAACAGTTGAGTGTGAAAAAAGTAAACACCAGATAGCATTCAAACAGTGGTTTATCCAGCTCATTCTGTGTTTGTAAATATAGAAATGTGTTGTGGTAGCTAAATTTATCCTAATGTAAGGAAACATGAACAAAGAGGCTGGTATTTGGTAACTTCTATAGGCAACATTAGGACATCCTGCAAGAATTATTTGGGGGCAGTTCATGATAATGTGGTACAGATTAGAACTGCCATTTCTGGAAAAATTAGGTCAGAATTATGTAGATAAGATGGAAAGAATTTCAGTAGTATTGTAGTATTTTCCTGACTTGAAGCCTGACTCACACGTCAAAGCTTTGTTTTATTGTATACCTTGTTTTGATCTATAGTCAAAACAGCCTTTATGCAGAGAAAATGAAAATAAACCGGCTGAGAAAGAAAGAATTACAGTCAGCATTGAATAAAAATAGGTACAGAGAGTCTAATTTTGGAGAATAGTTGTCTTTTCCTGTGAAACTTTTTCCAGTTCCAGAAATGGCCATACTGAACCCAGGGAAAATCAGAGGAGAGAGATAGGCTTTGATAATGGCTCAGGAACGGAGCTTTTCCTTGCTCTTGGTGTGAGATGGAATTTCAGTCATATGTCAGGTGTATTTTGGGCCACGCTGGAAGGGGGTGTCCTTCTTCCCTATGCACTTCCCTTTATGCTTCTCAAATTTCCTCCTGGATTAGAAGAACCTCTCACATAAAAAGGAGCTAGATCATGGTAATGAAAGGTTCCCTTTTTCAGAGAAGTGAGATTAGTTCTAGTTAGAAGAACAAGAGCCTTGACTCTGCAGCCTTGCCTCTGCAGTCAGGACAATGTTTCCTTTGGCTTCAGGTAGAATATTTTTTCACTCAGGTCGTTTATTATAAGTAAGAATGTACTTTTACACTGCTCTGTGCTCAGTGCGATAAATCCCAGCACATATTATGCCTCTCTTTTCTCACCAGGGGCTCTAGCTCTAGTTACTGAATCTCTCTCTGCCACAGAGCTTTGAGAAGGAGCAAACCTCTGGGACAGACCCTGGTACTTGTATGTGAGACAGACTTAAGATAAAATGCTTCATGTTCCCCTTGGCTTATTCAATGAGACAAACAGACTGCTGAACTCTGTTTTTTCAGTCTAACTCATTAATGCAAACCAAGGTAAACTGCAGTTTATGCTCCCATGCCACAAGGCAAATGGGGTGGGGAGGAGGGAAGATGGCATGCAGAAGCAGGGGTGCATCCCCTTCCACCCTTGCTGCACACCAGCAGGTCCCTGAAGCCAGCTGGGCAGCATGAAACAGCTCCTGCCACTCTTCCCAAAGCCTGCAAGCCCCTGCCATCAGGGCTTCTTACCCCCTGCCTCCTGCTCTTTGCATTGAGGCTCAGGCTCTTACTTTGCACGACCCTGGGGACCATGCTGAACCCACGGCATGCCAAAAGGCCAGGAGTGCCCATCACTGCACAAAGTTGCAACATGAACAAGCAGCAGATGCAGTTTACTGGGAAGGAAAGGAGAATGGAAGCCAGCATTTGACTCCAGGCAGGAACAGAGTAAACCTTAGAAGGAACAGGCTTATTTTTAGGATGGTCTCTCAAGAATCTCTTAAGCAGATAGCCAGGAACTTGGGCTACTAAAGCCCACCCACAACATCATTCAGGCCAGCCACCTACAAAATCCAAATAACCAGCCTTAATAACAGCAGAGATACTGCTGCAATGCTCCCCCACTCCCTGAATTAATTCTCTCCTCACACTCTTTCCTGGGAGAGCAAACAGGAGCAGCCCCTCCCCTATCAGGGACATCCCACACCAGCTGCTCACCTGCCACTTTGGCTGAGTGAGAGGCAGCATCTCAACTGCTTACTTGTTTATTTTCCCTGCCAAAGGCAACCACTGGTAGGGCAAGAAATGCAAAACCAGGGGGCATTAGTGAGGTCTCTTCACGCCTGACAGAGGTCACTGATCCAGGCGCATCCCGAGCAGTCAGTGCTGGTGATGCAGAGATCAAAGGACGGCTCCAGGGGCTGCATCCTGTCCTGCAGAAGCACAGGGGCTCCCAGTCCCATCCTACTGCCTGGGCCATGCACTCCTATCAGACCAGGATTGCCAGCCATGTCATTTCCCCACGGAAGGAAACATGGGCTTTACTGTCAATATTATGAATATTTACAATAAATCCTGAACAATTTCAGAAATTTTCAATGGTGACTACTTCAGTGTTTGGGTCCCACTCCTTGTATTGTATTTCTTTGTTAAGTTCTGTTTTCTAAAAAAACCCCAAACCACTCAGTTTTATCCTTAGATTAACTCTTGTGCTTTTTTCCCCCTATAGGATTAGAGACGATTAAATCAATTAATTTGCTTTAAGCATTTTTCTGGCATTTGCTATAACCATTTAAAGCCAATGTTTGGAATCATGTAAAAAAATTAACTATTGATCTAGATCTTTCCTGGATTTGGGCCCCACTGAGGTTCCATTGAGATCTCTGTCTTTACCTCGCATGGAATGGGCTGAAATTTTTAGTATAGCATGGTAACAAGTAACATTGCTTAGTTCAATACAGCCCACAAGCTTTCCAGAGTGTGCATTTTCCCCTCATCTATACCCAAACCCTTACTGCCCATATTTTAATGCTAGAGTACATCCAACACTAGAATTTGTATTACTGGGTAAAAGAGACATCAGACACTTGAGAAGACTGCTCCAGGATAAATCCATTTGGCCAATTTAGAGTTTGCCATGAAGGTCTGATGAGTAAGCTTGCAGCTAGAACAAGTATCTGCTGTCTCACATCTGGCACAAACTTTCACTGCCATGATCTGGCTTCTCTGTGCACACACTTCACCTGGGTCAGCTTTGTATGTGGGGCAATCTGCCTCCATGATCATGGAGCCACAGACTAAGGAGAAACAAGCCAATACAGTAATTAAAAATATTTATTTCTGAAGATATTTACCTTGATAGGCATAAAGCATTTCCCAATTTCATACAGAAATACATAAAACATGCATAGACCAATATGGCCTACTTCAATGTGTATTCAACATGGTAAATATAACGAAGAACTTGTGTGAATATAAATACAAGACACAAAAATAAGCACATAAGATTCAACTTGTCTGCAAATTCAACAATGTGAACAAATTCACTGCTATAAACATTCACCCAATATTAGCCTTTTGACTTAATTCAAAACAACCCTTTGTCTCAATGCATTTCCACCAAACAAGGTCCTGAATAAATCTTGCAACAGGCTTTGGTACATCCCCATTTCAGTGCATTTTTGGTAGCATGTAAGACACAACAACCTCTATTATTAGAACTTCAGTTGGCCAAATATCCTTGTTATGGGAAACTTTGTAGTGTCCTCTCTTTTGTTTTATGTTAAAGAGTCCTTTGGTATCCAAAGCCAAAGGACTTTGACTATGCAAACAATCAGAATGCCTAACCCACATTCAGATAACTCTGGTTGTACAAGTAAACTAGACTTCTGAAAAAAGGCAAAGGGTTGCAGCTGATTAGTAAAGGCAATAACAAGGTGTAAAAATACTCTAGCAGGAGTGCAACAAACAGTATGCGAGGTAGACATGTATATATGCAGTAAGTCCTGATTAAAGTAGCACTGTGGCTTTCATTTTTGCATTTTAATCAAAAGGTAGAGTTCTTTGCTTTGAAGTTTGTACACTCAGATCTTGCCTTCTGTCCTTGCTAAGCACATCTGTGAGGTCTTCCTTGCATGATGCTTTTGATGTAGACCCCGAAAGCTGCTCAATTGATGGGTAACATTCCAGAAGCAGTATTCAAATGTTTCTTCAGACAGATGGCTTTTCATGTATCTTACTGCAGGTTTCCCTTCAGCCCTTCTACCCATCCACCTGAATTCCAAAATGATAAAATCCTTTGTCTTTATATCTCCAAATACCGGACTTCCTTAGAATTTTGCTCCGCCATGCGAACACCTGGAGAGAGGGGCCCTTTGCCACCATGGAATGTTGGAGTCAACACTGAGTTTTCAAGATGCTTTGTCAGCAAGTGTTGTGGAGAAAGATTCAGGTGATATTCCCACTAGGATGCTTTCAGGCTTTCCCGGACACTCTGCCTCTTGTTTGCCCTGTTATGCTTGAGCCTTCGCCCTTTCTGGAGCTCAGCCTTCAGCTTTGCGATACTGAAGGAAGCTTTGATGCTGTTACCAATGGCTTCCACCCTGCAAAAACAAGAAATGTACATTTAGTGTTGGGATAATGAAGATGCATCTCCAGTGTCAAAAGATTTAGTTTTAGATTAAATAAACCTCAGTGTAGATTTCTGCCATGGGATCCTAATAAACTCCTGTTTGTTATACCCCTCTCAGAATTAGGCTAACTTAAGATAACTGAAATATTATATTCATAATTTCAATGCAAACATAAAATGAAAATATTCAGTCAAGTACAGATGCCCTAGACTTCCTTAAGTAGCCAGTCAGGAGGTCTCCAGTGTTTTTTTTGTTTCGTCTGTGTTGTTTCTTTTAGGTAAACCTGATCCTACTCCCAATGAATGGGTGCATTTTTCAAGTAAGTAAGCAGGCCCCACTTTCAAAAAATTATTTAAGACTTCTAGAGCCTAAGTCTCATTCAATAGCATCAAGCTGCCTGCTCCCATAAGTCCTGTTCTGCTTGTGAAAGTAGCACTAAAGAGTCTTCTTAGGTACAGGCAAACCTCTGTATTCTGTACTTTTCCATGGGAATATGGCTGAGCACTGAATACAGGCAGAGGACAGCGGGCTGAGCTCAGCACCCGTGTCCTCACAAGCTGAAAACCCAGCGCAAGAAGAAAAGCCCTCAAAGTATCCTCACTGATTCCTCCATAACCCTCAAGCTGAAACCACCAGCCAAACCCAGGATGACCCGAAGGCAGGTGAACTGTGCTCTCTGTTGCTGCTCCGGGGAACTACAACAGGATGAGAAGAAACTCACCGCTTCATTTTCTTGCTGTCAGCAAGCTGTTGGTTCATGCATTTGGGCCCAGTGCAATTGCTGGCTTTGATGCGGTGCCGTGAGGTTTTCTCCACTGTGGACTGAGCCCTGTTAAAAGAGAAAAGGTGCTGCTGTTAAAAAAAAAACAACCAAGTCTGCAGTCCACAAGATGAGGCATCTCATCAACCACTTCTCAAGGCATGTAACAAGCAATCTTTCTAGGCCAAGCCATGGTATGTATCATTGCAGTGAGAGCACTCAGGTAGGAGGCAGGGCTTTGGGGAGAGTATTCACTCGGCAAGCGCCAAAATGAGTAAGTGCACCACAATCCATCCCTTTCACATGCATTGCCTTTTAAAGAGTAGCAACAAGAGGCGCACCAGAGATCTTTGCCTGCCTGGCAGAAGTTCAGACATTTCTTGTCCTTCTGACTGGCACATCGGCATCTGCTGCTTGGTTCAGCGAGCATCTCTGGCACCATGTCCTTCAGTGATCTTCTGGGTCGAGAAGGGCCTCCGAGACCATATGGAACAGTCTTCCTGCAATCAAAGAGACAACATGAAAGTAATTCAATTAATTATGTGGCTTCCAAACACTGTGGGGTATTTTGGGCAATCTTATCAATGGCATTGATTGCACAAGTAAAGGTTGTGGGATTAGGAATGCCTTGTTAGTCACAGTTTCTATGCAAATGCTTCTGATGATCCTGCAACATATTCATTAGCATGGCTACTGACAAGGATAATGACCTTTTAATTGTGATTTCACAAGGCTGTTGTGCCTCCCTGTGCAATAGAAAGCAATAAAACCTCATCTCTTTGAACTTTGGCTACTGCCAACACTGAAAGAAGCAGTAAAAGTGAAGAACAGGTCCTCTGTGCTCAGAGGAAACCTGGCAGCAGAAGAAATCTCCAGAGTCAGTGTTTGCAGCATTAGGTGAGCCTCTGGCTCACTACTTTTTGATGAGGAGAGTGTAGAAATGGATACTGTGCATAATCCTATTAACACGTGGGACGCATTAATTTGCAGCAGAGAGCAGTAAAAGGCAGCTAGAGCCACCCGGTGTCAAAGTATTCCTTCCAACCTCCTAACTTGTCAGAAAGAAAACTGCTCAAATGCAGGCTGGCAAAATCATGCCTTTGGCATTTTGTCTGCTTCTGATTCATAGTGAACAGTATCCTGCAGCTTTTGCTGAGCAGCACCCAAAGGAAATACTGCTGCCCAGACTTTAGGAAGGCAGGTGTGTTAGGGCTATTAGCAGCTATCTGCCCGATCTGGGTGGCCAAATCCTGCTTGCTGTCTTCTGCTGAATAGTCTCGTTGCTAAATGTGTCAGAAAAGTGGGAGCAGGGAGGTAAAACAGTAGGAGAAACTGAGCAAATAACTATTCCTTCCTTCCCTTCCCATCTCCGCAGGGGGGTTGTGGTTCTTAATTTTCGCCTTCGCACCTCCCTCCCTTTCTTCCTAACCAAAGGGGAACCGCCGAAACCCCTCCACTCCACTCACTCGGGGGTGTTGATCCAGATGATGTCGAGGTGGCAGAAGTAGACGCACTCCTCGTCCATCAGCGAGGAGCAGGAGCAGCGCCGGGCGCGGCGGTGCGCGGCGGCGGCGGGGGGCGGCGCGGCGTCCACCTCGGCTCCGGGGGCTGCGGGAGGGAGCGGCAGAGCTCAGCACCCGGGCAAGGCAAGGCAAGGCAAGGCACGGCANCGGCCCACCTCTGCTGAGGCGGCTCTGGGCTCTGGGATTCGGGAATTCAGGGATTTAGGGCTTCAAGGCTCAGGGCTTCACGGTTTCAGGGCTTCGAAGTTCGCCGCTTCAAGGCTGCAGGGGCTTCAGGGCTCGGGGCTCTGGGCTCCGCCTGCTGCTCCTGCTGCTGCCTTGGGGAGATCCCAGCAGTGGGATACAGCGATCCTTTATGAGC
>VZTZ01046640.1:1255670-1286760 GCA_013400955.1 Drymodes brunneopygia
CTATTCCTTCCTTCCCTTCCCATCTCCGCAGGGGGGTTGTGGTTCTTAATTTTCGCCTTCGCACCTCCCTCCCTTTCTTCCTAACCAAAGGGGAACCGCCGAAACCCCTCCACTCCACTCACTCGGGGGTGTTGATCCAGATGATGTCGAGGTGGCAGAAGTAGACGCACTCCTCGTCCATCAGCGAGGAGCAGGAGCAGCGCCGGGCGCGGCGGTGCGCGGCGGCGGCGGGGGGCGGCGCGGCGTCCCCCTCGGCTCCGGGGGCTGCGGGAGGGAGCGGCAGAGCTCAGCACCCGGGCAAGGCAAGGCAAGGCAAGGCACGGCACCCGCGCGTCCCCTCCCGCTCGATCCTCCCCGGAGCCCGGCTGCGACCCTGCAGCCCCAGGAGCGGGGCGAGCGGCAGCGGACCGGCACCTACCTGCCGGCAGCAGCCCCGGGCAGAGCACGAAGAGCAGCGAGACGATCATGTGGCAATAATCCATAGCAGGCGGCGGAGGGCGGATAGAAGAAGTGAGGGGAAACAGGGTAAAAATTAATAAAAGGCGAGGAAAAAGCGGAGAAAGTGTCTCCCGTTGCGGGTTGGGAGCGCCGTGGCGGGTGCCCTGCGTGGCGCGGCTCGGTGCGCCCCGGCGCGTCTGGCTGGCGCGGCGGTCCCCGGCGCCCTTTTATAGCGAACCCCCATGGAGCGGGTAAACAGCTCCGGCGCTATTTTATCCCGAGACAATGTTATTCTCCTATTAGTCACCGCGCGGCAACGTGCGGGCCGAGATAAGGCCGGGGCTGGAAAGGAAATCGCCTGCAAACTTCAAGAGCGGGGGNTGCCTGACTGTGTTGGACCCTGCCCTGCTTCCCTCAGACCCAGCCAGCTGTGCTCTGGCATCTCAAGAGGTTTGGGTTTGGCAGCAGCGGTGGAGCATTGGGGTGTAATCTCCCTTTTCTGCCGTGGTAACGCAAGGTGCTAAACACACCCTGTGTTTTAGGTGTGAGCAGGTGTGTAAAGCCAGGCGGGGGGGGAAGATACATGCCTACCCTTCGCCTTTGACTCTCACCGCCGATTCTGGCAAGGTCTTTTTTCTGGCATGTTTATGTTTCCAGCCTTCTGTCAAGGAGCAGAGCCAGTGTGAAAGCTGGGTACTTGAGGAGTGGCTGCGGCAGTGCCATCACAGATATACGTGCATGCATGGAATCCACCGAGCTCCCAACTGAGGGAGCCAGCCCCTGAATATAAACTGAAGTGAACTCAAAAGCCTGTGATCCGCCGTGGAGCCGTCGTGCTGCAAAGCGTGCCAGTTTCACCTATGATAAATAGATAAGACTCTCTTGGTATTTGTGGTATTTCCGTGCACTGTGCTGTAATAATAGAAATGACCTTGGCTATCACAAAGAGCGAGGCTGTTAAGTGCAAGTTGCATTGTGGTCTGTCAGGTGAATGGCCAGCTTTTTAAAGTATCAAATTATACAAGTGCTGCTGTATCATAGCGGACAGACTGTCTGCAGCCGTGCTGAGTCAGAATAAAGGTCCATTTAGCTGCTCTCCTCTCTGCCACAATGGCTGCTAGCAGATGGTATGAGGAGTACAAGAAAGGAATGTAAGTGGAGACTAATCCTTTCCTCGGTATACCCTCCCTGCTTCTAACAGGATGAAGTGTAGGGGCTTTCCGAGCAATAGTGAACATTTAGACCATTATGCTGAATAAACACAAGTGGCCTCATCCTGACATGATCATATCTATTTATCAAGGGTACTCTAAAAACTGGCCTGTAAAATGTCTGTGAGTGAAGAAAGCTGGGTTATACAATTAATTTTTTTTTCACACCTTTCCAGCGTGGGAGTCTGTTTCCAGAGCAGGGATTATATCGTCTTGTGTATTATGTCTCCTTGTGTATGTAGGGCAGGTCTTACCGGAATGCCAAAGTATCCCTACCTATGTGTGTGAATTGTTGCAGTCATGATAAGAATCTGCCAGCAGAGGTCACACAGCTACACACAAAAAGTAATCACAGCCCTCTGAAGTAATGAACTTTATCAGTGTCCAAAAGTTAGGAAAGAAACTAGGTGGCTTTTTTTTTTCTTTCTTGGCATTAAAAAAAAAAAAAAGAAAAAGGGAAAAATTGTGAAGGGGTTGTGTGGGTTGAAAGACGGCAATCACTCTGTATTGAGCACAAATATGCAAAACCTTTCCAGACCTGTCACTTAAAGACTGTCTTTCATGCCAGTGCTTATTTAGATTTTTTCCCTGAGATTCCTTTTTCTAAGATGTGCACTTGAAGCCAAAATGACTCACATTGGTGTAGGATATTTTCAGCTTTGTCAGAATGCCTTGTTAGAAAGTATTTTGTTAGCTGACAAAAACAGCATGCAGGTTTCCTCTGAGTAACAAGGCACAAACATATCGCAGGCACTTCTGAGGGTGTTGTTCTTTTCTACTTCTTTTTTTAAAGGCAAAAACATCTTCAGCAATTTTTCATAAGAATTCATAAATATTATTGTTGTCAGAGATCCATTTCCTCTGATACAATGATTTTTGATAGCTCCACTTTCAGATCTTGAGGCTAACCAGAATCAAGCTATTCCCATTGCTTGAGTAATGCAAAAACAAATTTTTGTTCAGTTTGTTACCAGCAGCCCAGGTGGGTCATTTCAGGCCGCTGGGATTGCCAGGCCAGGAGGTGGGTTTTCCCCAGAAAGGGGTAATCCTGACCCTTGCTTGGACATGGGGAGGTACCGGGCTCAGCTTTGTGCCATGCAGAAATACCCTTTGGGAGTCAAAGAAGGAAAATTTACCTACTTTAAAGCTGGTTAAACTAGGAGTAACAATAGGGGTCACAATAGGGACCTTATAAAATCTGCAGAAGAGGACTAAACTTTAGCTAGCAGTCAGCATTTGCAGGATGGAAACACAAAGTCAGGTACTCCATGAATCATCCCGGTGCACACCAAGTCAGATTACCCCAAGAGCTGGGAAGTTTGCACCATATTTCAACTGCTGCCCATGTGGACAAGGGTGGAAGCAGGAGCTGAAGCTGGCTGCTCCTGCAGCAGGCTTTGTCCCTTTCTAGCTGGAGTACCTTGAGCAGCCACCTCTGAGACATTGTGTTACAGGGCAAAAACTTAGCTGGTCAGCCAGCTGTGGTTGTAATGTTCCAGCTGGAAAAGGCCATGGCACTGACTTTTCTAAAGGACATTTTGTTTAGTGTCAGAAATGTGAAATGCCTGCTTATCAGCAGAACAATAAAGGGAGACTGTAGAACTGTGCCTTTCTGTCTAGGGAACAAGGGGAGCAACATGCTGTTTTCTGCAGATTTGAAGCACTATTCTCAATTAAGTTAAAGTTGTATAACTTGTCCCTTTACTTCCCTCACTGCCCCTCTTGCACCTTACTTTCCTCTTAGAGGCTGTCCCATCCCTGGTTCCCCTTTTATGCAAGATGGAATTTTTTTATGTAACATGTAAGTCAAAGAGCTAACTGTGCCATCCAGAGGGACCTGGACAGGCTTGGGAGGTGGGGCTGTGCAAACCTCATGAAGTTCAGAAGGGCCAAGTGCAAGATGCTGCATGGGGGTCATGGCAATCCCAAGCCCAAATACAAGCTGAGAGGTGGATGGATGGATGGATGGATGGATGGATGGATGGATGGATGGATGGATGGATGGAGAGCAGCCCTGAGGAGAAGGACTTGGGGTTTTTTTTAACCCAGAGGGTGGTTGGGCACTGTAACAGGCTCCCCAGGGAAGTGGTCACAGCACCAAGCCTGGCAGAGTTCAAGAGGTGTTTGGACAGTGCTCTCAGGCACAGGGTGTGACACTTGGAGTATCCTGTGCAGGGCCAGGAGTTGGACTCGATGATCCTGATGGATCTCTTCCAACTCAGCATATTCAGTGACTCTGTGATTCTGTGTTTGGGGGTGTTGGTTGACAAGAAGCTTCATGTGAGCTGGCAACATATGCTTCTAGCCCTGAAATTCAACCGTGTTCAGAAATTCATTGCATCTAAAACAATGTGGGCAGCTGGTCAAGGGAGGGGATTCTGCTCCTCTGCTCCGCTCTGGTGAGACCCCACCAGGAGTGCTGTATTCAGCTCTGGGGTCCCCAGCACAGGAAGGACATGGACCTGTTGGAGCAAATGCAGAAAAGGCCATGAAAATGCTCAGAGGGCTGGAGCACCTCCCCTATGAAGGCAGGCTGAGAGAGTTCTTCAGCCTGGAGAAGAGAAAGCTTCAGGGAGACCTTAGAACAGCCCTTCAATACCTCAAGGTGGGCAAGAAAGCCGGAGAGGGACTTTTTACACAGGCATATAATGATAAAACAAGGGAGAATGGCTGTACACTGAAAGAGGGTGGGTTTAGAATAGGAAGAAATTCTTTACTGTGAGGGTGTTGAGGCACTGGAACAGGTTACCCAGAGAAACTGTGGATGCCAAGTCTCTGGAATTGTTTAAGGCCAGGTTGAATGGGGCTTTGAGCAACTTGGTCTAGTGGAAGGTGTTCCTGCCCATGACAGGGGGCTTGGAATGGAATGATATTGAAGATCTCTTCCAACCCAAACCATTCTAGAATTCCGTGGTAATTTGAGCTCTTGGAAACTACCTTATTCTCATCTGTCATTGCCCAGCCCTATGATGGATTTAATTCTCCTTACAGCTGTGAGAGTTCTTGGGCAGATGTCTAATTTCTTGCAAAGCAATTTTCTTCATTTCTCCCCATCTCCAGTTAGTGTGGCTCAGCAAAAGACATGGGTGCCTGTCTCACAATACACTTGGGGACTTCTTAAAGTGTTCAGGAGAGGAGTAAGGACAGCCACTGATCCAGCAACCTCAGCCCTACCCATTTGTAATGTGAGTCCCAAACAGATCCTGTCCAGTATCACCAACGATCATTTTCTTTCCAAAATACATTCTACATACAAACTTGTATTTAAACTAGGGAGGGAAGTTGCAGCTATGTGATCCTTGATGCAGGAAAGCCTCTATCAGAAAGCTCTTCCAGACCACGCACATCCTGACATCATGTGGCAGTAACTAGATACCATTTAAAATACAAAAATCAAACTCAGTTTAGAGCTGAAATAGACAAGAAAACCAACTTTACTGAGCAAAGTTCACAGTTTCTCCCAGGGCTAAAATTGCTCTTGCCAGAAACACAAGTAAGATGATTTGCAGAGATTCAGGTTTCAGAGAGTGAAACCTTCCTCCCAGTTATACTTTCCACAACAAAGAACTGCAAGCAACAGGAAAATAGTTCACTGGAAGTAAAGTTATTTTTAAAATGGGGGAAACATCAGGTGGGAAAAGGGAAAGGCTTAAATAGCCTGGGAGTAAAGAATCCATGTAACTTTTAGGTGAGAGTTAACAGGAACTTCTCCCTTACTTCAGCTGTCCATTTCTGTCTTGATATTGTGGGAGAAAGTGTCCACTTCCCACTGAAGTGAACCACAGAGGCATGGGAGGCACCTGGCTGTCCCCTGTCCCAGCAAGCTGTAGCAGTTCCTCCTGTTTCCATCTTTTACTCTGCATTTGCTCTTGTGCAGGAGCAGCACAGAGTATCAGAAGCACAAGGCAAAAGGTCATGCTCTGTGGATGGAACATGGGCAGGTGACCTGAGCCCTCCCAGCCAGGCCTTGTGTAGGTAACAGAGGTGCCTGGTACTGCTGAGGGTGTGTCCTGGGAGGTGCCCGGGTGGCTCAGGTGGGTGATCATTTCTGCTGTGGAAGCTCAGGATCCTGCACACAGAGGCCCCAAAGGAATTCAAGCCATAGCCCTCTGGCATTACAAGCAATTTGCACTGTGGTGTTTAAGATGGATTTAATTTTTTAATTGACCCAATTCTCATGTTACTGTCAACATTAGTAGAAGTTATAAGGCAAAGACCTTACCTGTGGCCCAGAAAATCTTAGATTGGGAACTATTCTGGAGAAGGAGCTCTCTGTCTTATGTCTGGTCTCTTGCAGACACATCCACCTTCAGCCACATCAGATGCAAAATGCTGGGCTGATCCCACAAGACTGTGATATATTCTCATAGCTATGCTTGGACTCTCGAGTTTGTTTGGAAAATAAGAAATACATCTACGTGGCCTTCAGCTCCATTCCGTCACTCAAGTTCAAAATACAAGCAGCATGAACTATGTCTTCTAGAAGTGTGAAAAGATGGTAAAAGGTTATGTGTATTGATGACCAGTCTCTTAAGAATGAGTTATGCAAGTAAGAGTTTAACTATATAAAGATTATCGTCAATAAATACAAGAGACTGGTGCAAGGACTGCAACAGAAGGCTTTAGCAAAGAAAAGGAAAATACAAAACAGAAAGCGTCACTTGTAGAAAACCAGATCTAGTTTCATACACAACCTCTTCTGTGAATACAGCAGCATATGACAGAACACTTATTTGCAAATAACAGTTAGTGGAAAATGTGCTTTATCAGGTTTGTTTACTTACTTCTTGGCAAGTCTGGCTTGCAAGGAACTCAAACCCAATGCTTCCAGTTAGAAAATCTTCTGAAGAAAATCACTAAGAGCAGTTGTTCTAACTGATACCTTGCTCCTATCAGTGGGGCACTTCAGATTTTCATGTTCATTAATAATTGTCACTTTCCCATGGCCTTGTCAAAAAGTCATCCCAGTATCCACAGCAGGGAATTGAAGCATGGAGGACCGTACTCATGCCATCAGACAGCAGATATGGTTTGTAAATTAGAATTAACATCTTGGTTCACCTGGTGTCTGAATTGCCCTCTGGAGTATGGAAAAGGGCCTAAGGTGCTGGCTGTCCTAAATTTAGGCACCATCCTCTTCTTAATGTCTAGTGATAGCTGGGGATGGATCCAAGCTGGTGTCTTGTCCAGGATCCCCTCAGAAATTGCTGAGGGAGTGGAGAAATGAGCTGAGTTCCCAGAACCCATGTCCTGTATCCTACCTGCTACATTATCAGCCTTTCCAGTACACAGAGATTTGTTTATCAAAAATGACATCCATCTCTTGGATTTTAAGTTGCTTCACTCAGAAAAGGTACTTTTGAGGTCTTCCTGCAGTTTGCTTAGAGGTACTTCTTTGAATTAATTAATATAATTGACTGTTGATGCCTGTTGTGTGGCCTGCTCCACCTTTGAATGAGTCTCCAAAGACTCAAAGCAGTAGATTTCTGAGAGCTGTCTGGTTCTACCCTTTCCTGTGTGCATAAAAGCCTTGCTGAAATGAAGGTAATTGGAAAAATGCGTTGTTCTGAGAATGGTGTTGAACTTTTTTTACAGCACAGTCCTTTGGCCAAGAACATGTAGCCCCTCTGTGACTGCTTTGCCCCCTCTGTTTTGAGCCTGGGTTTTGATGAGCGGGCTTGCCGGTTCCAGTCTTTTCTTTGTGAGGGAAATGAGTATGGGCTAGAAAACACCGCAGGTTTAGATGTGGCGTGAGCCATGGGTGTGGGTTTGTTTTTCTCCCGGTACTTGTTCCAGGTACTTGCTTTGTTCCCAAATCCCCCAGCACTACACTTCTGTGTGTGACTGCCTGGAGATGGACAGGAAAGAAGCCTCATCACAAGCCAGTGCTTCCAGCACTAAAGATCTACTTGCCCATTTAGGCATATGCTTGTCTTTTTTTTGACCAAAGCATATTTTGCCTGTAGACAAAGTGTTGATCATCTCTCTCCAGCTGCAGCTCCTAGTCTTCATCTGCCCTTGTTTCTCCCAGGAGAAGGTAGCTTTGTGAGGAAACATTGCACTAAACATGCTCCAGCTGCTTCCTGCACCCGATCTCGTCTTGAACAAATTACACTGAAAGCTGACAGAGGAGAGAAACTCTAGATTAACTACAGTTATTTTTTAAAAAAGAAATAAAATTCAGAAACTGTCCTTGTTTATAAAGGGACAATAAGAGGGACACCCTCTTCTTTTAGAAGGGACATATACACATTAAAATATCTACTCTACACCTGAGGCAAAATATGAACCACACAAATCCAGGGTTTGTTATGGCAATTACTCACTGGTGACACTGACAAGGAGATTCTGTGACCTGTCAAGGCCAAGAAAACGGGAATAGCAGCTTGAGGATAGATGATGCCCCAGCACTGAGCTAAGATTACCTTACAGACACCACCCCCTGCCTTTAGTTGCAAGAGTGAGCTTGTTCTGAAGTGTGCATGCCACCTGTGGCATCGGCACTGCCCCAGCACACTACAGAGTGCCTGGGAAATGGGGATGGGGCACCACAGAAAGGAAAGGGGCTATAAATGTCTCCAAGTTCCCATGAGCAGCTGAGAAACTAAGATGCCTGACATGGCTGTATGTCGATATTTGACATGTATGACAAATAGCTTATAGGAATGAGGCCAGCATTTCTGGCTGCTTTCATTAAGTGTCCTTGAGGCATGTCTCTATTACGAATTTTTCACCAGCCATTTCCATTTTGTCTTCTTGTCAGAGCCTGAGCTGGTGCCCCCGGGAGCTCCACTGCAGTCTTGGTGCCTGCAGCCAGACCTTTCTGTTCTTACTGTTTCAAGCAGGTTTACTTGCTATGTCAAAAAAAGGCTATGCAGTTTCCTCAGTTTTCTCTAAGCATTTAGCATTATAGTTCTACAAATTCAGCTGAAATGGAGGAAGCCTCTGTAGGAGAGGTGTCGCCTGGGACTTTACTCTGATGGTGTGCAGTGGAGAGCAAATGCCAGTCTGTGCTCTGACAAAGTTTGTGGATGGTGAAGACTTTCCCACCATTGCTACCAGCACCGTGTATGCATCATCCTTTGACTAATCCTGTCCCAATTAGCTGAGTTGGAGTTACCCTGTTGCCATTGGCATAACTGTATGTGAGCCTTAAGAATTCCTAGTGTCAATTTTCCCCAACATTTACCATCTCTTCACAGTTTTTAATAATGTCTTCTTGTTATTAAAGACAAACATATTCCACCTTTCCTAACAGGATTAGGATGTAAAACCACAGCATTCCTGTTTCAACAGGAACAACCATCTTCTTACAGTGAGTCTAGAATGAATCTTTTGAAAATAGGAACTGTATATATCACACGCTATAGGTCAAACCATCAACTGACAGAACAGCTCAGCTTTCTTCAAATTCTTGCAGACATATTTCCTTTTTCAAGTGAAAAGCATCTTTCTGAAAAGCTAAGCTGGTTTCACACCATCTGAAACAGAGTGAAAGCAGTTTCATTTTAGTTTTAGGGGGGCAAGAATAGTAAGGAGGGTCCAAACCTGACTGCAACGAAGTTTAGCATGGAGTTTTCAACACATTTCAGCAATTAGTTATCCATATAGTTTTATTCCTAGTTTTTAAAAGGGCTTTTAAATCACACTTTTCTTTAGAATAATGAAACTTCATTGGGAAGATATCCAGGCCAAATGCAAAGAAGAGAAAGGCCTCCTTTCTCAAGAATTTTGATCCCGACACCAAGTTTTTTAACTTCACTTCAGCCACTGGTTACCAGAACTGTCTCTTTTCCCAGAAGATTCCCAGAAGGAGCTGGGAGTAAATTTGAAAATGTGTTATTTTGCACAATGGAAAAGAGAAATAAACCCCTTGCTTCCTCTGGTGATTCAAAGACTTTCCCTCTTCGAATTGGGCCATGTGACAGCTCAAAGCTTTGTCTGTTTCTTTGCAGATTGCTTGTTTCCCTGGCAAAGTGGAAATCAAAAGCATCAAGGCAAAGTGATCCTCTCAAAACCCTCTTATCTTGACAGGAAAATGGTTTAAGATCAGGCAAAAAAGAAATCCTCACTTCTCTTTTCTAGAGAAATTACACCATCTTCATTAGCAGATGTGTGTTTCATTTCCACCCACTTACCCTTGTTATAAGAATAGGAAGAAGCAGGGCACCTAAGGGCACCTACCCTTTTCTACCATTAGTATTCACAATTTTTCCACTGTTTCATTTAATAAAAATATAAATTGTGACACTTGAATGAAAAAAGCATCCTGTTTTCCTTGAGTTTAGCTTGGGATTGTGTAAGATATTGCTGCAATGAGAAGACGGGATTTCCAACTCTGATTAAAAAAAAAGACTTTTACTGGAAGCAATCATCTTTGCATCTCTGGGGAAACCTGTCCTAGTTTACGGCAAATTTTAGGAAGAAACTTCCAAGGGGGTCTCCTCTAGCCAAGCCAATTACAGCTGTCCCTCCTCCAACCGGTTCGGAAAAATATTTCTTTGGAGAAAAGTGGAAAAAACTGTTTATTTAACAAGCAAAGTATTTTCCTGCAGACAAACTGCGTGCATCTTCTCTCCCCCCATCACTCTCTGTGTCGCTCTGGGCCTAGCTTAAAGCTACAGAACTTAATATCCAGAATAAGCAGAACAGACAATTTGGGATACATCATAAAGTCACTCTAGGACAAAACCTTACTGTGTGTTTTCAGTATATAAGGGAGGCTTGTAAGAAAGATGGAGAGAGGCTTTTTATGAAGGTCTGCAGTGACAGGACAAGGGGCAACAATTATAGAATTGGATTGGACATAAAGGAAGAAATTATTTATGATGGAGGTGGTGAGGCATTGGAACAGGTTGCCTGGAGAGAACGTGGATGCCCCAGACCTGGAAGTGGCAGGGGAGTTGGAAATGGATGGTCTAAAAAGTCCCTTTCAACCCCAAACATTCTGTGTTTCTGTCTTCAGCCGAGACCTTGCTTGCTGTGCCCGTGCCACCACTGCCATGTGTGCTGCACAGAACATAAATGGGTGAAAGCTCAGTTGCAGTAAAGGGGCTGGTTCTTGGACCTTGCAAGTGGCTCTGTGCTGTGAGAAAGTCTGGGAAATCAGCAAGTGGGGCCAGCACTGCCCATCTGCAAAGCTGCAGCCAGGAGCGTGGGGAACTTGGCCCTGTGGCAGGCTGCAGTGGGAGACCTTCCCAAAAGAGACCAGTTTGCAGGGTCTGTGGTACTGGAGCTCTGTCTCCTCATCCTCCTGCTGAGAAACATTTACAAGAGGTGAACTGCTGCCTTGAGATAGCGAACTTTCCAGGCATTTCCTTGTGGCAAAGTACACTGTAGCAAAAGGAGACACTGATTAGTGCATGCAATTGAAACTGCTCTGCCAAAGCCCTTTTTTTTTTTTTTCCATTTTTCATTTCTCTGGTCTTATCAGCAAGGGCATGGTTTTCTCAAAGGTTATTTGACAGCCCAGAGTCATGAAGCAAACTCACTGGCCCACAACATGAGAAACACAGTTAAGCAATGAAGGAATTACAGAGTGCTGCATCCTCTCTGCCATGTAACATTAACATCTGAGTTAGTCCCAGAGCAACACAAACCATGATAGTGGTATGAAAGACAAAAAGATTAGGGAGCCAAGCCCTAGAACAGGGCACAACGAAGAAACACACATTCACAGAGGGAGACTCAAGAGAGACAGTTCCAACAGAAGATCCATGTAGCTGCTGCAATTGCAAGCTCCCTGCTGTGGTGCTCCTTTGAGCAGGTAACCTGTGCTCAGTGGTGTTAACTGCATGACCAGCTCCACTGGCTTTGAGAATGTCCTTAAGCACACGCTCTGGTGTCTGCAGCATCAGGGTCAGATGTGTGTCCTGTTGTGGGGTGCCAGTACATGACAAAGTACAGGTGACAGAAGGATTTCAAACATCTCTTGAGGTATTGCATTCTTGGGAATACTGAGAAAGGAAATTCATGTTCCTGAGCTCACAGGTGCATATGGTCACCCTGCTGAGGCTACTCACTTCCTGTGGTGTGTCCCCTGTCATATAAAATCCAAAGCTCAGGAGCTTCTTTGAGCAGAGGACATTTCTCCTTTTATAGGAGGTTTGAACTTAGTCTAATGGGCTTCAGGAAATATTTTTACTTCTCTCCATTCAGATCTGTCAGAGGTGTGGTTTAGTGATGTTTTTTGTATGTCTGAGGATGTTAGAAATATTAGACAGGATGCTGTTCTGGATCTTAGAAGTGGCCATTGACATTTCTTACAAAGTTTCTCCCAGGTCAAGGAGAGCAAGTGCAGGAAAATAGCAACTTGGAGGCACAAATAGATCCAGGGTTTGTCTCCAGTTCCTATTAGGGAGAGGTACTTCATTATAATAACGACCTTCAGTGATGCAATAAACTTCATGACACATACCCCGTGGCATAAAACAAACAAAACCACCTCTGCCTTTGTAGACCTAGCAATCCTTTTTTAAGTTCCTACTTGGGAGGGGCCAGCAACAGGTTTATAGTGGAAAAAGACGTTGCAAAAAAGAGAGAACAATCTGGAAAGAAGAAAATGAGAAAGTGGTAGGAAGTTAAGACGTGAATCTGCTTTCTGAAGGCAGTAGTTCACCAGGTTCTGCAGAGGTAATCTGAATGCAAGGAGAGGAGCTTGGGTGGTTCAGTGCAGGGAATCAATATGACAACTCAGTATCAAGTTCCCAAAGGAAGTGACTTTGGAGGAGAAAAGAGAAACAGATTTTCCCTGAGCAGTGCTAAAATCCTGTTCTGTTCTGTCTGGAGAGGCTGCTTAGCTATTCAAGACTAAAAAGCTGTGATGCTGTGGATGACCACAACAAGCAGTTACTGAAATCTGCTTTTGTTTAATAGCTAAAAATCGAGCCTGAGACTTTCACCAGAAAAGTCCCTAAAGCAAGTTTCTGGCAAACTGAGCACATCTTGCCTGGATTATGGAGTTACCCCAGTTAAACTGTCCCACAGAATTCTTTTTGCTGTGGGCTGAATTTCCCCTCCCAGAACATCTGCCCACAGCTTTCTCTCCCTGAGGGCTTCCAGGCTTGCATTTATTGTTCAAACTAATCAGCTTGTTTTGATAAAATAAGGGACAGGAAAATGGGAATGCTGAGGCTCGTAGCTTTAGTGATAGGCGTCGCACTACATAGTTACTGCGGCGGAAAAGAGCCGGAGCTGGCTGCGCTTACCTCGCCAGCCCTGCTGCAGCCCGAGTGCCTCTAGGTGGTGCCTGGATCTGCCGCCTGGTGCCAGGAGCCGGGAGCAGCAGCCTCGGGCTGGGCGGTGCTCGGCGGGAGGTGCCACCAGCCGCATCACCCTTCAGTGCCCTCCCGGCGCGGCAGAGGCAGCAGAGCTGGCCCCTCTCTCTCAGAGAGACACGGATAGAGCTGGAAGGGTCCCTCCACAGCGATAGGCATGTCTGCAGTTCATCCAGACCTCACACACACAGGTCTTATCCAGACCTGACTGGGACACCTTCTCTCAAAGCTGTTTCCCAAAGAAAACCATGAGTCGTTTTGCTTTGAGGATGCTGAAAAGGCCTGTCTTCTAAAGAATTTGTGTCTGTAAGGAAATGGAACCAAGTTTATACCCTTCAGACTGAAGTGTTAGAAGAGAAGAATGAAGGCTTGTGGGTCATCAGCAGGAGCAGGCGCCTATTTCTTTTCTGCTCTGCAGCCTATTTTGTTAACCTGAGCAGTGTGAAAAGTCTGGTGTGTGTGGCAGGAACAACTATTAGAGACACCTGTGGAGCAAAGGATGCCATAGAGGGAATAGAGCTACCTCCTGTCCTTGACTGTGAGGACATTATTAAGGGCAATATTGTGTGAGGGCAGTATTAAGGATTGAAAACTGAAAGCTACACTGAGTTTGTTAGGTGTTGAGTAAGCAGTTCTTGGTATTTCTCTTTACATCTTTGAGGTGAGGGACATCCACCAGGGAGGTTCACAGCCTTGGGGGAGGTCACACAGCTCTTCAAAATGCACTATGCAGCTAGGAAGGAGAACAAATTCTTAATTGGGAAGACAGGACCTGCCTTGGAAGGCTTGCTATTTTCTTCCCTGATATACCATCCTTTTGAGTGAAGTGACAGTGCCTGTATTTAGTATAGGGACAAAGAATTCACCCTTGGGCTTCCTGCTTGCCCCTACAGGTTTCCATTTGCTTGGAGGTAAGGAGTGAGCAAACCTGGGACAAAGGATGAGGTGGTGCCACAGATGGATGGACACTCGAGAGGGGTCATCTCCTGAGTTCAGCCAGAAGCAGGACATGCCCAGCAGGAGGAGGGGGTACATCTTTGACATGCACTGCTCTCCTGAGTGGGCTGAAGGATTAGCCCCTGGATTTGTTTTTCAGATGATCCCATACTAACAGCTTTGGGTGGATTTGGTCTGGCTTCTCCACACTGAGTCCTTTGACCTTTTAATCCTCTTGGAATAACCCATTCCTTCCCTGCCTCTGTCAACCCCCAACCCCACCAGATTTCCTTTTGTTGTTTTTGTCCTTGGATATGTTTTAGGAGCTTGTTGCAGCTTTCCTAGTAGGCTGGGTAATTAGCTGGCAGGTCTGGCTCATTCCTCCCACTGGACTGTACCTGTGGCTGTGCTTATTGAAGAGTGCTGCTGGACAAGGGTGTTAGATTTCCAATTTGAAAGTTTTTCAGGGCTAAACCCAAAGTCTGGCTTTTATGATAAATAAAAAGGAATATCTCTGACTTTTTTCCCCTTATTTTAACCTCTTTGTCCCTCATTGCAACTGGCAGCCACAAAGGGTCATGCAGTTGTAAAAGAGGAAGAAACTAAGCCTGTGGAAAAGAGTAGAAAATTACAGCTGGTCAGTGAGGCCAGATATAGCTGTGGTGTGGATGGGAAAGGGAGGAAAAAAAGAAAACTGGAGAGAGCTCTGGGAGGAGATGGCTGCAGAGCTGGTCACACAGCTGAGGGGAAATATTTTAAGGACCTGGAATGTGGGGGAGGTGCAGAATCTCCTAAAGCCACTGCACACATGGTCACTGAAAGCTGTGTGAGAATGTCTTTTACAGGCCCTGATTCAGCTCACATTGTTTTGAGGCTCCAAAAGAAGCATCCCAGCTAATGGCACCTCCATAGGGAGGGTCAGTCAGCTTTAGCCAGAGGATGGGTGCGTGCTGTGTTTTGTCCCTAAGATGGATAAGGCGCTCTGTCTCCAGCCATGTCCTGCTGTCTCCTTGGCTTCCTCTGCCATCAGTGGCTGAAATAAGAGGATCAAAAGTGGCTCTTTAAAAGCATTTCACACTGGTGCAGGAGAGGAATAATTAGTCCATAGTTATTCCTCTGGGCTTAGGTCTTTAGGCAGACGGGTCAATACACTTCCTTCTGCTGTTTGTCTTCAAACTCATGTGTAGAGGAAATGCGGAGACTGCTCAGAAAAGTGACCTGTTTAATTGAAAAACAAAATGAAGTACAACATGGAAAAATCTTCACAAAAAGCATCTTCAGGATGCTTTTTGCTTTTTCCAGGCAGTAGCATAAACAGTCTGATTCTTAAGGGGCATTTGTGTATGGAAAAAACCAGAAACTTCTACAGACTCTGCACCATATATTGTTAAATTAAGCATGGTAAATATAACCCTAAGCACAGTTTGCATTTTAAAAAAACCCAAAAAATCCAAACCACTGAAATTTTGGGAATTCTTTGAAGTCAACACCCAAGAATGGCTGAGCTGCCCCAAGGGTCTTCAATGGGATCCTGGAGAGTTTGTGTCAACCAATGGTTGGAAAACCAAAGAAATAGATAAGATTTTGGGTCAGTTCCTTTTCCTAGGAGTTGTCTCACCTTGCTCACCCTCATCCAGAGCCAAGGTGCTACAGTGCATCCCCTTCAAATCCCTTGTGCATCCATTCAAATCCCTTGTGCATTCTGCATGCCTTGTTATGGGAGGGATATAATGCTGCCACAATCCCTTCCCACATTCATGGACACCTGTGCTGTGTCACACCAAAAGCCTCCAACATCAGTCCAAGGCAGATTCCTAGGAAGGAGCAGGAGAATGGAGAAGGAAATAACGTGAGACACTCCCATGAGTCACAGAAGACTTCCTGAGCCAGAGGTGGTGCTTTTGAATGTAGTAGCCCTCCATGGATTCCTATTCCACTGAGTTACCTTGTTTTCTGAAAACAGATGAACTTTATTGTTCACAGCATCCCACAGCCAATTGCTGTGGCTTACTTATATTTGGTGTGAAGAAAATACATCCTTTAGTTTGTTTTCATTCTGCTTTATGGTCCTTAGTTCCTGTCATGAAGGATCCTTACATCCCTCCCTTCTGACACGCAAGGGTTTACAGATTCCTAGCATCACCCTCCAGTCATTCCTGCTCTACTGGGACTGGTCTCCCATTCTCCTGTGCTGGTGTAAGTCAGGAGTAGCACAGTGAAGTCTGCAGAGGCTGTACAGGAAGCACAGAAGAGAATATATGTGTATGTGGTTTCTTAATGCAAACTCTGACATATCCCTGCACTTCGGCCCTAAATCTAACCAAGAGATTTCCTTATGTTGCATCTAAAGATATTTGGTGCCATTAGTAACAGAGCAATAAACCAGTGATCTTTTCTCTCCTGTTCAGAGGGAAAAGAAAACAGGAACTTGAATGCTAAATTCAGTTTTCAGCTTCAAGATATTGTTTCTGGCTTGGATGTTTTCTGAGTTTTGGTTTTTGAAGGGTTCAAATTTATATCCCAAAAGTCCATGCTCACCCAGAAATTCAATGAATTCAGGGGAAACAACTGGTCTCTGAACAGCTGTTAGTTTGGTTTTGAGTGCTTCAGAGGATCTTATTAAAATAATAAATTTCCATAGGAACTGCTACTGCAGCATTTTTTAGTTTTTTTTCCCCCAAGAGGAAAGTTATGCAAGGCCCTGGATGATATCAGCACATCTGGACAGCTCAGAGACTGGGGGGTTTACTGAAAAGGAGAGATAAACGATAAACAGCAAAGAAACTCACGGTTTTCTCAGCTTGGGACAAGTGGTAGGGTCCTGGAGAGAGAACTATAAACTCTGCCAGTGCCAGGAGGACCCTGCCTGGCTCTTTGCTCTCTAGAAGGGCCCTGTGTTTGGCAGCCGTCACAGACAGCAAACAGCTGCTGATTGCCGCAGCGGGAAGTGCAAGGCCAAGCAAATCCGTTCATGATTCCAGCACTAAACACTCACTCCATAGCTACGGTTTGTGTTTTTGCTCTCGGGGTCTGTGCAGGGAGGGTTTGTTCCCCCTCTTGCCTAAGTAAGAAGTATTGTACAACAGGCAGGTGCTGGATGCCTTGGAGCAGCTTCAGCTCAGTCCTGCTGATAGGAAAAGCATGGGATGCGCATGCAGGTGGAGGGGAGCCTGCAGCAGCTCTTGCACCTCACAGCTACCACTGTGCAACTACATCCTTTCAGTGCCTCCAGATGCAAGCCAGGGCAGCAGCTACTTGCATTTTAGCTTAGACACTCACAGCTCATAACCACAACTCCCACATCAGGTTCAGAAGCCTTCAGGATGTGACTGATGGTGCAAGGGGGGCCCCTCTGGCCTGCTCCCCTCTGGTAAAAACAGATCTGCTCATTCAGGAGAAAGTGTTGCACAGTTAAAAAAAATGCTTTCATTTAAGCTTCGGCACACAACTTCACAATATAACTGTTTTTCAATAGAGCCACCTCTTAAAAACATAATTAGAGGTCAAACATTAATGGACTATCCACGTCTTCAAAGGTAATTAAATGCACTAATAGAGAACTGCCTCTGTCCAGAAAGTTCCTGTGCTTGGCTAAACTTTCAGGGGCTGGTCATTACTCTCAGGAGTAGAGTTGCTTAAATCATGTTGATTCATAATCCTCAGCAAGAGAAAAATCAATGCTGGAGTGCTTTGCTTGTGTAACAATGTGTATTAGTGAGCCTGGAGTGCCTCTTCAATGAGATAATACCAGGCAGATAAAGTATGTTGAGAGAGCCTCCTGAATTCATTATGAATCGATTTTTAGCCTTTTAATATGCTTGCTTACAAAGGAGTTCCTGTGGCCTTTTTCTCTGGCAGTTCACCTCTTTCTTGGTCTTTGGGCTTGTTCCTTGGTGCTCTCCCAGAGCAGGCTGGTGGTGGGAATTACAGCAGGAACAGGCTGTTGTTGAGCTCTGCATAAACTGAGCCATACAAACTCAACATTAAGGTATCTACAGACCGAGAGAAGAAGAGAGCAGAAGGGAATGGCTAATAACTCTTGCAATGGCAAAAATAAGAACTTGTTATCAGTCTTTCCCTGTGGCTTCAGGTGGCCTGGCCTGAGTGAATGGGAGCTGGCTTTTCCCATGCCTCTGGACGTGCCTGTTACAGCTCCTCTGTGATTTTCCAGACAGCTTTCCAGGGATAAAGTGATTTGACAGGATTTGGTAAAATAAATAATTTCATTTACTACCTTGCAAGACATAAAAAGTTTAGGACTGAGTGATGATAAATTATGGTCTCTCTTCTAAGGGTTAACCACATAACTGGGGATGTGGGAGCATGTGTTAGGTTTCCTCAGTCTGGACTGTCTCTGGAAAAGGCTTTTAGCAGAGCACAAGTTTTGGGAGATTTTGCCTTTTCTCAGCAGAATAACCTGTACCTGTAGGCTGAGCCCACGCCCCACAGCTGTGTCTACCCCAGGTGATTTTTCCAGTGTAGAGGCATCATTCACCAGCTGCATCTCTTTCGAACTCTATCCTTCACAAATCCATCAGGAAAAATACATAAATAGGCCTTACCTCCTATTCTGCTTTCCAAAGGCCACTGTAACTCTTCTCTGCCTCAGCCCAATGAACAAACCAGGGCTTAGGAAGCTTATCCTGCTCAATTTTTTTTTTTTTTTTTACTAATTGAGTGCATGCTGAAAATTAGTACCTGATGTACACATGGCTTGCATGTGTACTATCTGACTATGTCTTAGTTTGCTTATTTATAGATGATTAAATACAAAAATAGATTAAAGCGTTTCCATGCCAGAAAATATGTTTTGGATGGGGCTGATAAGCATCTTTTCATATGTTATTTTAATAGCAGTAAATATCTAGAGATATGCAGAAACCAAGGGTTCCAGTGGAAAATGTTTCAACAACAGATGCTGAACCCTGCTAAAGCAGATTTTATGCTAAAAATCATGATTAAAATTATTTTAAGCAAACCTTCTAGTATACTGACAAAACCACTATCCTTCTTTGAGCCTTCTAGATGTTTTAGTTACATGTGAACTGCAAATGCATCTCTTTATTTGATAAATAATCTGTTGTATTTTCTTCTGTTCTCCTAGCTGCCCCTCTTTACATCCATCCACATCCTCCCTCTCCTTGGCCCGGGCTCTCATCCTTTAGCTTTGCATTTGCTGCACAGAAACCCCCCTTGCTCTGAGCTCTCAGTGTGGCTGAGTCCTACCAAAGGCTCTGCTTCTCCTCAGGAGCTGAGCTGCCACAGGGACATGCATCCATCAGTGCGCTGTCATAAGCAATGGTGTTAGATAAAGTGTCCAGCTGGAAGGGGAGGAATGCTGCTTTTCCCATAAGAAAATGCCTGCCCACTCCAGGGGCTAAACTGTGCCTAAAGCCCGTTTGTGCTGATGTTTTCTATCACAGCAGTGCTCTCACAGGACACAGGTGGAGGAAGCATCTTGAGGCTCGGGGCTGTCCTGCACTCACAGGCAATTCTCAGAAAAGACCCCAAACCTTGGAAATTATACACGTGCTCCTCAAAACATGATGTTTGATCTGGGATCAGTTCTTTGCACAGGAAGCAATGTTCTTCTCTGCAGTTATCCCTAAGTGAAAGTTGTTACTCGTGCAGTCCTCTCTTTTCCTCACTCAATTTAATGCAGCAAAGTGATGACCACTTATGCTAGCAGTCTTTCTGGCACATAGAATTTTTTCGGAGTAAGATGTAGAGATGCATCATTTTGGGGCTCTGACCTTTGGAAACCGCTCATGTACTCCTTTCTTAATGAGCAGGCTAGGGACGTTTTCCCCACTTATATCTTAATATAAAGAAAATGTTTAAAACAGCCTTTTTGTCTCAGCGATCCACAAAGAAGCAGATTTGCAAATTCGTGCCCACGTTAGATTATTTATATCATTACAATTGGTCTCCCCATGGAATTTGTTAACATGTTGTTGGCTATTTTCATCCTCCACATGAAAATGAATCTACTGGGTATTGCAGTGCTCAGTTATTATGAGGATTTTTGATGAAAGACTTAAATTGCGTCTGAGAAATACAAATTACAGGGTCTAATGTCCCCCCAGAGATTTAATTTAATACACAAAAGGAGCTGATCACTCCCTACTGGGGTCATTACATGGAAATATTTTTTCTAGCGAACAGAGTAATTGGGACCAGTGGAGATTGTTTCCCCTGCCCCTCTCAAGGAAAAAGGATGGGTCAATTTTGGCTGCCTCTGCAGGTTCATAAGTTTTGTGAATGATCATGCCTGAGATGGATTTTGTTGTTGTTTCTAAAAGGAACAAAGAACTCATGAGAGCCCCTATTCATGCACAGGTATTGCTTGTCATGGTGGCCTCTCCTTTCACCATCACAACACAGCACTGCAAGAAACTACTGAGATCCAGATCCCCAGAAACCTGGGTACCCAAACCTGAGTGCCAGCTCCTCCTCCTTTCACCATGAAACCCTTTGGAATGCAAAAACCCTTCAGAACATGTAGTGGGACAGTGAGAAGAAGGGTGCTCTCCCCAGAGGTTTCCCATGTCCTGGGTGCCTGGAGGAGTTCATGGCCAGGGTAGCTGGCTGCCACTGGACATGGATCCCAGTTGGATCCATGGAGCTGATCCCAGCCCCATCTGCTGTCCCTTTGTGACTGCTCTGTGGATATCTGAACTTAAGGGCTGGGCAGTGTAAGGCAGATCCAGTAAAGTCCCCACATACCCATTTAATTCCAGGATAAACAAACATGTGCTGAGGTCACCCCCAAGTTATGGCAGCGTGGGAACCAGAGGGATGTCGGCAGGTCAGGCCGAGGGGTCAGGGAAGATGATCCCACTGCAGTCCCTGGTACAGTCCCATTAACCTCAGCAGCTTCTGGGCAGTTAAAATTTAAACCCTTGCATAAGTGGTTTGCTGAACTGGTGCCAGAAAGTTCAGTGTCTTGCAGGACTGAGCCCATTAATTCTCACTCTCTGAGAAGTAACGGGGGGAACAGATGAGCCAGAAAACTAAACAGCTTTGGACCGTTTGATCCAACTAGAAGGGCAAATTCCAAAGTCGAGGAAACCTCACAGGCTTTGTAAAAAAAGACGAAGGAACTTCAGGATTTTCATGCCACAAACATGCTTGGGGCTGTGGCAACCATGACTTTGCATGGATGCAGGATATTTTTGCACAGCAAAACAAGCCAAGCCATTATTCATCATGCTGATTTGTAGGTACAAATTATGTGTATCACTAGTGTGAAATTCAGATTCTTATTTCTAACTTGAGAAAAACTTCCCTAACACTCATTTTTTTCTCAGTCTCCTACTGAAGAACAAAGCACTCAGTAGAACAGGCAGCCAGGAGGCACACTCATTCCCTGAGTGCCACTAAGCTTCTTTAACAGATACGGGTGATAACAAGTATACTAAAAACAAGAATAAAAATATGACTCAAACAGAAGCAATATACTTCCAAAACAAGGCTCCCAGCCACCCTGGGTTTCTCCCAGTGGGGAGAGGCTGGGAGAACAAACAGGTAACACTTTTTAGTCACGTCACTTAACTGCACGCCTGGAAAGCACTTGGAGCTGCTGGTGGTGGGGATGATGCCGCAAGACCATCTGCAGAACATAAACACTGTACTTCAGTAAAGGCTTTCACTGTGGTATAGATGGAACCATTATCTTCCCCCAGGGTTTTAGGCACTGGATTCTTTCAGGAGCCATTTAATTATTTCATTTTATTTCTGCGCAATCTGTATAGGAAAGCTTAGTGAAAGGACTGTTCATTTTGACAAGATTCCTCAGGGAAACCTCAAGAGAAAATAGCAGTAATTCCTTCCACATGTAACTCACCAAGAAAAATAGCAGTGGAAATAAAGGGGTAATAGCAGAAAGGGGGAGATTATATTTTAAAAGTAATTGCTTAATACTAATGTGCAGTGAATATATTTAATGTCATAAACATTGGTTTACTTAGGGAAGATGTAGAAATGTCAGGAGCAGAGACTCTCACAGCTAAAATGAAATTAAAACTGGCAAGTGTAAGAGGAGAGAGGAGGGAGGGGGAAAGAGAATCCCACTAGTGGGAGTCCCGTGGTCCTGATGAAGCCTTGATTGCTGTATCCCAGCTGTGTTTCCTGCTGCTCGGGCTGCCACAGCACCTGCTGACCTGGTGGCCTTACTGGCTTTCTTTCTCCTTAGAGGGAGACAGCTGAGGCAGAGACCTATAGGTAAACACACACGTCTGTCCCTGGTGTGAACTTGCTTGCAGAGAGGAGACAAGTTATAAAGTCCTGCTCCCCTGGACACGTGAGGGCTTTATTTCCTCTGCTCTGAAATGTCCCACATTTCTGACCCCCAGGCTCTTGACCCAAGCAGCCCTACCTTTCTTCCCATCCTCTGACTATGCTCCTGACTGATGACACCTTTTTTCTTCCAAGCACAATGACACAGGCATTTCAGGGCTCTGCCTGCCACTGGCTGTCCCTTCCTTGCAGGACTGTCCTCATGCCCCAGTTGAGAACTCGGTGTTGCTGCCTGGGGAACTTGACAAGGGCTCCTGGCAAGCCTGGAAGATGCTGCCTTCCACTGGGGAAGAGGAAACCCCATCCAGCAGATATCAGCATATTTTCTGACAATAATCTTTCCTCATGCCTCCAAAATGAAGATTTAATCTATGTTCTTAAACTGAATAAAAGACCACAGTGCCCAGGACTGCAAAACAGTGCAGTATTTTCTCACCTATGCTTCTTCTGAACCTTCTGGGCCCTGAAACTTCAAACACTCTGAGTTTTCACACTTCAAACTTTGCTGAATTTTAGTTTAGTAGCAATGAATTGCCCCTTGGACTTGATATACACCTGGCTTTATGGTTTGTGATTGGAATGGTAACCATTCCCCCAGTTGATGACATTGCTTGCAGTGGGTCAAGCACAGAAATAGTGGCAGGTTTCAGGCTTGGACTTTAGGATAGAAAATCTCCCCTAAAAATATGTTGAAAATACTCAGTTGGGTCCAGCTCTCAGCTGAGGATATTGGTGACACTGAGTGCCTGGAGTTTAGTGTCCAGCACTACCCTGCAGGTAGATGAGTCCTTCCCCCACACCAGGCAACCAGCCAGACACTGGGATCTTAAAAGCAAACTCCATTCCCATAAATTCATATGCCTATAAATTTTACAGACATGGGGACCATTAGGACTCTCTGCTCTATCTTTGGTTTAATTTGAGCCAAAGAGGCTCATTCAATAAGTTCTCTGTCAAGCTCAGAAGTTGTGATTGAGTCATGGAGAAAGTTATCCAAATATTGACATAAGACTGAAAGGAATGGGGAACATCCCACATTAAACTCTTCTCATATTGGCTATGTATCCTCATTTGCCTTCTATCTTTGTAACAGCTCACATGTCTCACTTAAGCTTCTAGCTTTTGGTCTTTGCTGCTTCTTTATTCTTTGCCAGACTGAATAATTTTTTCCTCTTCCCCTCCCTCAAAAAACATTAAAAAACCCTTTTTTGAACTTTAATAGCTTGGTTTTCCAAGCTATCATCACTTATACTTCTCTCTACTTCTATAAGCAGGCTACTGTTTTATTGCTAAAAGCTGAATTGTTTTCTATTACCTACCATTTTATTTTAGTGTGAGAAACCCTGGAGAGCTTTAGAAGAGCCTCTTGAAGGAAAGACAGCAGCCTTTTAGACTGTATGGGAATTTTTGTGATGGTTGTTCCTGCAGATGACCCTGGCACAACAGACAGACACGAAAATGTTTAACTCAGCTGAGGCTCTGGTGCTTGGCCATCAAGGCCATGTTTTTGCCATAACAACAGTGCCTTTGAAGAGTTAAATTACAGAGTTGGAATTACTTAGAGAAAATCCTGGTCCCGGAGTTATGCTGGACTGGACTACCGGAGCTGAGTGTGGGCATTCAGGCATTAGGTCTTCCTTATTTGATATTAATTCTCTTCATAGGGTTGTTCTCTCTAATTCTTTACAAGGCAGAACTCTTGGGGAAGGAGAAAGGGAAAGCAATTATGAGAGAAACATATGTTATACGGGAAGAAAAGCCTGGGGCATGATTGCTTTTACAGTGGGCAGCTGCAGGTTCCATACATAACCAACAGCAATACAAAGCTCCCTTCCTTGTGGTGCAGCAGATGTGGTTAGCAAGGACTTCGAGGAAGACCCAGGAATTCCGTGGGTGTCAAACAGACCTGGGGATGTTCTTTTACAGTTGCTGTGGCCATATCCCTCAGGTCAAGAATGCACAAATTTCTGCTGGACAGAAGAGAGAAAAGCAGGTGGAAAGAGAGAAAGAAACCAGGCAGAGCTTGACTTCCTCACCTTATACAAACACTGCGTGAGAAAGACCCATTTCAAAAGTATAGGAAAATTGATGGGAAATGGGAACAAGGAGGTAGGAAATAGTACTCTCTTAGCTGGAGAGAGTCCTTGACAAAGAAAATTCAAATCAGGCTATTTCCATGTCCCAAAGCAGCTGCAATCCTGGGCCTGCCCATCATTGCTTTTCCCAAAATCTTCCCCCATGCACAGACAACTTGGCTCTCTGTGAACCCAAAATTAACTGAATTGATAGCTCCACTTCTAGTGCTTGAATCACTACCACAAGAATTACAGATCTGACTTGATGTTCATCACAAATAGGTATTAAATTTTTAAGTGTAAAGCAAGTGTAAAGCAAGCAGCTAAAGTCGGGCTGAGCACATTATTAGCAAGAGTAATTCCTGCTACACATTGTGGCATGTGAGCCTCTGTCCTACTCCTCCCTCTGAGAGACCACTGTGCTAAAGAAAAATTCATCCATCCAGAGCCTGCAGCTTTCTTGCGGCCCTCTCTCCCTTCCATAGTCTGCTTCTCTGCTTAAGAGCTCCTCTCACAACCCACACAAATTTCTGGCCACTAAGCCCAGGTTAGATCCAATTTCCAATCTTTAAGTGTTTTGACACTGATGGGCATCTGCTTCAGGCTTCTTGCCTTACCCAGGCCCTCAATCCATCAACTTTGGGGCAACTCCTCACCACGCTGTTCACATCTTCTATGAGACCAGGTGACAATGGTATTCTTCCCTTATTCTTTATCCTCCCCCTTCCCTTTCATGTTTCCTGACGTAGCTGACTCCATATGGTGCTTCTCGAACTGGAAATCTGATCTCTTCAGTGTCCTGATTATCCCTGAAAAGACTAGAGAAGAGGAGGCTTTACAGACTCCTTTTGGATTGCATAAAACAAAGGGACAATTTTCTCCTTTTCCTCCTGCCGATTTTTAAAATAGAGCCATTAGTTTTCTGTATCGTTATCTTGCCTGACTTAATGAGCCATTCTCCTCAAACACTTCACATTAACATGTTTATGTATCTGCTTGCCTGGCTGGGTTCTCTAATAGCGTGCCTTTGGTTCAGGTGCTCCCAGCAGAGGCTGCTCTGCCAGGCTGCAGGAAGCCCTCCATTCACTGCAGCTGTGTCCCCAGATTATGCTCTGTGACTGACTGCTTTTGGGGCAATTGCTCAACAGTAATAAGAAGGAACTTAGATAAAGTGGATATTTTTCTACAGAACCCATTCACATTGTGCCTTGGAGAGACTGGAATCAGTCTCATTCTCAGCAGTTTTTTCTCCTGCTGAAGATCCTAGCAGGAGGATTATGTAAGAGTAGAGTCCAGATTAAGATATCCTGCTAACCTAGAATGTGGCTAGGAAGGCTGATACGGGGGGTACCAATAGGTTTGGGGGATAACCCTAAAAGTGGAACCATTTTAATTTTAAACAAGGTTGGGTAACCAACACCATCCTTGCCAGAAAAGGGATGTCTGATCTGGTTTATTGACTCTGGTAAAGCCTGTTTCCAATGTCAGGCTCATTTCTTTGACAGCTGTTAGAAGATCTACACCTGCAGAGCTTTTCTTCTCTCTTTTGCCCTTGTGCTGGGTAAACTTGAGTATTGACTGAGGCAGCAGCCACAAGAAGGCAGGCAGTGAGAGTAAGTCTATCTACCATACCTACACTGTTGAAAGCTTCCTGTGAAATTGGATTAGCACTTAAATGTTGTGTGACAGAGCTTTATGTTCCAGGTTTTGTAAATGTTCTCAAGGAAAAAGGAAAAAAAATAATCACTCCTCAAACTCTGTACCGTTTGGGGACAATTGTAGTATTGCCAGATTAATTACAGTGTTTCTACAATGCTCTGCTCTGATTCTACTATTAGAACACAGCAGAAATCAGAGCCTGTTTTGACCTTTATTCAGAGCCTCCTGGTAAAGTGACTTTCACAACAGAACTCAATTTGTCACATTTTATTTGTACTTTAATTTTATTATTAACAGATTAATGAAGCTGGTAATGGGTTTCCCGATGCTCCCTTTGGAAATGTGAACTGTGTCCCTTCCTTACATCAATCTGCTGTCAGCAGATGAAGTGCCTTTGCAAAATGCTATTAACTGTTACCAGAAGCAATTAGTCAAAATAGCAAGTCAGCTTCAAAAGGAGAGACTCCAGATTCCCTCAGTGCGTTAGGAAAAGCGCATTAGTAAGATTTAGTCTCTCCAGCAGCCACAAGCTTTAGGCCCTGCAGTCGGTGTCTGGGTTAATGACACATAGAAATGAGAATGTATCAGACTTCAATTTGCTTGAAGGAGCAATGCCAGGTTAAAGAAAAAAACAAGAAAAAAGGAAAAAATCGCTTTCCAGTGCAATTAACAGCCATCCCCATTGCCCACACTCTGTTGTAAGATACTGTCCCTGTGTCAGCCTTAAAAACCCATGAGAGAAATCCTGGCCTTCCTGAAGGCAGTAGGGGACTGCTTGTGACAATGCTGAGGCTAAGCTTTGTCTTCTTTGTCTTAATTTTCTGTCCCAAACAAATATTTGAAAAGTATTTCACATCACCCTCCACAGCATTAAATTCCACCCCCTTCTCAGACAGCTCTCTTTTTTATGCTGTGCCAGAAAGTCAAAAGATAATTGCTAGTGAGACACACGCAACCTCCAGCTCCACTTCCCCCCTGGGAAGTGGTGGTTTGGCACCATCATTATTCTGACAGCTTTACTGTCTGGTCAGTATTCCACAAGGGGGGCGGGGGCAACCCTTCCCATGGCAGGGGGGATTGGAATTAGATGATCTTTAAAGTCCCTTCCAACCCAAGGCATTGTATGATGGGGCTGGCAAAATTGCTTTACTGTGCACATACAGAACACAAGATGTGCTCAGTAAATGATCCCTAGCAGGAGGAAGTGAGAGTCTGAACCCTTTTGGGGAACAAGGTAGCACTGGGTAAAAAGGCAGCAGTCCCCAGCTCCCACATATGCCCCAGATGAACTGACAGGGAGGAATCTGGAGGAGGTGAAGGATCTGGTTTAATGTCCTACATGCTCAGCAAAGTTTCAAGCATATGCTGAGGCATTCTTACTGCTTTCCAGATTGGACATACCAACCACTATCCCCCTACTCCTTCAAATGTTGGAAAATGATATTATCCATCACTATTTCCAGTGCATTTCTAAGTACATGTGTATTGCATACATGGGTCCAATTAAAGGGGAAAGGCCATGAAAACAACAGAAATTCCACTGATACTGAAAATTAAAAAGATTATCCATTTGTCCTCAGGAATGGGCAGTGAGTTTCTGTTTCTAAGCAGAAGGTTAATATTTTTTCCATGTCATTTGGCCCTCATTCCTTCAATCCCAGTCCCAGCTCCTTTGGGTGGTTGCAGTGGCCCTGATGGCTGCCCGAGCTGCACCAAGGGGCAAACTCTGGGCTCAGTCCCCATGCCTCTCACAACCCTGCCATATGCCGATACTCCCACATTGGGTTTTTTTTTGGTTTTTTTTTTGAGGCAAAGAACAACTCAGCACCAGACTTTGAGGACATTTTTCCTCAAAGAAAACATAAACAGCTGAACCCCACCCAGGGACTTGGACAAACTACAGTCTGGATAAAAACCACCACCCTTTATTTTGCCAAGACCTCACTGATTAAGAATATGCAGATCTAATGATTTTGCTGAATGTTTGCAGAGTGTATTTCTGCTGGGTATTCTTTCCTCCACTGCTTTCAAGTGAGCATTCACAGTACATAAGGTTAAAAGAATTTCTTTCCCCCTCCAAGTGCAGAAGGATACTGGAAGAGTTAGAAGTCTGGGACTAAAAAATAGCCTGGCACAATCCACTCTAAGATGTAAGAGTGGCACCTCCTATCTTCCTTTGATATGAGCTTAATGACAGCAAAAGGACTCTCCTGTGGTCCCTCAGTCCGCTCTTTCCACTGATTGGAGGAAGAGCTTCTTGAAAAAGCACAATGCATTGTTCAAACACTCCCATAAAAATGGCCTTCTGACTATCCAAACACATTGTCTGTCGCCTTAGATCAAGCATGGCTCTTACACTTAAACATAAGGATTAAAAGGCATCCATTAAAAGGAGAGTTTGAAATTCTATTTTAAAAAAAGCTCCGAAGCTTGAAAGACTAATTATTTGTGTAATCTTCAAGATCAAACGTTGCTGAAATAAAGACTTTAACTCCTTTATCAGATAAAAACCTGTGTGCAAAGATTGCAAGGGGAGAAGAAACTATTAAGATAATCTAGTTTGACCTCATGACCTCAGGTTTTGGCATTTCACTGGTACAGGACCCTTTCAGTTGTTCATGTAGCTATATGGAAAATTGAATAAAACCATGGACGATGCAGCAGATGACATAAACTTGAAAAAACAGACCATAGGTTTTCAGGTTCCTTTAATTTTTATGTCTGTAGGCAAGGCTCAGTGTTCGAAGGGATAGTCCCAAGGCCTCTGCTGATGCAGTTGGTGCAGGTCTTGCTGAAGCTCACGGATGTCATTTTCCATCAGATGAGGATCTAGCCTGAGGAGTTGCCAGCTGCAAGGGAGAACTAAGTAAGTACAAAAGTGCAAATACTTAGAAAGGGCAATTTGCAGAAGTCGCTGGGTAAGCTACATCCCCAAAGTCTCTCTCCTTTTTTTTCTTTTTGTCTTTCTACTTTTTATGACAAGCACTTAGGATTGTGTTCACTGTGTCAGTTTTCAGCAGGATAGGAGGGAGAGGCTGGGACACATTTCTTTGTGTGTGTCTTTTCTAATCTGTTCGAGCTGTCTGATGTCTTCATATCTAATACATTCGAGATCTTTGATCTGAGTTGGAGGATGTCTCAAGGAGTGATGACTCACAGGAAAACAGGATATCCACAGGGGAGCCAGTTGCCCAGTCCAGCAGAATTAATCAGCATTAGCTGTGTGAGCTCTTGCTCTGAAACATTGTAAATAAGAAAAGCATCACAGATCACTATAGGTATGGGAATAAACAAAAGGAGAAACACAATTTAAACCTCTAAGTGTCAAAAATGGCTTGTGAACCACCCACTTGATTTTTTTGGTGGAGCAAAACTGTCTGATGTCCAGATGAAAACATGACTTCTGTTTTGCAAAGAGACTCTGTTTCAACATTTGCTTCTGTTCTGGCACCTAGACTGTTTTTGCAAACCAGGGACACACCTAACACAGGTCTGAGATAGAAGAGCTGCTTTCCTGTGCCCAAACAGCCCAACAGCCTGGTTACAATGCTGTGCTCTCTCTGACTTGCTCTGTCTTGCAGCTTGGTTTATCTTTCCCTCTTTCTTCTCTCCTGGCCTCGTTTCTGCCAGCAAGTGCCTGCAGCTGGCCTGGCCAGAGCAGAGGAGCTGCAGCATCCTGAGAAGGAGCTGTAACTAATGGAGGGGCTCTTTCACCCAGGGAGCTGAGGAACATCCCCTCCCTTGGTGTGTAGTCCCCGGCTGAGCAGGGGAGAGCTGGTGCTACACTAGATGATGGTGACTGCATCTTCCCTGGCACCTCTTGGTGGCAGAGGCTGCCACCACTGCAGTGTCAGTAGCTGAGCATAGGAGGCATGGGCAGCATCATCTCCTCCTCTGCACACTCATGTGTTCAGGATGAAGCCCTTGTGATTGGGTTGTACCAAGGGTACGATCACTCTGGACAGTGTTCCTAAAGGATTCTACCTTGTTAGATCCTGTGCAGGAGAGCTGGGTGCCAGAAGGGCAGCTGCTCAGGCTGGGGAATATTTGAGCATTAGCAGAATCAGGGGATGTAGTAATATTCCGTTCAAACAAGGAATTTTGGCTTCTTGTAAAAATTCCTTCTGATTTGTCAACAATTTCTGTCAAAAGATGCCTTTTAACTCTTCATTTTGACTTGATATGCCTTGATCATAAGTCATGGGAAGTGTTACGTCTCAAGGTGACAGCTTTCCAACTCAGGTGCTTCAGGTCTTGTTAGGTCCTGTTCATAGAATCATGTTTGAGTTGGAAGGGACCTTTAAAAGATCATCTATTCCAACCCCCCTGCAATGATGCCAAACTCCTTTTTCAAAATCCACACCTGCACAAGGCCCAGCACTGAGAAAAATCCCTACTGGTGCACCTTGTCCCTGTGCTCCTAGGAGGTGGGTGTGTGTTCTTGGTGATGCTCCCTTTGCCCTGTGTCCCTCACTGCATGTTCACGTCCAGGGATCACTCCTGCCCTCCACAGGCACTCCGTGAAAAGCCCCTCATGAAAGTGGGGCTGCAGTGGGGATGAGTCCTGTGCAAACAAGTGGGCTCTGAACTCACTTCCATCTGCATCTGGAGCAGGAAGATGATAGGATGGGGAATTATTTATTACAGGAGATGGAACCGTCACCTGTGTCAAACACTCTCTTTCTCAGAAGGAGGAATCCAACCCTAAGTATTTAGGCACCAACACCAAAGCACCTTAGACCTGAATGACCTGCAAATGGAACTTCTGAAGCCCAAAGGGATGTCGTAACTGCCTACACTCAACAAAAAGAGGAAATGCTGGAGGCATTTGACTTTACAAAAAGCCTTCAGTTGGCCCGTTTCCAGCACAAATGCTTCATGCATGGTAATGGATTTCAAATACACTAAAGAGCACGGCCACAAAACCAAACAAGCCTTAACATTTGACCTTATTGGGGAAAACAAGCCTACAATTACCAAAGAAAACTAAGCATGCCTAGCTAATTGACTCATCTTAGAACTCTAAGTTTTGTTTCCATGACTGAACCATAGGAATGTAAAGCCTTGCCATCTTTCAGCTAGCATGGTTTCCTTAGATCTCAGGAATATCTGAAAATCACCAGTCACCTCCTAACATTTTGAGTACTCTGTTCAATATAAAGAGGAGAAATGTACAGACAAACACAAATGGCAGCAA
>VZTZ01046640.1:1286802-1368631 GCA_013400955.1 Drymodes brunneopygia
TTTTTTTTTTTGATTTTAGATTTCTGGAACAAAACATGAACATCAAATCAATGAATTACAGGCTGTTACACCCTTGTTGCTGTATGCTCATCCACCCACGGACATTCCACATAAAATTACCTAATAATCAATTTGAAGTACTTTAAAGTAGCTTGTTTCCATCCTAAGTCACAGAATCAGCAGTCCAGTGTCTAGACCTAAGACAGTGGTCTCATCCTCAAAAATTCAAGCCAGAAATGTTGTTAAGTCTTCGATGCATCATTTAAAAAGACCATCTGTAGGTGCTGAGACTCCTTACAGGGAAAGGAAATTTCCCTAAGACACGGGAAGACAATTTTAGCCGTGGTTTTTTTAGTCATTCATAATGTAACATTCACAATTAGAGACTGGCCAGTAGTCACCTAAGATGGGTGACACTTACTGTTCATATGAAAAACCAGGAAAGCAAGGAAAGGATTCCCTGCTATGAGATGGTTATACTGGTCTCAGATGATCTTTCCAGAGCAACTGAAGCAGTGGCCCATCAGATAAGTCAGCTGAAGGTATCTTGAGTGAGCACTCTCACTTGTGGATTGTTTGGTTTCCATGGCTCTTGGCAAGTCACTCATGCTAAAGCTGAGGATTTTTTATTTTGTTTTGATGAAACTGTTCCAATGTTAAACACATGTTTGAAGGGCAGTTTACAGGTTTAAACTACAGTGTTTATGAAGCTTAGTGAGGATTATCTTGCAAAAAATGAGGACTTCTGGAGTAAGTTATATAGTGACAAATTAATTTTATATTCTGTTTAACCTCATGTCAGTAAACTCAAGGCAAGATAAATCGGTCAAGAAACCATGCAGAATGTTTAGCTAAGTGTAAGGCATGGTATGTCTTTGTTTCATGGTACATCTCTGGCTTTGAGCTGGGCCATATTGTGTTCAGCCTACATAGGCTGTCTGAGATTAAATGGCTGTGATGGGCACTTGAATTTGTATGCAAAACACTGCTGTCAGACTTTCTGGCACAGAACTGGCTGATATGGACCAACTGTGGGCTGCTCTAGCCTCGGAGCACAATTTAGAGCAACCTGAAGCTCAGCAAATTACTTGAGAAAGAAAGAAGAAAGGCACAAAGTTGAGTACTGCAGCAGTAACCAGAGCAGGGCAGAGTATCCCTGCACCTACCAAGTTTGCTTTATTTCAGCTGTGGTCCAGAAGCTGGGAGTTGCATCTGGGGATGTAATGCTACAGATCAAGAGATCTGAGGCCAGGTGCATTGAACGTGTCTGTCTCTGGTTTAGTTCTTGACCTAAGAAGTGACAGGTAGGCCATGCTGTAGCTTATTAAAGCTCCAAAAGGAAACAGACATTTAAGAAAGTTCATGTTCCAAACCCATTATTATTGTTATTATATGGACATGCTGCCTCCAAAATCAGGTACCCACATCACCATCATGTATTGCAATGAGAAACCAAGTGAGTCTGAGTTGAAAGAGCTACAGGCCCCTGGTCAATTCTTTTTCTAGTGAGGGTTTTTGGCAGATCACAGGGAAGCATCTGCACAGATGCTGACCATGCCATGTCTGTACTCCAGCTGTATTCGTACCCAGCCTTTAGTTGGCACCTGCTCGTACCCTCCTGAGGGGAATAGGTTGTGAGAAGATGCCCGAGTGTGCCTGGGTACACTGAGAAGCAACACTTGTTCTGGCCTTTTAATGTTTAAACAGCTGTGCTGGATTTGCCAGAGGGTGTCTGACAGAGTCGTTAAAAATTGATCCCTGAGTAAACAGCCCGGTGTTATTTACTCCAATTCAGCTGTGATAATTCACACCATCTGAAGAGCAGCCTAATCCTGCACTGGCAGGTCTCTGAGATGTTTGCTACTGCTTTGAACAGAAGGGTCCTTGTGGCAAGGGGAATGTGATTTCCCCATTACTCATGACTCTGGACAAGACAATAAAGGTACCACACAATTTAAAACAAAAGGAATTAATTCAGAATGAAAATGTAATTGCTAATGCAGTGGTCACAGGCTTGTGCTGATGCAGGACACCCCTGTGTGCTGACATATTTATAATGTTGGTTACAGGCACTAACAGAGGAGAGGTACAGAGTTTAACCTTCTCTCAGGTCTGGTCACACTCCTAGTTTGTTTCTTCTTCCTATTGCACAGGCTGTAGAGGCAACTCAAGGAATATCCATTTGGAAACATCCTAGAGGGAAGGAAAACAGTGTAATATTCAGGACAGCAGTCCTCTAGAAAACTGATTTTTTCCAATCTTGATTTGAACATTAGGTATATCTGCAACTACCTGCTAATAGTAGAGTTCCTGCTTCAAATGTGGCTTATCTGCTTTGCCTGGGTAAGTGATGATTCAGTGTTTGTCCTCAGATCTCTTGACCTGTAGCTTTACATCCCCAGAAGCAACTCCCATCTTCTGGGCCTTAATGGCTAAATCAGTGCCCATTCTCTTGGTCCTTTCTCCCTGCTGTCCTGATACAAACTTACCAAATGACACATCTTAACATTCCTCTTTATGACATATCTGTTGTCATGTCATTCTTACTCTTCAAGATATGCTTCCATCTTTTGCCCTTGATGTCTTCAAAACACCTAGAATAGAAAAGACAGATGTAGATCACCTGATCCACCAGGTTGAATTTTCTGTTAAATTGTAGACTTCCTGGAATTAATCCTGAGTGGAATATGAGCGCACCACAAATTGCTCGTCAAGTAAATATTTAAGATGTGTATACAGCAAATCTCTGGAGTTTAGTAAAATCAGGACTTAGGGGCATGTGCAACAGCAATTCCTTACCCACTACTGCCTTATAAAACTCAGGGAAATGGTAGTAAGTTGTGATGGCATTCAAAATTCAGGAGATAGTTTTACTTTGCTGTAAAACTATCTGATTCTGTCATCTTTTTTTGATCATGCTTTAGACAAATATGCTCAAATTAATTATCACAGTTCTAGTTTACTGGTAGGTGTCCATTTCAAAGGAGCTAAAACTAATGCAAAATTTCTTGAGTTCATTAACTGCAAACCGTCACCTGATTCTACCAGAAAAAGCTTCAGGCCCTCAAAGCACATGCAACACAGCAATGTTTTGGTTCTAGCTTAGGCTGATTGGGGTAATTTCACATAGGTATATATGATAATGGTACAAGACACGCTGACACCCCTACTACACGCTTGTAAAAAGAACATACAAATGCACAGTGACACTTCACACAGGGGTTGCACATAAGACACTCACAAATTTGAAGTCCAGCACTGCAGGGAGCTGAGGACTCTTAACTCCCAGCAAGTTCAATGTGAATTGAGAGTGCTTGGTGGTTCAGGTGCTTGGGCCCTCAGCGAGGCTCTGCACATTCGTGTCAAAGATGGAGTAATTTCCCCTTTCCAGTGTGTGCATTTCTAATTGCTAGATTAGTACAATTGCCTGATAATCACGAGTAATAGAAATTACTTTCTGGTACTAGTGTACTCTCTCTGGAAGTTAATAAAGCTCATTCAGCATCGCCTACAGTTTTACAACACACCGTAATGGAATAATGTAATGAGTACAATGTGAGTTCTGTATAAAAGCCAGGGTAAAGTTAAAAATGGATCTAGGATAGTGCTGCCTTTGAATATGAGCGGTGCAAGGTATGAATTACCTCCTTGAGATGGATACAGGAGTTAATCTGTGAACAATGTAGCCCAGCTCACATTCAAGTTCACTCCCTTTTTTTTTTTTCCCAGATTTGCTGCCTGTCCTTCCAGTTGTTTTACGTGTGCTCATCCTTGTTAATTCAAAAAAGGTGATCACGCTTTTAATTTACACCTTCCAGTTTCCTACTGGAATTTGGTTATTAAAGGGGTTATAAAAACTTGTGTAACAACGTGATAAAAGGACACAGCAGGAAATCAACTTTACTTAAAAATTACAGAGTGAATCCCACGTCAATTTGAAACTTCTAGGAATGTGTAGCCCTGTAACTTGTCAGATGCGTCTCCTGCCATATTTGTAACACCTCAACAATTCAGTGATAATTTTACATAGTTTTCACTATGTGCAAGCAGAGAAGTGTTAAATTTCATTATTCTGGGATCCATCCATGTTTTGCACGCCCACAATGACAGGTTTGTTGTTAAAACAGCACATTAACTGTATGTGTAAGACCTCTAGTCCCTTTTTCTATTCCTGCATGAATAAGACAAAATTGTATTTAGGGAGAAAATGGCTTTGTCTACCTGTAAATGAAGATCACCTGAAATGCAGTCTCGTAGGAGGTTGATGGTAATCAGTAATGCCAAATCCTCATTACAGCAGTGGCGTTTTCACCAACTGTATGGTGGATTATGCAATTAACACACAAAGAATTATTCCTTTCTTGTGTAACAACATTTTAATGCCAGTAAAAAGTGGTTTTATAGTTCAAGATTACAAATAAAAAAATATTTCATCTTGACCCTCTTGCCATTTTCCCTCAGGCAAGTCTTCAAATTTTAGTTAGGAAAAAACCACGAGGTGGATGGATGCTCACTCTACGGAAAGCTGAGGGATTCCCTCTCCACTCTGCAATTGCTGGATGTTTTAAAAAATGATTTTACTCCAAGTAAATCCTGATGAGTTACTCTCTCTCTCCCACGGCAGGTGAAACCACAGGGGCTTTTACCACCACCAGATCCTTTCAAGCTGAACCAGATGGAAGGGCACTGAAAGGAACAAGTCAAGCACCTCTCCAACTACCGGGCTGCATCAAGAAGGCACAACATAAGCAATGGTAAAGTCAGTAAACAAAATTTTACTGTAATATTTTGTAACACAGATACTGTATTTCTCTTTGAAGTGTAAAGCTACCGTCTTACACAAGAAAGATGGACAGACCCTTTTCCAAGACTAATATGGATACAATAAATATGGAGTTTTACATACTAGATCTGTACACAGAAACTTTGTCCCACAGCCATAAAAATTTACATTTAACAGTGCAACATATAATTTAATCCTTTATTTATCTGACATAGGATGTTTACTTACTAAACACAAGCAACTACCTGTTTTTAATATACATATTTTATATATATATTTTATATATATATATTCAACAATCTGTACAGGTTTCTAAACATAAAACTCCAAAAAGGCACAATCGTCTATACAACATGTACAAAAATGGCTGGAGCTGACAAGAAACAACAATTATTGGTCAAGAGTTCATGATTGCACGAAGATTAGTAATGGGTTTGTGTCAGAAAAATGTGCTTTAAGGAAAGGAAGGTTTGCAAAGAAACCTGCAAGTGTTATTAAAAAAACCCTAAAAATAAAAACACAATGAAAAACGAAAACTAGGTTGCTATTACAAGTCTATCCTCGTCGTCACTGCTGCCATCACTAAACTGCACCGTGTTTTGCCGCCGGGGCAGGGCGGCTGGCCTGGGTACCTGTCTGTCTGGGGTGACAGTTCGGTGGACTGGGGACTTGGTTAATGTGTTGGGATTCACCTTGGAGCGGGGCTCTGCCGGGGCTGCCCTCTTCACCTGGAGGGCAGGGAGGTCACGCTTTGGCTTGCTGGGGTTCGCGAGGTCAGTTTTTTCAGGATCAGCTTTCCCGGGACCAATAGGGTTGGTCAGCAGGGTGGGCTCGGGATGGCTCTTCCTGCCGTACCGCTGGCTGCCAGCCACCGCCTGAGGAGAAGCATCCCGGCTGGCCTGGCCGGCCTCGGTCGTGGGGAAGCCGACAGGAGCTGGCTCCAGCTGGCCCTCGCTGGCTTTGGAGCCTGCGGTGGGTGCCTCAGAGGCTCCGTGCCCCTCGGCGCTGGCGGGGCTGACGGAGGGGATGAGGGTCGGCAGGGCGATGTTCAGGATCTGCAGGCTGGGAAGGTGTCCCTGTGGGCTGGGGGTGCCCTGCGGGGCTGCGCCGGCCGTCAGCACCTGGAGGCCCACGGCGTTGAGGGTAATTCCCGGAGGGCGCATCTGAGGGGCGATGTTGGTGTTCGCCAGGCCCAGGATGTTCACTGTCTCCATGCCCAGCGGCGGCAGAGACTGCAGGTTGGGCGTGCCGAGCCCCTGAATGCCCGGCACGCTCACCTGTCCGATGGGAATGCATGGCACCACGCTGTTCACCTCGGCAACTCCCACAGGATTCGTGGTGGTGCCAGCGGCCGTGCTGCCTGCCTCGCCAAGGGCACTGGTAGTTCTGTGAATCACGCTCACAGCTGGGATAGTGAGCTGCACCGGCCCTGCCTGAATGGGAACAAAGGTGGAGTAGGTGGCCAGGCCGGCAGGGACCACCTGGATGCCCCCGACCGGCACCATGCCGTAGGGAGCCTTGGCTTGCTGCTGCGAGTGCAGGGGCAGATGGCTGAAGAGGTGAGTCTGGGGAGCTCTCAGCTCAGCAGTCAGCTTCTCCTCTGGGATTTCGGTGTAGGGTGACGGCGCCATTGGCTGCACGTTGTGGTCTGCCGGTGAGGAAGGGGAGCTGATGGAGGGCGTGCTCTGTGAGAAAACAACACAGGTGTGTTAATGTGGCAGCCACTGCTGCACTTCAGAGACATGAAAACACAAGGGAGCTGGGAGTGCTTCCCTTGCCCCCTTTTAAGAAAGAACAACATAGTATATAGTGCTCAGCTTGAACAACAAACTGATTTCCTTCCTTTCTTTTTCCACCTCCTTCCTCACCCACTAATTGAATTTTCCTCTCCTAATTATCCTTGCTTAATTTCTCTCAAACACTAATGCTCAAAAACATTGCTGAATATCTTTTGCATGTGTGTTTTAAGTGGTGAGAAGGCTTTCGAGAACTGTTTTGTGTGGAAATCACCTCAGGCAAGAAGGTTAAATAAGCACAAACTGGCATTTTTGATGCACTGGATTCCTCTACTGAAGGCATTGCAGCCTCCGGCAGGCAGGGGCAGCATCATGGCACATTTGTCACAGGTGCTTCTAATGTGGCAGACAGGGCATACGATGACAAGAGATGGCTGGCAACTACAGCTCCTGCAGAGGTGGAGGTGATGGGTGGATACTGGAGTGGGATGTCGGACCCACATCCCATTGCTGCCTCAGCTCACCATGATTTATTTGGTGCACACACCTGGATTTATAATCCTGTTTCTATCCTCTCTTTTCTTCTCCTACTTCTCCTGTTACTGACCAAGGTTTGCAACTCCTTTCCTAGAACCTCCTAGAACGAGTAGTCTGAAAGTGCAATTGCAATCTCACGCTTATCTTTTTGTTTTAGGCATATTCATCACACACACACACACACACACACACACACACACTGGTGCAACCTTATTTAGTTTATACAGTCCCAAATCTCAAAAATTTTCTAGAGCAGGCAAAAAACTGAAAAGCAGATGAAACACTTTTGAAATCTGCTGGTAATTGAAAATTTATTGGCTAAGGGAGAATATGATTAACTGGCTGTGCAGTGCTGACCTGTCTAAAGGAGATGAGTGTGAGAAAGAAGCCAGCATCTTTCTCAGAACTGACACCTCACAAGAAATCCTGATAAACTGGTATGGATGCTTTCGAAGGAATGTACAACAGCCTTCCTGAGCTGTGCTGACTCCTTGTCTCGATTGCAAGAACTGGGACCCACAGCCATTCACAATAGAAACAGACTGTAGATTAACCACTGGAGACACAAGGCTGACACTTCTTTTGGTCTAGGAAAGGAAAAGAACATCTGGAAAGGAATTACTGCCTTGCATTACTTACATGTCTTCTTCTTTTTTTTAAATATATTAATGTAGAAAATTATTAGAGCTATATAAATGAACACCGTACAACATTTTTAATTGTGTGAATATTTACTTGAGGCTTCAGTGGTTCTATTTAATGAGGAAGTAAACTCAGTCAAGTAAACTCAGTCCTTCTGGTATTCATTGGCAACAATGGAACCTGAACTCCAAATGCTAAGACACTACCATTTTATGGCAGGCATATACAGTGATCAGAGACCACTTCATTTTATTCTCTGTCACACTACAAACTTGCTCCAACTTACATCTGCCACATGAACTCTCAGTTCCTACAAGCAGGGATGAACCTGTGTCAAACAGTGCAATGCAGCAATAATTTTTACTGTTTCTCCATGTCAACAGTTTGCTATCTCAAACTTGGTAAAAAAATAAATCCAGTAGTGTAAATTTTCAAGAAAAAAACCAAGCCACTAAGTACTCAAAACAGATTGAAATTTTTACTATTTAGGTTTTGAAAATTTTATGCTACTTTGTCTTCTATAACTACAGGCAAAGTTAGGTTTATGCTTGGACTCAATGATCTCAAGATTTTTTCCAACCTAAATGATTATATAGTTCTAGATAAGATTTCTAAATATTGCATTCATCATGGAGAAGGCAGTGCTTTGATTACCCCTTTAATTGAACTATTTTGCATCTCATTTTTCTGAGCATTACTCTGAAAAGCTCGAATGCCTTCGTGGAGTGTAGCAAGAATTCAAAACTTCCAAAAGGTATCTTTAGGGTCAGTTGGGTAAGTGACTTGTACTGTCCCCATCACAGTCCATTAAAGCCATTGCTGAAGAGAAGAAGGCTCAACCCCTGCCACTTCCCTCTGTGATTTCATGGGCACAGTTTTAAAGACAACAGTTGCCAAAATTATTGAATGGTCTCAGAGCCCTGCACACAGACTGACCTCATCTTTCTGCACACTGCTTTGAAAAGCCACATGTCTAACACGTGCATGGGCAAAATCCATCCTTTTCTGATTAAAATCTTTCAGCTTGGAGAAAAGCTAAAAGCACTGGGAACTCAGGTCTCAGTCCTGTGTTCATCTCTCCTTTTGTTATTGTGCAATGGCAATCTCCTAGTTTCCTTGAACATCTGGTGCTCTTTCTAATTCTACTATTAAGCATATTTTTTTTTTTAGTGACAAGGCAAAAAACTTTGGAACTAGATTAATTTCCCTTTGGAATTACCAATGATTGTATCATAGTATTTCAGAGTGAAATAACTGCTGAATTCTATCACTTTCCCTTAAAAACTTCATAACCACCACCATATGTTCATTCCACATATTTGTCATTTCCTTCTGATTTGTAATACAATCTACCAGCTCCAAATATCAGCTGAAATGACCATATTACAATTAAACCTTTCAGGAAGAATACAAACCAACTAAAGAATTTTAAAAGCAATGCTCCTACAACATCCTTGTTTCTAGAGTTCTACATATTTGTGCTTGGATTAATTTTAACTCTTCTGAAAGACTCATCACCAAGAATTTTAAGAATGAAGGGAAAGGCAAACATTTTGACCTTTGAAAAATCTCCAAAGAGATCTTTTTAGAAAGAGAACTTAAAACCCCAGTCTCTGCTTGGAGTTAGACATTCCTACCTTTGTAAGACCTGCAGTTGATACCAAGGAGTGGCCCAAGGCTGTTTCTGGATCAGGGTAATCCACAGACATCTGGCGACCTGGAGATGCAGGAGCGATGTCCGTCAGTGTTGCACCAGCACCGCAGGGACCCACTCTTCTCTCCTGGGCTTTGTCCTCATGTGCTTCCTCATGGGTGGGTTCTGCTGGTGACCTGGAGGTCCTGCTGACCGACTGCACCGTGCTAAGGACAGTCATCTTGGTGAGCAGCGCTTTTGGGAGACCATCCATGGAGTCCGTGTGAGCCCCAGTGAAGCAGTCTGGAAGCCTGATGTCGTCGTCAGTACTGGCAGCATCCGGCAGGCTGTGGCGGGAGGGGAGGTGCTGGGGGCTGGCTGTCACCGAGGGCGTTGTGGATAGCACTGACTCAGTCTGGCTGTCTTCATCATCATCCTCATTGTCATTTTCATCCTCATCTCCACCATCAGACTCCTCCACGTCATATCCTGACCGGTCATAGCCAAATCTTTGCTTCTCACCTGCAAAAGTGGAAGTAGAAGGCAAGACACTGAAGGCCCCGGACTGATTGGGAAGGAAGCAGGAGAGGACAACTAAAACCACATGGCACATGTATTTTCCCACTGCATCAAAGCAACAGGGAAGACTTAAATTTTTGTTTTTATTTTCCAGCTTACATATTTAACTATATAGCTACACAATCTTTCATCTTCTGCTTCTGTGTTGTTTTTAACCTTCTGGATTTGGCCGTTTTCTTTCATGCCATTTGTAACCATTTGCTCAAAGTCACCCTTCACTCTTCTGCTCGGGGAGCAGTGAGCAGATTGCCGGTTCATTAGGTTCCCAGTGCCGACATGTGCAGTGGGTCTGTCTGCCGTAGCGGTGGGATATTCTCTGGCTGCTTCTGACTCATAAGTGGGTGTCCTTGTATCTAATATGAATCATGGCTGCAAAGGTTTTTGAAGGATGCAAACAGAGAGACTGGAGGCTGTTAGTCAAGAATCTGTCTCGTTAACAGGCAAAAGAGACCAAAATTAGACCTTACCAGATTTCTTCACTTCACTAATGTTTTGAAAGGTTTATTAAAAAATCACCAAGATGTCCTAGGAGCCAAGAAAGCCCTAATCATATCAAAACTTAACTATGAATCTTTGTTTGCATAAAAAAGCCTTCCTAACTTCAAGTCTTAAAGCCAAACTGCTGTCAAGGGGTAAATTTCTCTATGAAATAAATTTCTACTGCAGATTTTCACCTTGTTTTGTATCTAACTTGGAAAGAAAAAGTCGTCTTTAGTAAAGTGACAGAAAATCCCATCTGCTGTGTCTGATTCCAAGCCAGACTGTCTGGGATCATATTTTAGAAAAGACAAAATGCTTTGAATACATTAATATTTTGTATTTGATTAAAGGTCTGTATTTTGAGCTGTCCAAAAAAACATATCAGCATAAAAATCGTTTGGCTCTGTAAAACCAATGATGTCTGGTTAGATAAAATCTCAGAGATGCTGTTCTAGGGAAATCTGCACAGCAACTTACCATCAAAATGAACAATTCTGAAAAAAATCAGACCCTTAAAAGATTTTGAATATATGGCCTATACTTTAGGCTGCTAAGTTACCAAAACCAAAACAAGCATCTTGAACTCCAGATAGAATAAATGGGTTTAATTGAGCTACCTCTCAGTAAGTTACCCACCATTATAAGCCTTTATAGTTTCAGATGAGCAATGCAATTAGGAACTAATAGCTTCTTTGAAAAAAATCCATCTGTAATGACTTTTCCCCTCTTTGCCTACACAATAATTTGTATATTAGCTAAATATGGAAACTAGATTTCCTACATTTACTACAGCAGACGTGAACATGTCAGACATGTTATTAAAATACCCTAAATCCTCCAGGTCATTGGAATGATCCTAACAAAAATATTTAGCAGAATTTTAAATAGTCTTAATTTATAATTCTCATCCACAGACAAAGCTGTTCAAAATAGAAAATACATTTTAGTGGAAAAATTACTTCATTAACTTCTATTCCAAAATTATGGCAAGTAGGATTGTTAAAGATATTATCAACAATAACATGTGGACTGACTAAACGTTTTTGGTATTTTTTTCACTATAATTCTGTCATTTCTATTCTTCATATAAACAGTGTTTCTTCAGCAACTTGCAAAGCAAACATATCTAAAATGGTAGAACATCTACATATGTTTGATTTCTGAATGGAAAACAACTACCTCTGTCTTCAATACCAGTGACAAGCTAGGGGGATCCCAGCACCCTGAGCTGTAGGACCATGGTTATGAGAACGATGAACTCCCAGTTGACTGTGAAATTGTGTGGGAGCGGCTGCTCCAGCTGGATGCCTAAAGTCTATCGGGTCTGTTGGGATTCATCTGAGAATACTTGAAGAGCTGCTGGTGTCATCACAAGGCCTCTCTCGATGATTTTTGAGCAGTCTTGGGAATCTGGAGAGATCCTAGCTGACTGGAAGCTGGTTAATGTGGTCCCAGTTTTCAAGAAGGGCAAGAAAGAGGACCCCAGAAACTACAGACCAGTCGGTCTCATTTCTGTGCATGGTAAAGTTATGGAGAGGTTGAAAAACATCTGGAAGACAACACAGCCATTGGTCACAGCCAGCACAGCTTCATGAGAAGAATGCTTATCAAACCTGATTTCCTCATATGGCAAGGTAACCCACTCAGTTGACCAAGGTAAGCCAGCCAATGTAACCTTTCTGGATTTCAGTAAAGATTTTGATACTGTCTCTCCCAGGACCCTTCTGGACAAACTGTCCAGCACACAGCTGGATAAACAACACATCATATGATGAGTGAACAAATGGCTGACAGGTCAGGCACAGAGGGTTACAGGGAATGGGTGACATCAGACTGGGCATCTGTCACTCGTGGGGTTCCACAGGGCCCCATCCTTGGCCCTGTGCTCTTCAACACCTTCATAAATGACTTGGATGCAGGGCTGGAAGGGACACTGAGCAAGTTCACAGATGATACAAAACTGAGAGGAGCTGTTGACTCCCTCGAAGGCANATTATCAGGAAAAGGTTCTTCACCCAGAGAGAGGGTGGTTGGGCACTGGAACAGGCTCATCAGGGAAGTGGTCACAGCACTAAACCTGAAAGAGTTCAAGAAGCATTTGGATAGCGCCCTTGGGCACAGAGCGTGACTCTTGGGGATGATGCCATGCAGGGCTAAGAGCTAGACTTCAATGATCCTTGTGGGTCCCTTTCAACTCAGAATATTCTGATTCCCTCAATGCCTCTGTAACAGATATTGAAGACTTCTCCATGTGTCACATCTAAAGGGTGACCTACAGGTTTCCTGCAACTCTTTAAATAATGCAGGGTGAATTACAAAGTTTTGGAATTCACTCTGAATGCCCTCTTGAATTCAGTCTCTTTCCCAATGTCCCATAACTATTCTCTGTGAAATCCTACTGATTCTTGTCCTTTCTCCCTCTCTCCACATGAATCACATTTTCTATGAAAGCTGATGTCAATCACAAATGACTGTTTCTATTGGCAGGAGGAAGTACCTGAAGTGATGAAGCTGACTTGTCACATTTGTAAAGCAAGAAAAACCTATGTGCAAACAATGATCTACAAGAAACTATCTTCTTTCAAATCAACATTTAAAAATGCTACCGGATTTACCAGTAAATGCTGCTTATGTAGGAATTTTCTGCATACAACCCAGCTTTCTACAACAAAGCCATGGAAAGAGAAAGGGAAACTGTGTGTGGAACACATTCCTTACATGCAGAACTCCATGGGATATCATTTCCCTCTATTGTTTCTCTGTTTACGTCCACCCTTTGAGCATTTGCCAGCTTCTATTTGAGTGTGGTTACCTGAAGCCAGAGCCTGCAGTGTAGGCGAGGTGACAGCGATGAATGTGGTTCTCTTACTCCCACACCGCTTTGGAACATCAGATGAGAAAAAATAAGATTCCTGACTTGCTTGTTCTGGCAATGCATGAAGGAATGCTTTGCTCTGGCTTTTATACTTGCATGCATGTTTGCTGAAACAAGAGGTGCCCAGGCTTTTCCAATCAGTGACCCCACTAAGCATCGCTGTGGAGTTACAAGAGGACCGATGCTGGAGTTTTAAGCAGTAGAAGACCCAGGCAGGTTTATGGGTCTCCTCTGAAGGAGGCATCAGGCTGAGGCTGTGACCACTCCTTTAGGTGGAAGTCTCTCTTCCAAGCAGTGTCTTTTTAACTAACTAGTATTGGCCCCAATCCATTCTGGTAATTGTACACTGCCTACTAAAGTTCCCTGGCAGTTTTAATTGGGGAAAAATTAGTTCTTTGCTTCCTATCTTGAACTATGTACAATTACAACCATATGCTTATGTAGCTGATATATATGTATATATATACACACACATACATATAACTAGACCTGACTCAATTTCCAGAGGGAACAAAATTACTTCTGTGTTTAACTTTGTATGAGGTTGTAAAATGGTGTACGGTATTTTCGAATGAAGGATGTGTCATAAATTTAAAGGCTCCTAACATATGGAGAAATGGCTTTTGGAATGAAAGTTTGCAGTTTCTTTTTTAAAGAAAACAGGAAAAAAGTTTCACACTATTAAGTGAAGGCTTATGAAAGCTACTTTTCTTTCGAATTTGTAACTCAACTCTCACCATTTTAACAGACAGACTGTTCAAGACAGCCTCAAAATTTTACAAAGAGTCTTTTTGGAAGAGTAGGTGACGCCTTTCATCCCCTGTCAACTGCTGCAATCTTTTATTTTAAACCCTTAGAAAGACTCTTTCTTCTTCCAGGACTTCACAGGAGAAAGTGAATTTTACAGACCTGAACTCTGCAGAAATTAGGAACAGCTGGAAATAAAGGCTTAATAGAAACATGGACAAAACTTTTGATTAGGGATTTTGCTCACATGCCAGCTACAATTATTTTTAAGAAAACTCTATTTTTAATCCTATGTATTGAAGTGTATACAAATCATAGGCAAAAATACCTTAGTCCTTCATTTATTTTGCTGTCAGTCCTCAGTTGGTCAGCTCTGTCCTGTGTGCTGCTGGTGTTGAGATTTTTGGACAAGGCTCTGTTATAGTGACATTTCACCCCAGAGCAGAAAAGAAAAAAACTCCAAGCTCTTTAGCACAACAGCATTAGCTGGATTTATCAGCATCCATTTCTGAAGTGCCTGGGGCTGGTAAGCCCACATACTGCTTTTTCCAGCTGGGATGCTATGAATTAGGCAATTGAAATATGTCTCCCTATGTACTTTGAAGTTTTTCATTCTATTAGAAGTTTTTCCTATAAGAATCCTTACTGTACATGGTTTTAACAACAGCCATCCAATTATCATCATAATGCAAAGTACTAAGACAAAGGTTCTTCAGAACCTCAACTTACAGCTTTTAATTTTAATTGCAGAATCATTGCCACACGACCTGACTTACTGAGGATCTGTTACAGATTCAGGAATTTCTGTACCAAATCCAGTGATCAAGTTCAACAGCTTATAACTTAGTCACATTTAGTTATAACTTAATCATATTTAAGTAGATTGTCACATAAAGGGCAAAATGTTAATTTGCATTCTTTCAGTGTCAGGAAGAGAAGAATGGTTTGAAAATACAAGTCTGGACTGCTCAGTTTTACAGATTCCTAAGGAAATGTGCTGTTATGTAGATAACTATATGAATGCCATTAGCTCCACTTATGCAGATTAAAGACATCATTTACTAAGTATCTATTCACTATCTATTAGCATCTAAATCTAAATTTATTACATTTATTGGCTTTAGCACCTGAGTAGTACAAAGCAGTGTTTTTTGTCTCAAGTTCTGGAAGTATCTTCAGTTATGCATTGACATTTACATAAAAGCATTAAAAATAAAGCATCCATTCTGTATTTTATAAATTCTCCATCAAAGTCAAGAAAAAATGTAGTCCATGGCAAGAAAGGCAGAAGTACTTTACAGCATGTCATTATATGATCATATATCGAAAGTGAGGTCTGCATGTCATCAATTTACTCAATTCTCCTGAACAATTACAGCTTCAACTTGCCTTTCACCCATTGTATTAGACTTGCAATAGATCATTCCACAACCATTCACACAAATTTAAAGAGGGGTAAGCAAGACAAAGTTAAACAATGCTAGCACCTGTACCCAACCCTGCTGTCCTCCTGTCATTCTAAGCCTGTTCATAGGCTTCAATTATCTGATTTCAGCCTTGCTTCAGCTACTGTCCACTGCTCATCACCTCCTAACAGGACTCACAGTGACATCTACTGGGTTAAATTCAGACTGGTGATCACCAGGGCTCCTCAGAAATGAGAAGAAAAAAATCTGTGGGCTTTTGATTTTCACTCCTAAGACCACAGAAAGTAATGAAGTGAAACTATACCAAAAAGTAAGAACAACTTCTGCTTAAAGACATTTTTTACACCTAAACCTTCTTGAGTAATTCATACCTTGTAAATCAAACCTAGCACTAGGTAGTCTAATGTCAGGCTGTGGGTGTAGGGCTTCAGAATGCCTAATGTACATCTAGTTGAAGAATAGAAACTGATATTAACAAAAAAAAATTATAAATAATTATTGTAAACTGCACAGAACCAGTCTTTCATTCTCTTTGTAAAAGGAGGATATTGATTTTCATTTCTTTTCACTTCTTAAATGTAGATTTAGTGAAAACACTGACTGAGTCATGATTAAGCTAATGAAGAGCCATTGAAGCTCACTTAAAATCTACTGTAACATACAGCTAATTAACTTAGAACTGTGGTAATAATGCTGCAGAAAATGAAAGTATTTTTCTAATGTGTGTGTGTAGATATCTATAAATATCCATCTGAAACTTACAATTAGGTCTTTTTACTGTTAAAGTACTTAATATTTTGGGATAAAATTTCTGCACAGAAACCACTTAAATGTTCTGCCCATCTACTGATTTCATGAAGGAATTCTCTTGGGCAAGTTTACTCAGACATACCATACCATTCATACACTAGCTTATTACAAGTTTAAAGTTTTTAACTGTTTTAATTTGAACACAAGTCATTGTTGTTTTTTTAAGACTGGATAGCAAAATGTTGTGTGAGCATGGCCAAAGAGGATATCCCCAGTTGCAGTCTGTCACACTAAACAGTTCACCTCCTCTGACAATTTAATTCAGATACTAACATTCCTCACATTGTAACCCTGTATTTTGGTGACAAGAACATTCCACAGAGCAGAAGATGAAAGATAAATGGATGAGGGAATGGTTTGGAATACAAAAACTCAGGCCAGAAAGTATTTACTAATACCCAAATGATGACAAGTCCAAATACAAAGAATGCTATGTTAAAAGCTCTGATCAAATACAGTCTCAGACAGCTAGAGAGCATCTTTCTTTTTTCCGAGACACCACAGCACATCAAAATTTCAGCTTCTCAGATTACTGAAAAAACAGACTCTGTGTGTGTGTGTCTGCCTGTGCTCAGGATTGTGCACGATTTTGCACTCCTGGTTCAGTCTGCATCCATTTAATCTGTACTGCTGTCAGTCACAGCTGGCTTCTCATATGAATCTAAAAAACTGTATATTCAAATAACTGACTCTTTTAAAAGAACTACAAAAGACTGGAACCAGCAAATTCCTTCATAAATAAAAGGTTGGTGGCTTTCTTAAATTTCTGGGTAAAACCTCTGATTCAAAGTGGAATTCTAGAGGAAGACATACAGCTTAGTTATTTTAAGCAAAGGTGCAGACATTTCTATTACCGTAAGGATAATCAGTATTCCAAATGTTCAGATAATGAATTAGATGGAGACAGACAGATAGACAGACAGACAGACATCCTACAGGTCAGGAAATGGGCCAATTTCACACAGTCTTCAGGAAGAAATATTTTTTCTGAGGTCATAATTATTTCTTATCAGATTATCTGCACCTTCCTCTACTGCTTCTCACGTTGCCTTCCAGCTGAGGAAAGTGACGGGAGTAGACAGAACATTTTCAACAACCAAACCGCCAAAATTCAAGCATTTAAAGACGTTGGTTTTTAAAACCCCTGAAGGATATGTGGCACAACTGCGCCAGCAATGCATGCCAGAAGGAGGAGGGGTGGAAGGGCCAAAAATGTAACACCACATGTGCAGCTCAATACCCACGGCCCATCACGCTGTCCTTAGTGGGTGAAGTGCTGCTGGCAGGGCTGTCCCTGGAGCCCAGACCTGGCACGAGGGGTGCTGGCCCAGTGTAAGCTCTGCTGCACTGCCCTGAGGAAAGGGCAGCCAAAGAGGTGGCTTGAAGTTGATTCAAATGCTGCCTAAAATTAGCATGTTCAGGATTTCAGAGAGGGCAACTGAACCACACTTAAAAAAATACGTATGCAAATACACCTCACTTTTTTTCCCCTCCTGATTCTGCCTCAAGAATAGGCTGACAAGAAAGAGTCTGAAGTATCATGAGTAAAACCTTCATGGCTGGCCAGGTGAGCAGACAGAATAAATCACATTTTTGAAGTGTAGGGTTGCTCACTGAATTTCCGTGGATAATTGTAAATGCCCCGTGCTCTGCAGCAACTGGAGAGGCTGGATTGGTTTGGCTGCAGCAAATGCACCTTTATCAGGGATTTAATTACCCTGCCTCTTGGACAGGTATCTAGTGCTGAGCTTTGTGCTGCACTGCTGGTTTTGCTATGGATACCTGAGCCAGATCCTTTGGAGAAGGCAGGAATTTTATCAGCAAGTTGTTTTTCGGTTTGGGGTTCCAGTTAAAGAAAGAAGTACTACCTCCTCTATTCTGAGGGGAAAAAAAAGGCATTGTAGCCATAAAATTAAATTCCATGAAGTATTTCAAGGATTATGTAGCTAATCCTGTAGAATGTCTGCACTTTTTTTCCAAAACAGAGTATTTCATTTATTAAGTAATTACTGTGCTTGGCAAAGAACATATTTCAGGGAATATAAAATATATTTAAACTATGGTTAAACATGCCTGTACATGATATGTAAAAAGGGAAAGCCTCTCTCTTTCTTGATTGGAGAGTCTTGAAGTCAAAGGAAAGCATTCTTTCAACAAATGTTTGAAGTGGCTTCCTTCGACCCCGTGTTACTGAAAATTCAGTTAACATTTGAAACATTTCCCATTGCATTATAACCACATATGCAACTTTTAATGCATGCAATTGGGAATATCAATTTATCAATCAATAAAATGTTTTCAGTCCCTAGTAAATGGAAATACCTGTTCAACTGTAGTTTATGAAACACACAAAAATGTCAAATGCTACAGAATATAGCTTATAAAAGTGACAATTTTTCTGTTGTGTGAAGATTGAAAATATTAATAAAAATTGTTTCTCTTTAAGAAAAGGACAGTAATTTGTCTTGCTGTTTATCTTCTGTGTTATTTATCTAGTATCTAAAATTGTGAAGGGAGACATATTTTTTGCTTACAAAAAAGGAGTATATTGAAGAAGGCCAAAAAAGGGAAAAATGCAGGTTTCTTTCTACCTAGTGCACTACTGAATCACAGCAGCTGAGTCATATTCCCAGCATTATTTAGAATTAGATTCAAGATGATTCGCTTATTCTGCCAGTGGTTGTCATATGGGAGCAAGTGCATTCATCTTTTTTTCCCTTACAGTTTAAATAAAGACCCCCACTGCTTTCTTTTCTCCAAGCCTCATCCACAATCTAATAAACTATTTCACTGGAGGGAGAAAAATGCACCAAGGCAAGGCAACACGACTCATCTCCCCACAGAGCAATGTGAGGAAGGGGAAAATGTCATCATTGCATTGAGACACGCTGAAATCCTAAACAGTCCTAATGCACAATCCTGTTCTCCACCTCACTGGCTCTGGTGCAGGCACACCTTTCTTATCATGCTGAGCAAGTCACTCATGAACCTGGTTTGGCCCTCTTTGACTGTCCTTGATCTCATCTCCTCTTCAGCAGAATCTTCTTGGGATGTGGGAAGTGCAGAATTCCAGTTATTAGCAAATACATTCATTCTGAAAACATTCTCATCACTAAGGAGGAAGTAGAACAGGTCAAGATGAATAATGTTTTTAATTTCTGTATGTTCTCTATCTGCAGATTTATACCAATTATTTGTGAAGGAGGACAGAATTCTGTGCTGGAAGATGATTAATATCCTTGCAAAGCACTCAGCAACATACTTGTAATTTGTGTGGCATGTTGGTGATATAATTTCTATGAAATATGCATCCCAAAACTTGGACCATTTCATGCACAACTATTTTCAAAGAAGCACTACACTTGACTGCATTTTTTCTAGGCAAACAGCTGTTTTTCTGGTATTTTCAATCTTGTCATATTTATCTGTGAAAGTGATAAAGTTAAACTGCATAACACTTCACGAAAAATTCAGCAGCAATTTATCCTTAGCATATGCTTGTCACTTCTTTCAGTGAAAGTTTTTCCAGTGTTTCTGCCTCCCTTGGACTAGCTCTTTAAGATTTTTATCTCTGTATCTTTTTCCTGTCCAAGAATTAAAAAGCTTTGGAAAAGAAAGGGCAAGAAGCAGAGATGACAAAATAGACACAATAGACACAATAAAAAAAGCAGATTTTAATTTCTTACCGAATTCTTCTTCTCCATCCTGGTCATCTATTAAGCCTACTGAGACTCCCAAATCCATGCACTTCTTGCTATGTGCCTTTGACTTCATATGCTTTGTTAAATTTCCTTAAGAAAAAAGTTTAAAAAAAATTACCAGCTCTGTGAGTACACAAATGTCTACAAATATATGCTCAACATGTCCATCTCTTCTTCAGGTACATTTGTAACAACAGTATAATTTGTTTCACACTTGCTTGAACCTTGTCCCTCAATGCAAGCTGTCAAGGGCTGCAGCAGACTCCCCATCCTGAATGCTACCAGCTTGCTGTCTACATTTCAGGAAGTTATTTATTGAGATAAAATAGAAGAGGATGGAAATTCTAGATGATGATGCATTTTGTCCTGGTCTAAGAGATCCCTCCTTTGTTTATGGCAAAGTATAAAAAGAGTTATTCAGTCTTCAATGTCATGTTGACAGAAAACTATCACGTGAAACTGAAGTTCATATCTTGCAGCTCTTTCAGTATTTGATGAATTCTATTTTTAGTGTAAACATTTTCAATGCCAACTTAAGCAAACATGTTAATTTTATTCAAAATCAGAGCATGAACATACTTGATCTGAATCTCAAAAGTGAATGTATAGCTGAGAGCCCCCACAGGCTGCTCTTCCCTTCTCCTTTGAAAAGAAAATATGGTAAATACCATCAAGAAATGGCTAGGAGTGGCTCAGATCTGTAAATGATGATATTTATGAAATGCATGTTACTAGTAGTAAATGTCCACTTTATACTTAGACTTCTCAAAAATGTTTCTTTGAGGCATTTAAATAGAAGAAATTAAAGTGTAATGGTGACTCATCTATGGTTATAGAGTACTTCATTTTCTGCTTGAAATGCAGGTGGTAACCCATGCCAAATGTTGAAATAATTGTTGTGAATATACTGACTCCCAAATAGCAAAATTTCCAGTTTTTGTACACTTCATGAAGCTCTTGGCTACACTGTCCTGTCATAAAGAGTGGCTTACCAAACATCAAACACCCAACTGTGTCACCTGACTCTGCCAGCAGTAATGGCAAGAGCCAGGCACAGCAAATGCAGAAGAGGATGTGAATACAAGTAGCTGCTACAACTGAAACCAGGGGGAACTTCACAGGGGCAGAACTTAATTACTCGAACTTGGCCAGCACCCCTCCTCTGCAAAACCATAATGAGAATTTACTGGCTTTGCACTTCAGCATTTTATTGTAAAGGCAAATATGATGACCCAGCCTGCCAGGATCCAGTGATGAGTTTTGACACATCTGAAGCCTAATTATCCCACTTTGTGCAGCACTGGGTTATTTCTTGGAAGTTTTCCACCCAACCGTTGAGTAGTCTCAAATCCACTAAAAACACAAGAGTTCCTGAAGTTACAGCTGGGGGGGATTGTTGCTAAACGATATTCAAAGCGAAGAAAAATTTTACTGCTCAGAATTTTTTTGCTGAAATTATTTTGGCTGTGAACTTCTCCTGTCTGTTTCACTTGAGTCTTGGATGTGCCACTGTTTAATGTACTGCCTGCGTAAACTAGGATGCATATAACTATCTAAAGGTGTAAACAGGCTTTAAAAAGCAGAGATCCAACTCTGGGTCTTAGAAGGTCAAGTGGAAAGTGAACCTTTGTCTTTCAAGGGTAAAAAAAAAAGAATTTCAATATAGTAGTTTATTAGAGGCCATTTTCTTTCCCAGAGCAATTGTTAGAGTGCCAATATGAGTACAATATATGCCCATCTCCTACCTCCAAAAGGCACTGTAAGAGACTTAAAATTCTGTGTCCCATCTCTATCTAGGATGAGCAGCTAACCACCTCACTTGTCTTTACCTAACTTTCATCATACTCCCATGATTTCCCTCTTCCACTCCAATTTCTCACCCACTGTGGAATGCCAGGCAGTTCATTCATATGAAGATGTGATCATCTGAGTAAATATACAGAAGACAAAGGAAAAGCAGGAAATAAGAAGTTACAAATATTTGAAGCATCAGACAATAGAACTCCACAGAGAGGGAACCTCTTTAGTGCCTGAACAGCCAGTTGTGAGGACAAAAGAATTCTACTTTAAAGTAGAAATAAAAAGAAGTAAAAACATATGCAGTGAAGTAGCCTTACCTTTAGTTTTGAAGGAAAAGTTGCAGTAATTGCAGTGGTAAGGACGGACATCAGTGTGTGTGCGAATGTGCTTCTTTAGCATGCTGGGCTTCTTGCAACGTATTCCACATTCCTCACAGATATACTTCCCTCTCCCTCTCCCTCTCACATACACATAGTCTTCATTTGACTTGTACCTAGTAACGGTACCATCAGAGTAAGGCAATCAGTTGTAATGGGAAAATGAGCCCAGCTAGAAACCCTCACCTACCAGAATTTTTGATATAACACATTAGATGAAAATCAATGACTGACAAAACCAATCATGCTCTTTTCCTGCTCAGTCCTGCATGTATTTGTTTAATTCATATCTATATTTATCACTAGCTAGTCATAGACTTGTTTAGGAATAGCAGCTAATCTTTTTTAATAAAGGTATTGTTGATACTAAGCATTTAGAGGCTTCAAATTTCCTCTTAGCAACTCAGGAACACATTTTTTAAAGGTGTCAGTTCTTGGAAGCAGGTTTGAGCACGATGGGGGAGCTTTAAAAGAGCATCTTTGAGGCTCTGTCTCATGCAGAAAAGGAACAACATTAGTTACAACGATGGGAAACTCTTTAAAATTCCCTATCAATGTCCTCTAGACTCAGCCTATGGGGACTGTCTCAAGATGGAAAAAGTCATTCGGATTCAATTATGCCCTTCATATTTCCATTCAAGGATGCCAAATGTATTTAGCTGTTGTAACCTGTTTCTTGCAATGTCTGGATCTGAGCAGAGACACAGCAATATTTTACCTGAGCAGCTGGCAATGATTTAACTGCTAGCCTAGACTAGATTCAAACTGGGGAACAGTAACTAAAGCCCTACAGCTGACCACCAATTAAAAGACTAATCAAACATGCACTATTTGTACTACAAAATTTTACAGGTGTCACTGGCACTTTTCTATTAGAAAATCTGTTTTAGAAGCTGTTGTACACAGTGCAACACTGTGGCTAAAGCAACTGTTATTCATATCGGGCAACAGATTTAAAGTATTATGGCGCAGGAAGGAGGGCTCTCAGTAAATATTTCCATGGCACTTTTCAAATCAGAGTTCTCCAGCCTGCGTATGCCACAGCAAGCTGCCAGACAGAGATGGCACCGCAGGCCGCTGCTTAGCCCCTGGACTATATCCTCTCCAGCTACAGTTATACAACCTTGCTGCAGAATAGGTATTATTTATCATGTAAGAGAAACATAGGAACAGAATTTACATCTCTGGCTGTATCTAGCTGCCTTTAGTGCTGATTAATGCTCGCTCTTTGGAAAAAAAAATGAATCGCACTGCCTACTGTTCTTTATTTTATTACCCCTTCTCATAACTCTCATGGCTCCATGCTACTGATGACTTTCCATTTTTCTTGGAAACATAAACCAGCATCCACAGACCACGATATGGGAACTGTTGTTTAAAATAAATCAATCAGGAAGCAACATCTCTGCAAAGTCTAGAATCTAGGAAAAAATATCTTCCCAATGATATCTAGTATACAAAGTACAGTACTTGCCCTCCATCAAATATTTTAACTCTTCTTGGTACAGTTTTGATAAAGGAGTTTTCTTTATCATGCTCAGTGCTTGATTCAGAGTTTTCCTTATTGCTGAATTCAGCTGGAGTCAATTTTTTCCTATTTAATGCTCTCTGAAAGAAAATGAGATATGCTTATCATTAAAAATAGTGGCTTTCATAATCTATTCAAACATTCAAGTTATGGTGAATAAAAGCATCATAAAAGGCACAATTCTAATAACTGATTTTTAAAACTGTTAAGACACATGAAACAAAAAATATCTTTTGCTAAACCTCTTCTCTACTATGCATTGCCTGTTTGTGGACTGCTAAATCCATGCAGAGATTATGGCCCTGTAGGAAAGTAGGAATGCTTTGAGTCTGAAGTAGGACATTACTTTTCCTTGTTCTGGGAAGATGAAGGTGATGCTTTTTAGCTCACAAACAGCCTTCAGAGAAAGATGTGTACAATCAAACCTAAGTGCTTCCTGAACAGCAGCAGCTGGACCAACCTGTCTGCTGACCCACAACACAGCAACGCCTCATGGCTGGCAGGAGCTGCCTTCCCATGGCACAGCAGAGAGGAGGAGGGGGGCAAGGAGGGGTGTACCTAGGAAGGTTATTAACAGGTAACACTTTTGAGTGCTAATATTTTTCAAGAACTACAGCTCGTTTGCTCTGGAGACTGACTTTTCCCAATTTGGTGAGGTTATTAACAGGGGTTCCAGAAACCTTCCAAAGCAAGACTCCACACTTAAATTCCTACTGCCAGACCAAATTACAAGAAAAAGCATACAGCTGTCTAGCAGAACAAGATTATATTTCTTCATTTTCCCTGATTATTAGTCAAGGAACTTTTTGTTTGTTTGTTTTATGGAGGATGAGCTCCCCAACATTTGCCAATTAAAATCTATTCCTTCCAAGTCTAGGATATTTATAAAATGGGCAACAATGAAGGAATGATCCAATTAGCCAGCAATTATTACTGCTATATTTATAAACTGTTCTACCCACGTAGCTGGCACATTCACCTCATTTGCTCATATTGATAAGTGAATAAAATGACGAGAGGAAAAAAAAGTCTGGCCTTATGTTTTTCGCTCATTATGAAATTTAATGCTGTAAGCCTGTGAATTCTTGGCAAGAGGAATGACTTCACTGGCTGGCTTAAAATGACTGATCAATTATACTGGTTGTTACATACATTGAAGGGTGACATCATTCTGGCACCCGGTCCTTGCCCATTGTCCTTCATGCAGCCTCAGACACCGCCTTCACTTCTAATTCCCACGTGATGAGGAATTAACACAGATGAGAGGAAAAGCATCTTCCTGTTCAATTGAAAGCCCCAGGAATCTGCACGTGCACAGGCACTGCCCCAGTCTGTATGCTCTCATGCAGCCCTCTGGAATGACTTGGGCTGCATTTTCAAACATCTGAGCACTTCTACCAAAGCACACATGACAAGTCTCCCTGTGTGTAGGAAGGAAGAAATTTCGCCCTGCATGTTTTAACAGCACTCATTCAAGGTGAAAGGAGCTGATGTTCTGGATGAGAAATATCAGAAGTGAAGCCTGCTCCCATAATCGCAACTCAGCCATTCTGCAGCTCCTATACACTACCTGGCACATGAACTGCTTTTGTTTCCACTGCAAACAAAGAGTAACAAGGTGACATTTGTAGTTTAACAGGAAAAGAGCTGTGGAAAATACAGAATACACACAATAAACCAACGACATAAATATTCCTGGCAGCTGAAATAAAGCAGTCTTAAAGTGCCTGATCTTTCAATCCCACATACCAATTATTTAATTTTCAGTAGTGAAAAGACAAGTGAAAAATTTCAGAAATATTAGACTCCCGTTATCCAAACTATGATGAAACTGTTGTAATAAGTTGTGTATTCACAAAAGCACTCAGAATGCAAAAACTATCATTAAACCAAATACCTCTGATGCTCCCACTATCCATTTTTTTTAAACACGTGTTTATGTACAGATACAAGACAGCCCAACATAGGTGTTAAAATTATTTACCTCCCCTGATGTACTTTAGTTTACTGCTTATTTGCTACTTTAGGAAATTGTTTCAACGCCTTGGACATACAAGATGCTCATATTGGAGTAACAGAAACACTGAGTTTCTGTCACAGAAATCCACAGAAATGCTCATTGACAATGAAAAAAGCAGTCTGTTTAGCTTTTTCTGAAAAATTTCAAACTGATGATGAAGATGATTTGGGCCCTCTGTATATTTTAAAGAGCACACTCTCTGAGGAGCACAGGTTTCTTGTGTGGAAATCCTTTAATGTACCTCTCCTGAAAACCCCCCATGCCCCACATGAACTGGTGGAAAGGGCAGAAAAACAGCAGTGCTGTAAAATGTTCCTTTTAATGATTACTTCTGCCTTCTGTTTCTAATACAGTCTTGTCTCTCTACTCCCATAGAGACAAGGACCATGATTCATTTCTACTTTACTCATTTTGCTCCAATTTAACTCCACTGTCCTCAATTACTGGTAGAAAACTGAAAAAAAAATTGCTCTTAGGGCTGCCCAGAGACCAGAGTTCAACAGATACTTCTGGTACTTTACAACATCCTTTGGAAAAAAACATGTTGGCAATCATGAAAGTTACAAATTTCAGATTAGAATATTCATTAAACATTTTTCCCACTGGCACACAGCCACTTGGGGAAAATGTTTTTAATATCTTTAAACTTTTACTAGTTTACACATAAAAATCTTCTGCATTTAACTACTTTCCAGTGGTGAGCTGGACTGTTGTGACATATCATCCAAGAAAGGAAAGCTTTCCACAGTTAGGAGAAACTTTCCGTTCTTCAGCCTATCTTTGTTAAAAATCATCACCTTGGAATATTGCATACGCTACTGATTCACTTTAGGGACTAGAGCTGAGATCAATGTGGAGGCTTGAGAAAAAAAACCCTGATATAACACCACCAGTGAGTTCAAATGAGGAAAACTGGTGAAAAGTATTAAAAAATGGAACAAAAAAAATAAAAGAGCAGGGAAATAAAAGCCTTTTCCATGCAGGTGAAACCTCCTGTTACATTTTAACATGCTGCACTCATTCCAGGAGCTTCTTTCAGTAACATTTTGTGGTTTGTTTTCTGAATCACTGGAACGTGGCAACTTCACCTATTGCCTCTGAGCAGTGAATTGTGAAGAGCAAACAAAGTCCCAGGGTTCCTTTTTGTTTGCATTTTGTTCACGTGTATCTTCTTTTCCCATGGTACCTATTGTTGAAAGAACTGCCTTTTTTTGTGACAGTGATTAGTAGTGGTTATGCAGCACCACGAGGTGTCTGTAAACATGGTTTAGTTCTGGGGGCAAACCCAAAACAATTCAGCAAGTTGCTTTATCTCGGTGAGAAGATCAGCAGTTATAGCCCCACAGGCAGAACACGCCAAATGAGTCTGGAAAGGGCTACGGCTCTGAGAGAGGAGGTGAGACGTAACAGTACTGCATTTTTATTATTATTCATAAATTGGATTGTAGTAGCACTTAAAGCTCTCTGTTAGGTCAGGGTTAAAATGTGCAAACCACTTGAGCAAACACAACCCCCAACACCTGCAATCTAAACCATGGTTCCCCAAGGAACTTGGGACCCTGCCAAGCTTCTAAGCAGGAAATCAACCGCTTTTTTTTTTTAAGAATCATTTGCTATTTTCTCTGTTGGCTTTGTTTGTGCTGTTTTTTTTTGTTTTTTTTTAATGGAATATTAATTTCCAAAATGATCTCCAGTGTTTTCCATCCTCAGTCTCCAACAAAAAAAACCAAAAAAACAAAACCCAGTGGAATTACTGGGCCTGAGCTGAGGAATTTCAGTTTTTGCTTTTTTTAATCATGGCTTTTGTGAAGAAATTTCCGAGTTGGCATCAGCTGTTCCATTACCAGGTCCAACCGGAGACTGGTAACACAGAGGTACATTGTAACAGCAGCAGCAGCATTCTGGGAAGCAGCTGAAATCCTGCTGCCTAAATCTTTAGAAGGGAAAGCAGACAAACTCTGGAAGTGTTAAGACAGAAATACCTATAAGGTCTTTGAAATTTTTAACTTCTGCCATGGTACACCTTGCCCATATGATCTGAGGTGCCAATTAAACTTTGATTGGTGCTTCTTTGCTGCCCTTTTTTCCTTAGTAATGGCTCTGAGCAAAGCCTGTGAATCAGCCCAAGCAGAGCTTAAGAACTCTTCATTTCCATCATGCTCATGTGCTTCATTCAAAACATTAGCAAGAAAGACTGAGGAAAGATTAGTGTTTCTTTTGTGGCAGAAGTACTGTAAATGTACCTGACAGCTGCCTATTACAGCATTTAAGCACTCCTGGAGTGTTTTAAAACGGTGCTGTCAAAATATTTTTTCAAAATATTATTATCCATTATTTGTATTCTAAACAGAATTTTGTTTATAGAGAAAATCTGTTTTTCAAGAGGCATGCAATTGCTTTGCTATCACAGAATTTCTTCTGATAGACTGTTCTTTAAAAATAAAACAAACATGACTCAATGACACAAGGATGTGAGACTTGCCTTAGAAAGACTCACTCAACTACATACAATGCAAAATCCTAAACATTTATTTCCTTTTTTTTTAAGTTAAGCACTATTTAAATGCAACATCTCATGAAATGTATGAGGAAGCAGGCGGGAAAAAAAATGTAGTACGACTTTTAACCAACCCAGCACACTAACATGGAACCAAAAATTCGATTCAACTACAGCACTAAAAATCAGCAGCCTGCATGCATTTTCTGCAGGAAGCATTATGGATAAAGTTTTGAACTCCAATATAAATGTAAGCAAGTTTCCCACTGATTTCAGGAGGACCAGGTTTAACTCCACTGCCCTTTTGGCCTTAAAGGTTTCAGCACATCTTCATAACTCACCCTGTAATTCTGAAACTACTTCTTCCTATCACACAGTTTCTCTTCCTATTATTTTTCTCCCCACTGATGATGTATCATAGCAAAACATTTAGCAGACACAGAAACACTCCAGGGTGACCTCTTACAGCAGCAGTTTCTGTCCCTCAGCACCCACACAAAGAGGGGTCTTTTCCTGAGACTGTGGAATGTCTCCTCTAGAGTGACTGAGTCCAAATGTCTGGGATGTTTTGCTGATGGCAGTAGGACAACCTACAGTTGCTTCTACCCCCTTGCCAAACCATTTCCATGCCCTGAAGGATCATGGAGAAAGGGAGGTCTGTGGCTGATGCCCCGTTTTTGCCAGCTCCAATGTGTTTGGCACCAAAGACACGGTGTATGCAGCACAGAGGAAAGGAAAGCATGACACCACGCTGCACGCTTCAGGGAGCTTTATGGCTTCAGTAGATGGGACAATAAAATCCACTGCTGGGTCCATTTCAGAGACACAGACATCTGCTGCCATAATGCGGGGCTAAGGGCCACCTTCACCCACGCACAGCAGCAGTTCAATCACTAAGGGACACCAAATCCAGTCTAAACCAAACAGCTGTGGTCCTGTCCGTAACAAAACTGTCCAGCAACCAAAATCTTGATCACATCTGTGCGGCCCCAAAACAGCTAAGAAAATAACAAGAAACTATTTTGCTCTGCCACTTTGGTCTCTGAATGATGTGGTTTTTTACGTGGGTCACAACCTTTGCCTGGATTACATTCCTCAGCACAAGATTTAATGTTATTTTTGGAGCCATGTCAATCCAAGAAGTTGTCAGTGGTTTTATGGTAGTGGCAATTTTGTTTAAACCTTGCTATTTTTGTCATTATTTCACACCACTGATTAACCTAGGTGGGAGAAAGGGAAATGATATACTGTTCCTTTCACAATTAGATGACCAGTGATGGTGAAAACTGTTTTCACAGTGTATCCATGGACACCTGTTCAAGCTGAGCACTCTTTTGTAGCAAAAAATACCTGTTGACTTTTAAGGCAAAATATGCAATTATGATCTTAAATTAATTTAAGTTAGAAGTGTTTAAAAAATATTTATGTCAGACTTATTTTGTTCTAGCCTTTGCATGATAAAAAAATAGCCAAACACATTCCTGCCACAATAAACACTCAATACACAGATTTAAACCCAGGAACTAATTTCCATTAAAAAATGATAAATCCTTATGAACAGGCTTCTTAATTGAATTACTTAAGATCTTTTTAGCAGTTTGATCCCGCATAATTAGAATAAATAAGCACATATACGGTATGTGTCAGGCGTATTACATTCTCTAAAATATGAAGAAGCATGATTTCCAAAGCAAATCCTCAGTAAACGATCTGTATACATCAAACATAGCTTAAGTACCTTGGTTAAGCTGCTCTTCCACTTGCTTGAATAGACCAAAACATCAGATTTGGGGTGCGTAGTTCTTGCTAGAGTGTAGAGTGGTTTTTCAAATTTTTGTTTGGAATTGAGGAGGGAGAGAGCAACCTTTGTCGACAAACCGAGTGGATTGGGGTTGTTGGGACTAATGGTCCATGTAGAATAGGCGGAGATTTTCTGATCGTTTTGCAGCAGATGCAATGGTTTTCTCTTCATGAGGTAACACCAGGTAAAATTCGTTGTGGTCTTGAGGCTTGGAAATGACAACCTCTGCACTTCTCCTACATTCATTACAGCCAGTGTCACTACAGGCTTTGCTTGGCCTGGGCTGCTGCTGTGGTTGCTCTCATCACTGTTACTTGGAGACCTTCTTTCTTGGCTGCTACTTACAGCCTTGAGAAGAGAACTCTGGCTATTCACTGGAGACAATTCAGAAGGTTTCCTAACTACAAACACTGGTGATGTGGAAGACTTAAGGTCTTCAGATTCTGGGGACTTCTTTAGGGTTTCTGAAACCCCAGTGTCAGACGACTGATGGTCAGGCAGATCTGAAGTACTGGCCTTGATGCTTTTTTCATGCTGTGTAACATCAGAATCCAAGAGGTGATTTTCAAGAGGCTCTGTGGTGCAAACCTGTCTTACCAAAACTGGCTTCTTTTGCTTACTAGAAACGTCATTAGATCTAACATTCAGTGAATGCAATGGTCTAGCATCTGTCATACAAGCAGCTCCACTCTCATCTTTCACACGTTTTTGCTGTTTTTCCATGGCAATATCTAAACTGTTTGCTGGGGAAAGCATTCGTTTACTTGAAGCTGTAACTTCTGGTTGAGGGAAGAGTCCACTAACTGGCACTTTTTGAATGGTATTTGAAGAGCTTGATGAAGGTGAATTTCTGGTTCCACTTTCTGGTGGTGAATTTTCAAATTCAAATGAATTTGGCAAAGTCCTCTGATGATCTTTGTGAGATTTTGGCAGCTGAGTTTTGCCTTCAAGCGTTGGCACTGTTACAACATTTGTTTTGCAGAGAGACTGATTTCCCTGATCCTGGGTCACTAAAATGTGAGGCAGGGGAGTAACAGTTGCAAAGCCATAGGATGGCATACTGCTCTGAATACGGACAGGAACCACAAAAGGAGGAATCTGATGTATCTGACTGCTGCAGTTATTAGGAACAATTTGCTTTAGAGGAGGCACAGAGTATGGAATAGACATGTCAGAGAGTTTTGCCTGCACTTCAAAGGAGGATGCATTCTGGTCCACCCCAACTTGACTTGGACCAGTCTGAGTTGATAACGTATTTTTTAGCAATTTAGAAGAGTATGGCTGACCTATATGTAATGTTTTAACTTGAAGTTGATACTTGGGAGCAAAACAGTCCTTTTTTTCATCAGCATGACAAGAAAGCGAGTTCGTGCTTGCTTGCTCCTCTTGGACTGATGTTTTAGTAGCTGTCTGGGAAGGCTGATGAATCGAGGATGGCTGGCCTTGATTATTCAACATGTGATCCAGAGGCTGCTGAGCCGAAGACAGGCTAACAGGATTACAATTCTGAATTGCCAAATGAGGCCTGGAGTTAGTCTGTGGATGCTGAGTACTTGAAAGAAACTCCACCGAGGATTTGCCAGAGGTCGGCAGCCTGTGCACTGGCACTGTGGGCACATCTGTGGCATGAGCTGCCTGCAATGAAGAAGTCGATTTCACTTGAGGCTGTTGATTTTCTGGAGCAATATTTAAGGATATTTGTCTTACAAATGGCCCCCTCCTTCTTTCTAGCAGAGGCACATGTCCAGCAGCTCCATTTGAAGAAGACACTTTCGGAGTGGCTACCTCTATGAGTGGGACAGGTTTTGATGGAGACATGCTTCCACAGTCAAAAGACTTACTCCTGTAGTCCACAACTTCCATGGAGGGCTGCGTGCAGCTGATTTGCTCTGAGGCGGCACGTCTCATTTCCCGGTAATGAGGTCCAGGCACTGCCAGTGCATGTGAGCCAGCAGGAATCATGAGGAACTCTGATGACTTACTAACAGGCTCTGCTTTGGAAGGGTTATCAACCTTCAAAGTTTCATCTTTATCAAGTGAAGTTGAGAAACTGGAGGCATGAGACAAGCTACTCTCCCGACTTAGGCTTCTGGAAAGGGTGGAGTCGACGCTTGATTCAGCAGATGAATGTTCCATTTCAGCCAAGCGAATTCTCTTCTTCTTCGGTGGAAGCTTTTCTGTTGGCAATTTTGACAGCGTTTCACTGCGTTGTGGCCAGTTAAACCTTTCTGTCTTTTCTGGGTCACTGCATTGATTTTCTTGGTCTCTGTCTGGTTCTTCTGTGACCAATATTTCAGGAACCTGGATGTTGTGCTGGCGAACAAGTCTTGATGGCTGAAGTGGCACACTTCTCTCATTAGAAACTAATTGGCTTCCCTGAACTTCCCCTCTAGGAGGTTCTGATGACAAGGGTTGGTGACGCTGGGGAGTGCTCAGATGAGAGTGTCTGTCTTCTTGGATTACAACTGTATTCAAAGAGCGGTGCTTTGCAGCCTTGTTGGGTTCTTGAGAAGAAACTGGTGATACTCTTTCAAATGACTCTGATTTCTCAAACGAGCTATTTCTGCTCAGTGAATTTGTGTGTTGTATTACTGAAATGCCAGTCCCTTGTCTTTTCAACTCCACCTTTTCTTGCACAGCTGAACTTGCCTGCTTTTCAATGAGTGGAGCCATCTTTGGCTCAGCAGTCTGATCTGTGCCACGAGCCACAAGCTGAATTTGGGAATTCTGAAGCAGAAGTTTGCTTGGTTGTTGTGATCCTACCACAGTTGTGGGACCATGTTTTGACAGACTGGAAGAATTTCCTGGCTTGCTTTGGCCTTCTGTGTTCTTGGATGGTACGCTCGTATCATTTTGCTGTGGATCATCATCATCACCAACACTTTTCATTTTCCTTCTTTTCCTTATCTGGGGTGTCTGCTCCCAGACACCAGTTGAAGTTGTGACTCTGTAGTGTAGAATTTGAGGCTGTGTACTGTTTGGAGCAGTTTTGTGCTCAGGCTCTCGGACTGCTGCTTTAGTTTTAGGTCCATGTAACTCTGAACAATAAAACTTCTTGTGGTTTTCAAAATTTTCCAGTTTTCTATATCTGTTTCTGCAGGTTTCACATTCAAACATTGTTCCTCGCACCTGAGGGGACTTCTTTGCTTTTTCTAAATTTGATCCCTGTGCCAGGGATTTGCTCCTTTGCAATAAGGATTCATTTGATAAATTACACCCCAGGTAACTTTCTTCTACAGATCGCACTGGTCCAAGACCTTGGCTTTCACCAGTAGAAGAATCTTCTATTGCTGCCTGTCTAACCAGGGTCCGAGGATGCCCGCCTTGGTTCAGTGGAGTAGCAGGTCCTGACACAAAAACATCATCGTATAAAGAGCCAATTTTATCATCAAATGACTGGCTTCCTCGAAGGGGATGAGAGGGAGGTATGACAGGAGGTACTGCTGAGTAGCTGGTGGTAGGCATGGAATTACTTCGTGTTATAGGTAAACAGTCAAGGGATGGTACAGAAAGAAGAAAAACTTGCTTTGATTTCTCAGTGGGTGTGAAAGGAGACTTTGGTATATCAGAGCTTGAGCTAGTTCTTCTTCCCATGGGCTTTAAATCAAACTGGAAAGAATCCTTAAATATGTAGGATTTTGGTGAATCTATGCTTCCTCTTCTCGAAAGAGATGTTCTTCTTGGTTTCACACTATCTAACTGCTTGTCATCCACAACAGCTTCATTATCAGAAATTAACTTTGAGATACGCTCCTCAAGAGTTTTTGTGGCCAAGGGAGGTCGCATTTGGCCAGAGAGAATCAGATTTTTTTCGGTACAAACAGTTTGTACCACTGATGCTACCACACCACTTGCTCGTGGCACACAGGGCAGGTTTTTATTTGAGTCTTTCTCAGAGGTCAACAATCCCCTTACAAAAGGAGCTGGAGGGCTCATTGTTTGATCAGCACTTTCAGAACGAGAGAAATAACCGGAATCAGTACTACCTAAACTTCTGGGGCTCAAAAGACATTTTCCTTGCTGATCTTGAGAACCATCAGTTGCCTGTTGTCTCTGGAGTTGAGCATGCACTGATCCTCCTGTAGATCCTGGCTGTTCCTCTAACAGGCCTGCTTCTACTTTCTGATGCTGCTTTATGTCATTCTCCTTGAATGAGGCTGTATGTGTTAAATTTGACTGAAGAGGTGTGACTTTAGAATCTCCTTTTCTCTGTGCTGCAGCAAGCTCAGGTGCTGGCTCTGTCACTTTTGGGCTATCAGCCCTCAATGGAGAAACATTTACAGGATGAACTACTACTTTTGGTAAAGCTGCCCTTACTTGAGGTTCTGCATCATGTAATGAAGAGTCACAGTCTGGGTTGCTTAATGGAATAGGGCTTCCTTTCTGCAGTGTTTCTGCACTCGAAATGACTTTCACTAATTGTGCAGGTTCCAGTTCTTGATCATCTTGTCTTTCATCTGCAGTGCCTTCATCTTCACTTTCACCACTTTCTTCCACATCTGAATGAATGCTAAGTGCTTTGTCTGAGTCATGAGATAAGAAGAGGCCACCTGAATCTGGTTGTAGGACAAGTCCAAGTTTGATAGCATGTGCATGAGATTTTTTGTGCTTGTAGAGATTGCTTTTGGTTTTAAATGAAAACCCACATGTCACACAAGGATATGGTCGCTCTCCAGTATGGGATCGGATGTGCTTTTGGAGAACACTGGGCTTGGCACAGGCCCGATTGCAATACTCACAGACATATTTCCCTAGCTTTTTAGGCTTCTGGTCTTTCAAGAGGTTACATATTTGTTCTACACCATGATTTACAACTGATGCTATCTGGGCTGAATTATACACAGGACCTATAGACAAGTGTGTTGAACTCGATGTGTTAATTGACAATGGTGAAGATGAACTAGCTACTAATGGGTTTTGAGAAAAAACCTGAGTTACAGAGGAAGATGAGGTGTGAACGACAGATGAAGTTACTGCTGTGCTGTAGATCTGCTGGAGCTTGGGGTTTTCTTGACTCTGCTGTTGCACCAGCGACCTAGTTAAACTTGGACACATAACAACCTGGTGATTTTGTTGACTGGTTTTAGTAATAAGGTCTTGCGAATGAGAAACTGATTGGCCTTGTGCTTGTCCAGTCTTGGCTGTTGCTGCTACATGCACGTTGTTCAGCGTACACGGGTAATAGTGAGGTCCAGCTGCAAACTCCTGCTGTGACAAAGCAGACGGATTTTGGACACTTATTGTATTGGACATGAGACTAGAAGAGGTGCTTACAGTTTTATTTGGTCTCAGTTTCTCTATTTGCATCCCATAAGGGGGGCACTCTTGTGCTAAGGTGTTCAGTTCAGGCTCCATAGCTTTTAGTAAGACATCGAATGCAGTACGCGTACATGGGGACGATGTACTGCAATCAACAAAATTAATACATTCATTACTGTCAGTCTTTGTATTACTTGATGAGGAGTTTGAGGGAGGCTTCCTCTCCGCTGAGTTCAGTTGTTTTGCGTCAGTATCCCCCGCTGCCTGTTTACACAAATCTAAGGACTGATGTGCCAGTGAAAGCTTTGTCTGCATTGATGTCTCAGATTTGGTTGTTTCAACACTTATCTCACCACTGAGTGCTCCCCCATTTTGTTTGGTACATTGATTTCCATTTTGCACAGGCAGGTGATCCTGTGCCGTGGCATGTTCAGAGGCATCCGGAAGAGCTTTTAGCGGTGAAGGGTCTACATTTTGCTTAACCTTGGCTTCAGCGGGGCTTCTCAAAGGCGATTTTGGTATTTTTTTAAGATGGTTTTCAGACACAATCTTTTTTCTTTTCACACCCTTAATTGTATCTTGGGTTCCTCTAGTACCAGCATCAGTGATTTCTGTTAAAACACAAAGAGAATAAAAAAGAATATTCAAACTGGATAATGCAGTATATTTTTTATTTATACCATTTTTCCATCTCTAAGTTTCAACAGTAAGCCCTGGGGCAATGGTACTGTCCATCTCTCCAGCCTCCAATACTTTCAGTGAACAGTAAACGTATCTTAGAGAAGATCTACTTTGTTTTCATCTAAAATGAGCAATGCTTTCTAACTGATGCTTGCAGACATTACAAAAGTAATTCACTATGGGAAAAGCTTCAAAGGAAATGTATGAAAAGGAAGGCTACTGAAGGAATATTTTAGCAACTCCTTTTAAGACAAGTAAAAGAAGTCTCTCTCTTGCACTAGTTTAAGAATTCAAATCATTATAGAAGAAAAATGAAGAACCAAGACACATATGTCATGTTTGTCACTTTTTCCATCTATGTGTTCCTGTAGTCAAGGAATGAACACAACTTCCTCATGGTTATATTTGTAAGTAGATTTATCATGGAAATGGCACAACCACCCACACCATCTGTCAAATACTGTATTTCAGAGCTCCAATTACTGAATTTCAATAGCATTTCAGATGAGCAACTACTGTGGATGAATAAAATCAGTCACACTTAAATTACTTTCTATTTGTGCATCATGAAACAAAATAAACTAAATTTGAATTATTTCATTACTAGCTACACTTGTTGCTGATTTTAAGCAGATATGCATGCAGAGTTTCAGGGGGGCAGGGAAAAGTAAACAAATTGAAGCATTATTCAGCAGAATAATTTTGTATGAAGCACTTATATTTGTAGACAGTCCAATTCCCTCTATAACAAAAACCACATATAGACTGAATTTCAGTGTTGATACACAGAAGCCTTTTTTTTAGTGGATACCCAAGTTACACACCTTTGTCTGCCTCAAAAGTATGATAATCTGTCAGCTATTTTTTTAAACTTCTATCCTAACACAGACAGTCACAGCCACTGCCTCAGCAAGCATCACTGGTAGCACAGAGGAAGCTAAATATTAAATGGATGTAAATTAATTTTTTTAAGCTTTAACAACTCCATCAGACTGTTAGCAAACCCCCTACTCATCTGACTGCCAATATTAAAAGCAAAGGAGGAATACAACATGACTGGAGGGCTGATGGCTCTGGGAAGGTTCAGACACACACATTTTGGGAAGCAGCTCTGAGTAACCCCAGGCAGTTTTATCTGCATGAGTAACTCAGGAACAGAGGTTTAGGTGCATTTCTAGGTAAAGAACAGCCTTATGACAATGTATAAAGGGATAAAATTCTCACAGTCAACTTCACAAGGAGGCAAGTAGAAGAAGATCAGACTTCCCAGTACCCATCAACCCTACAGCCCCTTGGACTGGCACAGGACTGTCCTCTTGCAGAAACACCAGATGGATTCCATACCATGATGGGAGGAAAGCCAATGCATTGTGTGCATCTGACAAGAGATACTGTAGCTGATGAACCCAGAGTGAAATTCCTGCTCTGTGTAGAGGAAATCCAGGCAATGCCTAAAGCTTACCTAGCAGAAGAGAATGCAGAGTGACCCGTATGGGAAAAAAAGCAAAGTTGTGTTTACTCCATGCCAGAGCACAATCCAACTGAGATGTGTGCTAATGCCAGATACTTGGAATTTCAAAATCTAATTTCTGCCTTCATGCCAACTTAATTATACATATATATTCAGTTAGGGTGAATGGATATTCAGATTAGCCTGCAAACTGAAAGATTAAAGACTACGTATCACACAATGTGCTGGTTTTGGCTGGGGTAGAGTTAACTTTCTTTACAGTGGCTAGAATGGGAATTACAGAGTCTTGGCTGCTGGCTGGGGTGAAACCACAGCACACATAATTCACTGCAAATGTGGAAGCTCTGCAGAACTTGACCCATTCCTCTCCCAGCCCTACTAGAGAAAGCTTACCTATGAAGAGTTAGAGTCTATTTTGCCACAGTCAGCAGTCCCATGAAAGAGATGCTTGAATCCCTTGCCAGAACTATCAGCTCCAAATCCAAGTTCTGGTAACTTTGTGCTCCTCTTGGGCATCCAGAAAGAAATTTCTGCAGTAATTGTTCACTTAACCTTTAAATGAACTTTGGATTTATTGCTGTATCATCAATACCTATTCCTATTAGGCTAGATTTAACAAATTCAAAGCCAAGCAGTCTTCCATCACAATGTTTTCTACTCTCCATTGAGTCACAATTTAATAGTGTCTCACATTAAGAAGTTATCATTGATATTATTAATGGTGAATTTTTTACAATACACAGTCTACTGCAACTGTTTTTTCTTCAATAACAACAAAGAACAGTTTTACATGAGTCAAAGAGAAAATAACAAGGTAATTATATAAAAGTGTGCTTTTAGCCATGGTTTGGTGATCTCTCTGAAACATGGCCATGTTAATTGAGCATAAGTGATTTGGTTCCTTTTATGCACACACTGCAGCTTTTGTGCTGTCACAATCACGCCTCCACACCAATCATACTGCTGGTGTTTGTACCAGAGTGCTATGGGAAGAGCTGGGCAGATTACACAGCTAGGAAAGTAAGAGTGCCATGAATTGCAAACATCCAAGCAAATGTACACAAAAAAGACTAAGGTGTTTCATACTGCAGCAACTGAACAATCAAATGATGCAGTGCTTCCTGATATCTCAGAATATTCAAAGCTACTGTTTCTGCATTTCAACCATACAGTGCCAAAAAACAAGGAAACTCAACCTGCACAATGTACTGGTGAACTGGAAACCAACACAGCTGAGATATAATGTGGCTTACAAAAGCCCTGAAGGAAGTAAAAACGTATCTCTAATCTATCAATCAAGCAATTTAAAACATTAATTCACTTTGAATAACAAGATCAGAATTTTCCATAATCTCTTTACTGCTTTACTTTTTAAAAATGCTGTTCAATATACGCCTAAGTATAAAAATTTTTTGGGAAGTTGAAAAGAAAAGAAAAAAGAATAAACAAAGGCAAGTTATGCATTGCATTACATATAGAAAAAGTATTTTTTTTCAGTCTTCACAATCACTAATTGTGCTGCTTCTATACCAACAAAATTCCATATAGTCACAGAATCGCTTCAGTATACCAGTCTATAAAATCTTGTAAAATGTATTTTCTTGACAGTGACTTTACGTGGCTTAAAAATTGTTTAAATCCTGTGTTCTACCCTACTCCTGGATAATTTAGAAATCTTTATTATTATTCTTAATGGAAATATTCACCCTATGTTTGCTAGCAACAAAATTTCTGGTATATCCAGAGGAAAAAAGGAACTACCAACAACTTTGCTTCACTTATTTTCAGCTTGTCATTCTTTTTGTATAAGCCTTTGTTTCGTATTCCCAGTTTATGCTGAAGATATTCTTAATCTACAGCTACATGATTCCACAAAGGTCAACTGCATCAGTATTTCCAGAGGAATCAACAAAACTGGCAGAAAATATCAGCCCCCAAATGCTAAACACTCCTCTGCCTTGCAACTTTCAGGAGTATGATGACTTGCCAGGGCTGTCTGTGTACCCACATCCACAAACTGACACTGAACAAAAAGAATGTAAAAACATCCTCATGTGGAAAAAAAATATGAATCTGATCTACTTTTCTTTCTCTCCCTGCCACTCCATGTGCTCTGCTCACTCACTCTGCAGTCACCCAGCCATTCTCATCATTCAGTGGTATTTCTCCTTTTCCTCTGGTGGTGAAGTGGTATTGTTGAGAACTGTTGTCACCTCAGATGTCTAAAAAGAATCTTTCTCATAAACTGTATTACATCAAACAGGATTAAGTTATCCAGGCCAGGAGAAGAGGGGACAATGCCACTGTGCTCAGTACCTTGCTTTTCACATTGCAGGGACCCTAGAGCATCTTTTTTATGCTTTGCCTGATTGGCTTTGTTCTGCCTGCTCTCAAGATTTTCCACTTAATTCCTTTGCTTCAGCATGAATTCTGCACTCAAAACATGACTAGAAAAAGCTGGTATTTCTAAACATGATTTTGTTCACCAAAAATTTCTCTGATGCACTTCACTCTATGCATAGGAAATAGAACAGAAGAACACAGGTGTGATGGTGTAGAATGGCAATCTGCAGAGTAACTCATGCAGGAAATAAGAGAAGTTATAAGTGATCTGATTTTTTTCTTCCAAAGCATTTACAGGGGAACCAGACAGTGTCTTGACAAAATTATCTCAATGGCTTTGTTTAAGTAACTTCCAGAACTGCCTGTCTCAGAGCCTACATGTTATTATAACACCCACTCTCTTTCTCTCCCTTCTAATAGAGCTACAGGTTTGAACTTAAAGAAAAGAGGGAACCAAGGAAGGGCACCACTCCCTTCACCCTCAGTGCCATCCTGTGAACATGGAGCAAGCAAGCACTATCTACTCCTGCAGTAAAATAAGCACCATAATTTTCATCTCATGCACTCACTTCACGTTGCAGAATTTAAAAAAAATCACTGTAGGCTCCCATACAAAGACCAGACTTTCAAATCCAAGTGCCTGATCTTTAGCTCCCAGTCTGTACTTTGGCTCTCAGCGCACTGCAAGTAAGACCAAGTCTCTTCTGAAAGTCTTCAACTACTAATTGATGTCTTACATGAACGGCTAAGAGGTTACTCTGACACCCAACATTGCTAGTGACCCAAAGATGGAAGGGCTCCCAAGAGAGAGACTAAGGACCTTATTCTGATTTAAGGTAAGCTTTACATACCCTTTAATTTTGATTTCATAAAAACTATCAAAAGCACTCATGAATCACCTCACTGACTCTGTTTCCATGAATAAGTAAAGAACATCATTATGAAATAAAGAAGTAAGTCTTGCTGGCAAATACAAGGCCACCAGAACTTGCATTAAATGCAGCAAGGAATAACTAAGTGTTCATTTTTTAATAAATTACCTTTTTAACTTCATGCTGCTTCCTACATGTTAAGTACAGCCATAAATATTTTTCCTAAAATTACATTTTTTCCCCGAACAACAAAACCTTGATTACATAACCAACCCATATAACTATGGAAATGTTCACAATTTTAACAGGTGAAATTTCAGGTGCCTAATTTCAGACTTCATGAAGTGGCCAGAGAGTGGTCACTCCCTGTTTCAGAGGTCAGGAGGCAAGTCACAGAACTTGGGATACTCCATGTCAGCAACGGTATTTTTGAAAACCCCTATCAGCAGGATTAATGCATGTTTATGTACTTTGATTACTGAGAACACCAGTCCAAACATATCTAGAGCAGACCCTTAAAAACACTGGATCTGTATGTAAAGCACGTTTTGACATGGATTAGTTGAAAAGAAAAGTAGGGAGGAGCTTTGACAATCAAAGACTAGAGAAGTATGATAGGGATTGGATCAAGTGTTCATCTGTGCCAACGTTTGTCCTTTTGTCCATACCAGCAAACAGCAGATGATTCCATAGGGCATGGATAAAGTGAGTATGGCTTCAGGATTTCACACTATCTGTAAGCACATGATTATTTTTCCTGGTGTTTTTAACAGGCAACGTTGAAATGTGTCCCATCAAAGGTATTGTACTGGCTGTAAGGCAGAAGTTCCCCAATCCTCTTTTAAGGGTCTTTTCACACCAGATTTTTGTACTGAAATGACTATTTTATCAGCATAATTTCTCATTATTAACCAAGATAGCAAATATCCTACTAACACAAGCTCCAGGAAAGGTGCACCCATGTTAATATGTAGTACCTGCACTTATTTGAGTAGTGCCACTAACTTTGATGACAGCACACATTTTTGTAAAGTGAAATTAAATTTTAATTAATTTAAAATTAATTAACCTCTACCATGACACCTGGCAAGCCCATAAAATCAATGTTTCTCTAGTTCATATAGTAAAAGTAATTGTAGAGAAAAGTATATATTGATCTATAGACACCAAGAAATCACATCCAGTACCTCTGCCACTGAGTGAGTTTTCCAAACTGAAAATTGGTACTTCACACCATCACAAAACAATTCAGGTGGGAAGGGACCTCAGAAAATCTCTAGTCCAGCCTCCTGCTCAAATCAGGGCCAGCTATGGGATCAGACCTGAGTCCAAGGTCTTGGAAGCCACTAAGGAAAGAGTCTACACAGCTCCTGTGAGCAACATCTTCCACTGCTTGACTATCCTCATGGGGAACAAGCCAGTCTGCACCACTCCTGTTTCAACTTGTTCCTATTGCCTCTCATCCTCTCACCATTCTCTACTGTGAAGATTCTGACTCCATGATAACCCCCTCCAAAACCAACAAATCCAACTGCACCAACCCTGATGTTGTGGTGCCTCAGCACTGAACTCACTCCAGGTTTCTGATGTTCCTACTGCATTGGAGGGAGTGGGGTGCTGGTGGTATAACTGGAGTATCTAAAAGTGGTCTAAGGATTGCTGAGTAGAGGCAGATAATTCCTTTCCCTGATCTGGTCATGCTTTCATCTGCACAACTCAGTATGCTGTGGTCTTCCCTGCAGCCAGGCGTGCTGCTGGTGGGTGCCCAGCTTGCTGCCCACCACACCCCCAGGGCCTTTCCATGGTGCTGCTCCCTGGCCTGTCAGTCCCCAGCCTGGGGCTCCTCCTGCCTGGGAGGAACTACTTGAACTACTCCTCTGGTTGTCCACCTAGCCAGACCTTACCAACATCAGCTGGATACAGCAATATTGTGGGAAACAGTGTCACCTGGTCCCCAACTCTGTAATAGAAGCCATTTTATCCTAGTTATCACAGCTTGCATCGATTTCCACTGTTATGAGACTGGAATAGATAAAGCTGAAAGGCTGCAAAGTACTTTTGTGCATGTTCATGCACAAGACACTGCCTGCCTGCTTCCACAGGTCTTCATCTTGTTAAAGTCATCACGATCAGAATACACACCAATGATACATTCTCTCACTACATCAGGAGCAGCACTCCCAGAAATCCTGCTTTGCTGTTTTCCTTTTTGCTTAATTCCTTTTCCCATTTGTGACTTCCATCGTGAAACAAACCCCACCAGTAAATTCTGTTCACATTTCATCTTACTAATGGCAAAACTAACAGGCACCTCAACAAAACCAATGCAATATAAAAACGTTCTGCTCATGTGGAATTTTGGGGTTTTCAACAAAAGACATTCCAAGAAATACCCATATTGCTCGCTACCAAAAATAAGAAATTGCTAAGAACTGGCAAATATTATTTAATGTTTAGTACAAATGGTAAAATTTAAACTACAAAATCTACTGCTTCCACTAATTCTATATTAACAGGAGTGAATTGTGTAGGTATGTTACCTATGAAGGTAACACTGAGGAAAGGAAGAAGTATTTCTTGCCTTTGAGTAATGTTTCCCTGAAATAATAGATTTGCCTGTACCTCTCCTGTGCGGGAGACAGGAGCTGGTGTAGGAGTGAGCAAGGGGCTCCTCAGCCCCCAGGCTTCAGGACCTCCCCCTCCAGTGTTTAAGTTGCAGTTACACTGAAGCTGAAAGGGGAGAATAATGCTCTGGAATGATTGAAGCTACAGTGAAGAGATACAGATATGATTCAGTCATTAATTCAAACCATAAAAGGTTCCTCCACAAGAAACAGAAAAACACATCACCCCTTAAGTGAAATACAGCAACGACAGGTTTAAAGGTTGCAGCCACAAATGTGTCCTCTGGGCTAGTCCTCACCTATGGTGAAATACCAGGGCAACATCGCGAGGGCAGACTGAATTAGCTTTGTAAATTGTGCAACAACATTTCAGCATAAGGAAAGGGAGACACCTTCGCCCGCAGGCACAGGGCTTGGACTTATCAGGAAGTTCTCTCATGATACAATTTCATCTCAGATGTGAGCGCCTGCCAACCCTTGTTTGGCCTTGGGACAGGTAAAGAGTAAATGATAAGCTGCAGTCTGGGGCTGTCTTCCTGGTGGCACCTTTTTAAGTCATGGCTACTCACATCGAGACAATCTTGACTTCTGATAAGGTGTAAAGGACTGCCCTATGCTAACAAGACCAAGAAATACCTTCTTTAGAATAGTTTGGTCTCATTTTGTGAATCTAGCATCTCGACTTGAGTGAAGAAAGTAACAACCAGCAAAGTTTTAGCCATAAAAATCAGTATGTTTGATGAGGAAGTCCATGAAGATCAAACAGCAATAAACATCTGACGACTGAGGTAACACGAGAGTCTCAGCTGAGAAATTCCAACATCCATAGGCAAACATGAATCAAATGCAACACTTCAGCACATCTGAAAATCTCTGACCAAAGTGAAATAGGATTTTTTTTCCCCAAAGAGAATTAATTTCCTGCCCAGCATGAAACACATTAAATGAAACATGACATTTGATACTGATCAAGATTTCCCACCATTATGGTGTAAGAAACCAGCAGAGGTTGAAACACTGTGAAGTTTCACAGGACTTGACATTGAAAGACAGAGGAAAGGCAATGCAAAACCAGCAGACACAGGCTATGGTTAATGCCTAACCACACACATGAGATGGCAACGTATGAACATTCGGCAAGGACATATACTACTGCATTTTAAACATCCTGGGAAAAAAATTAAAATATTTACCATATTAAGTAGCCCTATGACATTTATGCCCTGGTTCTGCATTACAGCCTTTTAACAGCTCTATATTCCTAATCTACACAGAACCCTTCATACTAATCTAAGAGAAGTAATCACAGCTTAAGGGCTGTTAAGATAAAGCACATTGACTATGAGTAAGTGGAGAGACAACATTATGATAACTCACATCATCAGCACTCCCAGCCTGAGAAGTTCTTCCTTGCTGGGCACTCCAAAGACAAGCAAAAAGACAGGATGCTTCACAAAAGGCAAATTAATGAGCTCCAAGTTAAAGTCAAAGCAGAAACTAGCTCCATCTAACTATCCATGCAAAAATTAAAGCTGCTTAAATATAAATACTTAAAGAAAGTACATTGCCAGAAATTAACTAAAATAGTTCAGGGACATCTGGAAATTTTCCTTGAGTATCAGGAAATGTAGTCAACAGTTTCAAAACCAAAGTATCTGTTTGTAATTTAAGGATATCCAGTTGTTACTGGAAAGTTGGGATTTGGCTAGCAAATCATCAGAACAACTTCCACCTGTAACACTGCTGAAGAAGAAAGGCCATGAAAACAGAATGATAGACAGGCTCATGAAACAGCAGCCAGTTTAAGGGTTTTCAGCAGAGAGCAACTGCTACATGGTCAGATGAGTGAATATAAAATACCCAAACATGAGTCTGGGGAGAAAAAACAGAAATGAAAGGAACAAGATGTTAACTAAACCATCCTTGCACATAATGATGTTCAAACAGAACAAGCTCCTTAGTCACATTCTCTGCATTTCTTTAACATAATCTTCCATTTGAAAAGCAGGGATCAAATGAAGAAATTTCCATACTGCCTGTAGCAACTCACTAGGAATGAAGAGTAGGAAAGAACTCACACCTAACAACCTTACTATTAAAAGACAGAGAAAGGAATAGGAGGTTTGGCAAAGAGAATAAGAGAAGTCCCATACAGCAGGTCTTACTTTTGGGACTAAATGGTGCTGTGAACACAACAAAAGTACAGTAAGTTAATTTGATTGAAATCTAGATGTGAGGAATGTCCTAACCAAGGAATATCCAGACTGTGGAAACTGGGTCTGTTATGCTGCAGGTGGGAATGATGATCTCCCAGAGTAGGTTTGCTTTAGCATCAGTGGGAAGTCCCCAATGCTGAGACCTCCGAGCTACTCAGAGTCCTTTCCCCAGCATCACCTGCTCTTTATCCACGGATGTGCACAGTCTCTCATTTTGCCCTCCCACACATCCATAGGTTCAAGGAGATTCCTAGGAAAGGCTCCATTCAGATCAGCCCATAAGCATACAGTTACCAAAGAGTGGTACATTATATCCAACTCATCACTCATCATCCATTTATATTTTATATTTTCCCTTCTGAAGCAGACCTAAGGAAGCTAACAACTCCCTGAGCTAAAGGAGTATCAGGAAAGTATGAAAAAAACCACTCATTACTCATATGCAAGGCAGACTACAAGGAAGCTAACAAGTAAAAAACCTCGCATTTCCACAACTGGCTTGCTCCCAGCTCACATCAGCTAAAATTAGCGCCCTATTGAATTTACTACGCACGTGTGTGTAGATATGCCCTCAAATTAGCCAGTTTGTTAGCTCAGCATCCTCCCACCACAAAAATGAGCTTGTTCTGGCCTCAGATTTTATGAAGTTGCAAGAAATCCTTCTATTCATTAAAGCAAGATTAAGCTCCAAATGTTGCTGTGTCTAAAAACACAGCCACTGATTTAACAATGTACTGTACAGTGGATTTGGAACAGATACTTTCCACTTACTATCAGGAAGATGCTTTTCCAATGATTGTTTTATAATGTTAATTTGTAAAATGTCCCTTTGAAAATGATACTTGCAGGTTGGAATCTCTTTTGCTGAACTGTCACTCAGAAGATTTGCCATACTTGTCAGGAGAAGTCAAAATACTATTACTTTAATATCCCAATAATGTTTTAACCAAGTTCTCATAATAGCTCCAAAGGATGAAATGTTCAATTTAAAACTGTAAATCTGTTTGTCTGCCTGTCAAAACAACACCAGCTCTTGCTATGTCTAGCACCAGCAGTGGATTTACTGAGCAGATTTCATCTGCTAGTAGTCTAAACTAAATGTACTAACAGAAGAAAATTAAAATAGAAAGAACAGATACAGACACTGACTCACAATGCAGGAGGTTTACAGGAACCAGAAAAACTTCCCTGGGTTAAGCCCATATTCTAAAGTTGTCTCTCAAAGCACAGAACACGTAAACATCTCCATTTTTATCAGTTTTCCCCCACTGGCAAAGTGGGAACATTAAAATGTACTTAACTGTTGCAGACAGAGCAATGAAAAATGAGGTTAAATTATATCAGAGACTATTTCTGTTCTCACAGAAGTCAGGAGAGTTTTCTCACTGTCCTTTGTGGGCACAAACCCCTGCATTGAATGTACCTGAAGACAGAAAGGACCTTTCAAGTTGTCACTGTTGTTATTAGCAACACGCAATGTTCCTTCAATGTGAAAACATCAGAGATTTTAAGAATAGATGTGACTTTATGAAACGTGAGATCTTGTATGACATGAGCTATAGACATGAACGGTTCCTGCATTAAGCCAATCACTGCTGTCTGAGCTGATGGAAATATTTTAGGAAGACATTTCAGTCTTGAATGAAAGACTTTATAGATTGACACATGGAGAACAATTTAAATAAACTACCTCTCAGATAGATGTACTGAGATTTTTAAATGCAGATACAAACACTTGATGAAATCAGATATCAGGAAAATGCATAAGTGAATTGCATGAAATCTCACTGCTAAGTGGTAGTTTTGAACACTTGGAAAGTAAAAGGTGGGTAGTTCTGGTGTATATTAAAAAAATAAAAAGGCAAGCTAATCCTCTCACCAGCATCAAGTAACAAACATGACACTACTGTAACTTGCAATTTTTGAAGATTATATACTTTCATTTAGAACGACTGTATTCCTAGCCCATATGGTTGCTGAAGATAAGGATGAAAAGATGAAAATAATCAAATGAACTCTGGATGTTGGTTATGTACCTTGCCCAAAAAGTAAGGCAGTTTCCTACAAACACAAAACGGAAAGAATATGTTTTGGACTAATGACAGTACATAGGTACCAGACAGCAGCAATGAATCCAGAGAGCTCCTGTGCCTGTGGACCTCTTGGAAAAATTCAGGGAAACATCTGTGGAGGATGACATCACACTAAGCTAGTCAATCAAAACATATAAATTGTTTAGCATCACATTTCCAGATTCTTGCTTGATATCTCCCCTTCTCCTTCCACTTCCGATTTTCCCCAAAAGAAAGAATACAGTATTGACAACAGCTGTCTGGCTGTGTTCAATGCCAGGTTGGACGAGCCTTCGAGCAACCTGGTCTAGTGAAAGGTGCTGTCCATGGGAGGGCTGTTGGAAGGGGCTGGAACTATATGATCTTTAAGGACCCTTCCAACCCAAACCATTCTATGATTCTGTGATGGCCTAGGGAGCAGAGCACATCACTAGCATGCACTTCTCCCACCTGCTTTTTTAGAGCGGTATAGTGGCAGAAAGTAGGAATGGGAGTGCCTGTGAGGAGGGGAGAGGAGCAAAGGGACCTGGCTGCTCCTTTGGGGCCAGATGGTGGGCTGGTGAGAGTTATCTGTAAGATGAGACATGACAACATGAAAATAGCAGCCATCTTTAAGGTAAGACATATGCAATGCTTTGTTTATCTAAGCAGAATGCTGGTATATTTATTAGAACTTATTTCAAACTGCCTCTATAATTTTGTCAACAACATGCATTCATTTAACAAGAGCCATGATAAAACAGGGAGGGTTTGGAAGAACTCTGAAGGTACAAAATTTGTCTACCATGAATCTGCAGCACAACATATATTTGTGAACTAAAGTTTCATGCTCACATTTATAAAGACAAACCTCCTCACTCAAATCTCAGAGCTATTCAGTTTACTAGAAAAATAATAATCCGGTTAAAAAAACAGCAGATAGGCAAACAAGGTAAAGGGCATTTAATTTTGGTTGCCTCTCCTCCGTGCCAACACTCTGCTTTTGAAGGGACTGCAAGTGTGGGAGGAGAACATATGTGCATGTAGATTGTGCATCTCAGAGAGTATTTGCTGGTGAATGCAATCTCTCATTTCTTTTCTCTTTCTATGCACTAAAGCTCAAAGGTCTGCTCACTCCATGGGTGGTTCCACACAGCTATACTGGGACTGAAGGATGAAAATGGAGAGTCATGTTCAGCATGCAAACAGTGGCTACAGAGCCACTCCACCAAACACTGCTTCAACCTTTAGGCTTCAGAGACAGATCAGCACCCACTGAAAATGATGATGGAGGCTTCAGGCAGCTCCATGATAGAGGAAATAAAGGTGTACTTCAACAGCACCCCAGAAGTTGCTTGGACCTTGCTGGAGTCCAAACCAGGGCTTTGAATGGTTCTGTCAAGGTGGTTTCTCAGTGAGCACTGATGGAACCTCCTTCCATTTGAACAATCTCTGATCAAGTCAAGCAAAACTCTTGAACCTGGCAACAATATTTCTGTATCTCAAGATAAGCATGAAGAGGCTCTACTAACATCAAAGCACAAGACTCTGGAAAGAGAGCTGATGTGGGTGAAATTCTGATACTGTCTTAGGGACAAACCTGTGGTATCTCTGAAAGGGAATGCTATCATCAAGACAGATCTGCCACAACTGGCCTCTGGAATAAGTGAGAACAACTTAGAAATTCATCTTCACAGACTAAAAAGTGAACAGCTATGTGGAGGATCTGAAACTGATGACACAGAAGAATAAACAACTTAGTATTCAAATTCCTGTGTCTCCATCTGAAGGCAAGAAACTGAAAAAGCTCTTTAAGGAATATCAAAAAATGGAGTGAGAAACTACAGCAACTTGATTGATAGGCAAATGACAGACTCAAATAGGTGCTAAATAGACCTTAACACATACCCTTTAACTCAAGGGGGTACTCCGAAATGAGTACTCACTATCAGAACTGGCAAACTGCAAGGGACCAACATAAAGCACTGATCTGAAACTTAAGTAACAGCTTATTCCTTTCTGCTATTTATGACATTTCGTTTTCTGGGGGTGAGACTAGGTGTGCTGCAACAAACTGAGCCATCAGAACATGGATCCTCCTGGTCCATGCTATGAAGCACAGACCTTGAAGGAAAGGTGATATTCTAGACGTAACTATTCCCATGCTTTGTCTGAATAAAGTCAACTGCAATTGCTGAGGTAGCAAGCATTCTCAAGGAGAAATTTTGTGTAGTTCAAGTCACCGTCCCTTCCAGATTTTAAAGAACACCATGTGGAGCAAGACCTTCTCTATCACATTAATGAAACCCTGTACATGTGTCAGAAGTCAAAATTCAGCCCCAAAGTAGGGGCAGACCCAGGGTGTAAAAGAGCATTGGGAGACAGCAGCAAAGATAAGAAGCACAGTTTGTCCTCCTGAAAATTCAGAGTGGCATTTGGGCATCAGAGAGAAAATTAAAAAACAGGAGAATTAGCCACCTTGCACACTCGCTGAGCAGGAAGCTGAACACAGCCTCTAATGAACATGTTTCTGGTCTCAAGTGGTTATTTGAATCAAGGTCATTTGAATAATTTGTGGACTATCACTTCAAAAAATAAAAAAGCAGGTCCTCCAGTTGCAACTTTATACTAAATAACCAAAGCGCAAACTTGAAAACGGTATATGCCCATTTACTGTCTCATCTGTGCTTGAGTCCTACCCCAATTTGCACTTAATTGGATAACTATAACTAATGGCAAAATGAGGTGTTAAATACATGTATTTCTGTAGTCAATTAAATTCAACTTAAATCCCACACATGTATAAAGTTATGACTGCTCAGTGTACAATGCTACTCAGCAGAAACTCAGCATAATTAAACTTATGAAAAACTCCTCCCCACAAATACATTGTGCCACTGACAGCTCCTCTGACAGAGCAGCAGTTACCGTATGATAAATTCCACAAAATTACATTTCTTAATCATTTCAGATAGGAAATAAACAAATCTAAAGTGATCTAGATGAACTGAAAACCAAAATAAATTAACCAAGAGGTAAAATAAACTATTATACTTCACATGAATCTGTATACAGTGGATTGTGATTTACAATAACTTTTGTGAATATGTGCATATTTTTGTTTACTTGTTTAATTCAAAACAAGTATTTTCTTTTTTACAGCAGCCTTCAGAGTCTAAAGCTTCAAATAAATAATTTTGTTTACTTCATATTACCAAGAATGCGATCTATTCAGACATTAAAGAAACTAAAAAAAAACCCACAGTGGCAGAGGACAGTTTTAATTTGAAAAGAGTAACTTCATTATCTCAGTTACTTCTATATCAGTTTTCAATGTAAAAACTTATTTTTCAATTTCCAGCCATAAGAATTTAGGCTAGAAGCCAAAAATTAAGTCAAATCTCTCTTTGATTCTGAGATGCTGAAAGCTGAGTGCTACCACCACATAAACCTTTGTAACCCCATCCCTTCCAGAGTACATTGCTAAGTTTGCCCTAGAGAATTTATCTTCCTTTATGCAAAGATGTTAGTGGGCCACACATGAGAGCAAATGCCTGAAAGCAGAGGTTAGCTCATCTTTAGTTTGAACACGTCCATCACAAAAATCCATCCAGAGCAGTATTACCTCTGTGAAACCAACAGCAACAAGAACAGACAGCTATACCTTACGTGCCAAGCTTTTCACATTTGGATGACAATACCACTTATCTATGATACATTAAGCAGAAATACATAAGAAATATTTAATAGAAGGTCTAGTTTGTTAAAAAGTCTCTGCAAACATTTGATGTTTGCTATCTAGACACTTATGTTTTATCTCTTCCACCTTTTACAAATACATAGAGCAATATCACAGCACTGGTACTCACATGAAACAGTTTATATTAAACATCTTGAAATATGAAACCAGATACAAGTTTGGAGAGAAGAAAGCTGAACAAAATATGGACAAGATTTACAAAATCATGAAGGCAATGGATAAGGTGAGTGTAGAACTGCTATTTAACGATTCACAGGGCCTGAGCTAGGGCCCACCTGTTGAAAATGGAAGAAAAATTGGAAATTGAGGAGAAAAGATAAAATCATGTATTTTTAATGTCATTGCTAGTGAAATACTGCAGTTTGCTGCCAGAAAATGTTGGGTGCAAACAGCATTTAATCAACTGTACTCACAGATAACAGCTCCATGAATGTCTAGATAATAAAGGGATGAGGCAGACATCCCAAAATCCAATGTGTGTGAACTTCATAAGGGGAAGAGGCTAAAGAAAGTGGCCAGGCTTATGTGCTATCCTTAAACAGTACATCCTACTCCTTTCATTGGAGGTCAAATGCTGGGCCAGAGAGACCCCGCTGAGATTCACTTGGGTGTGTCTTCTGCTTTCTAATCCTGAAGAAGTTTTGAAGTTCATTGTTTTGAAAGGTGACAAACCTTCCAGGACAGAGCATCAACAATTTACAACAGTGTTCACAGATATGTCACAGGCCACTTGGGCAGCTCACTACCACTGAAAGGTGAATGCCTACCCAAAAGAAGCCAAAGCACTGACACCAGATACTAGAAAATATCTCATCTGCCAAATCCAGCCCAAGAGAAGTGAGGATGCTGCTGTTCCATGACTCCAGGCCCAGCCAGGAAAGGCTGAAAATGTTTTCCCGAGAGGGACATATACACACACAGATCAAACACATACACCCCATACATATGTACATATATATGGCTGGACATACAGATCCTGGACAGGCACTGAGCACTCCTACCTCATCTTGCTCTTTGATATGGCTACGCAGAGCAAAGGTCCACTAATGGAAATATATCTGTGCATCCAAGATGGATCTCACCAGCAGCTTGGCTCAGAAACTCAGTCTGCCCAGTAGCCACCCCTCGATTCCAGTCTCCTCCGCTGCTGCACCTGGACGGATCAGCCCTCAGGGTTGCAGCTCCACTCCAGCTGCTGGTACAGAGCATTACACAATCCCCAAAAGCTTTTCCCCTGCATCCCGCAATGAGTCCCACACTCCCAGCTAGCAACACTGTTAGTCCAAAAAGTGAACTGCAGGGGTGTTCCCTGACTGCACGTGGTGATGGTTTCACTCCTGGACATGGGCTGGGTCTCTGCAGGCACAGGCCTGAGAGGAGACTGAGCAGGATCATGCTTTCTCTGAGTCTTTAATCTGTGTTTCTTCCTGCCCCTGTGCTCCTGTAGGTTGTGAAGATGACCCCTCATGGCTCTCCCATGATGGGCCCAGTAGTAACCTGGCAAAGTTCTGTTTGGGCTCCCCATTCTGTGCCTGGGCATCCCCATGGTACATAGATGGATTTATCACACAACCAAACATGTATCACCGCAGTCAGCCATTCTTGAAATGCAACGACTTTGCACCAGCTTTCTAAGCTCTAACACACAGATTAAATCTGTCACAGGTCGTCTGTTTCTTAAAATAAGTTGTGATGATCCGTCCCCTTCCTTAGCATCTGCTGGAAATCATCACATATTGCTCACCATAAACTGAATATGTCTCTCTTATTAATGATTAGGTAAATCACATAATGAACCAAGGGTTAGCACAGGCTGTAGTCAGCAATGTGCATGTCCCTGATGCTACAGCTTCAGCAATCTCATCAAGGTCAAGGCAGCTACTTGAGTGGTTAAAACAAAGCCTTTATGTCTCAACTGAAATGGGACAATACAGACACAGCCCCTGATTTGCAGACAGACATGCCTGGGGCCTCATCCAGTGCCCAGCCCAGCCAAGTCTTTTCCCTAACACAGGAAGGCATTGGACCAGCCTCTAGGATCACAATACTTCATTTATTTTCTTTTTTTCTTTTTTTTTTTTTGGGGGGGGGTTGTGTAATTACCTCTCTGTTGGTCTTCTGTTCCATTAAGTTGCTTTTGTGCTTCTTCAATTTTGTCTGCAAGAAAGAGAGGTCACTATTAAAAAACATATATATAAAAGGCAAGATTGTAGTAAGTAATTTACTGAAATCAGTCTTCAAATATCTGTTTATATTTAGGAGTGATATCATTCATGCATAACTTTGTGGTACATTATGAGTAACACAACCATATAAAATTTTATCATGTTTTACCAGCGAGGCTATTGACATGTTAAATTACACGGAAACACGGAAAGAAAAGCACTGGCATTGGATCTGCAGTCAATAGCTAATCCCACTGTAGCTTCCTACCACCTACAATAATGTGTGCAGTCAGGGGACTCTGAAATAGGTATTATGGTGCATTACAGAGCATTTTAATACATTTTTGAAAAATGCTGTTAGAACAAATCAATGTTGCATTAAACAGATTGAGAGGAACAGCAAAGGGGATTTGCTAAGTGAAGCAATGGAGCCAATACTGTCACACGGGAAGAGAAGGGGGGTAGTCCCCACCTTATTCCTCTATGAAACAACCAGAAATTCCCACACAAACAACAGGAGCAAAAGGAGGCCCTGAGCCTTTACTCCCAGCCTGTCTTTGCAGCTCACCTGCTGCCCCTCAGACACATTGGTGTTGGAAGGAGAATGGTGCTTCTGCTGTTGCACACAAGGTCCCATGGAAAGGCGGGACATTACGCTCGTTGTGCACGTGTGCATGCTTGCGTGTGCAGAGCAAGAAGCAAGAAAAGGCACAACTGGAGTGAATAAAAATTCGAGACCAATTTTCTTTTGGTAGCAAACAGTCCTCTGAGTGGGTTCAGGATAAAAGGTTGTGCTGGTAAGAAGCAGCAGCACTGGGAGATGCTGAGCTCTCTCAATTGATGTTCTGAGCATCAACCTATGGCCTGACTGACCAAGATCTGAGCTTGGAACATGGCTTTCAGATGTAAACAATAATTTTCTAAAAAACCTGTGAAAACCTTTTTTCCTCGTATTATTTTTCTTTTTATTTCCTCCTAGAGGAGTCAGATTTTATTGAACTAAATTGAAAGAACAGAATGTAACTGGATTCATCCTAAACCTCTTGGACTCTATTGGTACAACTCAAGAAATACCAGACTTCATGGCTGCCATACACAGGAGGAGGAGAACAGCTCTGCAAAGTTCTCACCTCTTTCTTCACAAGCATGGAGGTTTTACTCTGACTTTTACTCAACCTTGCTATACAACACAAGGTTTACAAAAAATAGCCCTTTCTTCAACACAATTCTTAATAAGTGGGTTTAAATGACTTCTCTATTATTTATCAGCGGAACCACTCAAGCATGTTGGAACCATTTGTTCACAGCTGAAGTATGATATTGTTTCTTATTGATGATTTCCTCAGTAGCAAATAACTATAACAGAACCAAACCCTTCTTGCAGCTTTTAAGACTGAGCTTTGTCGAGCTCACTCTGGTTCTGCATTTCTGTTTTTCAGAACAAGTACCATGTTTCCTTTCTCATTAAAGCTCAGTAACTTCTCTGTTGTACATTGCCCCATAGAATGAACCAGAACATCTCACAAGGGTGCTAACTGAGCAGACTCCCAGAGCTTCTCATGTGAGATACTACCACTGCAATTTTAAAAGCCAAACTTCTTCCTGCTTCCTCTGGAATTAGTCAGACATACACACATATTTAAAAGAAAATTTTATCACATTTTCTTTTTTTACTGACTTACTGGTTGCTGAAGACAAACACAACTCAAAAAGAGCACAATCCTTCACCATCTCTTTACTAAGCCAATTATGCAGGCTTATTTTAAACACAGAAGACTTGATATTTAATGCTTTCCTGGATTATAGCTACAGCTGAAATATTAAATGTGTTAATACACTTTTTTTAATAGAAAGAGCTGTAAATAACCATTTCTAACAAATATAAAAGGAACTATAAACAAAGTATCTTTTATATACATGTGCCACTAATACTATCAGAGGAAAATGTATCTAGCAATAATCTTACTCTGTTTTTCCACAGACTGTTGCTTTACAGAAAGGCGATGGAATAAGCAATTTATGAAGTTGCAGGACAGCTGATAAAATACACGAACACACAGAAAAAAAAAATAAATATCAACAAATTAGCCATGTAAACGGAGCTGTAGGTTTTACCAAAAGGCAACACGAAATCAAACCTATAGTTTGGCTCTCAAACTCACTTCCCCCATGCTTAGAGACATATTTAAGGCACAACATATGGTGTTTCTGCCTTCAGAGTACATGTTTTGTCAAAAAAACTTACACCTAACTTCATAGACAACTGTAGTTTCATTATTAAAATAATTATCTGCATATTTCACATAAATACTACAAGAAATATATGCATTTAAATCCACAATCATCCTACTTTTTAGAGAAAAATTACTTGTGTATTTTGGAATCATGCTACATTAAATTGCCAGGTTAAAGGCTTTGATCTCCTTAACTGAATTCTCTGTCTCTCTCTTACTGGAAAAAAAAATCAGTTCCTATCAGTAATTCCCAACCATTTCTTTGTCAGCCTGTAATCCCAAACAATGAACCACAGATAACAGAAATAATAGCTAGGTAAACAGGTGCTTGGTACACAGCCAGAAAGTCTCCTACACTTCCTGCATCTCCTGATACGTTTTCCCCAAGGAGTTATATTTGCTCTGTATTTTTCTTCATACCTATGGCAGTGTCTTTGTGCAGAACAGTTTTGAGCATTGTGAACACTGAAAAGTCTTGGTGTTGGTGCTGGAAACCAAAAGCAGTGATCTGGACTGTAAATGAGGCGTGGGTATTACCATCAGTCTGGGGCTAAATGTTTTGTTAGGGCTTACATCCTGCTAATAGCAAGATGCTCTGCTCCTGCCCTGGCTATTACACCAATGCAAGTCCAAACCATGGTACAAAATCTGCGGTAGCTGCTTCCCGCCCTGCCGCATTTTACAGCTACAGATCCTACACAGGCAACTGCCTGACAAAGCACTGTGTTTCAGGCTGGAGGGAAGAACTGGGTTATTCCTAAGGGCCGTGAAGCAGGTGGCATGAGCAGGCACAGAGCCAAGTACCCCAGCAACACCAAAAGGCAGCCTCCCCAGGTCTTCTGCCAACTCGCACGTATGCCAGCAATAACTTGCTAACTACAACAAATTTATATTATCCGGTCATCTCCTCCTCTTGTGTGCCATTAAATTAGCTGTATGTAAAACATGTTAAGGAAAATTATTTCAGACAACATACCACATTCTGTCATAATTATATTATAGGTGCTCTAATGGTACACACCTTTGAAAATGCTTTGTAAGCAAAAATACACCACACAAAAATCATCTGTAAAGCCAAGGAGGAACTGAAAACCGAGAAGTCCTCTATTAATTGCAAATAATATTATCCAATCCAATAATTGTTTAGTTTAATAGTATTTCAGCATTAAACCTGTGATACTGTTTAACCTGAACATTTTACAAAGGAAATATTTCCTTATCACTGGAATATTATCTACTTCTACTAGGACAAGGGAAAGCCATTTACCTACTGGAAATTTCTAATACACAATAGGCATGGCACCCTCTTCATTTCCCCTAAGTGCCAGAATAGTACATGTCTTGACTACTTCACCGTAAGACTTATCCTAATGGCCCCAACCTTTGGCAGACACCCTCCTGGAGTAGCACACACCTAGAAGCAAGTGACAGTGACAGACACACTCTCACTGAAGATGGGACACTTCTCACCAAAACACTTACTAGAGGGGAAAATGTGGAGCCGCAATGAAAGAGGAAATCACCATATGCATCACTGTAGAGAATGGAGATTCCATGTGACAGCAGTGCAATGAGCCACAGAGCCAACTCTTGGTTATCCCAGGCAGGTGCATGCCACAGAAATGCAAATCACATAGAGCATCATGTAATAGTTTTATCTATATATTATATACATAAAACATATTTACACACACATTCTTTTACATATGTGTAAAAGAAAATGAAACAGCGTGTGCACAATGGCCTTTCTTACTCCAGCATAAAACCTTTTCATGTTATTCTCCAACACAGCTCTTCCACTAGGTATCTGCTGTGTGGAAATATCATCAAATTCCTTGAGGTTTTAAATATATAATGTAACTGTGCTTTTTAGGAATGCAAGGAAGGAGACTGGCATGCAGTAAAATATGCCTCTTGTTTTACACACCCCCCATTGTGATAGATCATTACAAGGATACCAACAGTCTGAGTTAGATATGGCGGTGCTGTGGTTTTTAGTGAAAAAATAAACCAGATTTTTCAACAGCTTTACAGTCTCTATTTTTGGTCTTCACTGCAAGACATAACCTCACAGATTTTAATTAATTAACAAATCAGATGTAATTTACAGGGTTTTTTTTTCAACTATATCATCCCATTGATGTATAAAACCTTGAATATGTCTAGTATTCCATGTATTAGATATGCATTACAAATTTTCAGAAAGATTTTAAAGGCCTTACTTATATGGTGAATTAAGAAAAATAAAGGTTTAGGAATTTCAGCCAGGAAAGCAGAAATACTGAAAAGTGTGAGGTTTGCAAAATATAAAACCAGTAACTTCTGACAGCAATTTAAGCTGGAGCACAGTATATTTTCTAGTTGGGTGTTTGCTTGTGGGTTTTGTTTCAGTTTTTTTCATCTCTCTTTTTTTTTTTTTTTGCTCATTGTGTCTCCAGAGCAGCCTAATGAGATGACTTTGTCCCGTTGAACAAGTCACCCCGCCTTATACAATGACAAAACACAGAGGATTGAAGACACTGAGGAAGACCTACTTTTAAGCCTCCAGGAAAGCTACACGGGAGTGGTGGGTGTGAAAAGTTCATTAAGCTTTTGCTAAACACCTAAACACCATTGCACATATTTGCATGTGTCTGTATCACTCTAAATAGGGGAAAATTTTGGCTTCTTGTTTAAGATGTACAATTGCTGCTCTAAAACAATAAAAAGTGTTTTGTTTTGTTTTTTTTTAATCACACATACTCTGCTTGTGGCCAAGTGGAAAATTAGCAGGTTTAGACCATTTTGGATGCTGAGGCTATGACATCAAAACTTTTAAAAATACAAACTTATATCTTGCCTGAAAAGCTAGAGTTATATCTTCAAGTACTTAACCAAAACAGCTGGAAGGAAAATGTCAGCATGTTTTTTCCCTTCAGTTAAAGACAAGATCAATTCTCAGGCCTTAGGCCTGAGTCATTCTAAAAATACCTCCTGCAAGACAGCTTCAGATGGCAACAGATTTTCTTCTTGTTTTCTCATAAATCACACTGTCTCTTACCTTACTGCATCAGAAAACATTTGAAAAGTAATTTAGAAAATCACTTTGCATTGGTGTTTAGATGGACACAAAGAAAGATGTCACTTCAATTATTTTTTTCTTGCATTGATCATCTAGATCAGGGGCAGAAAAGAAAATCAAAGTGACAAAATATTCTTCAGCTGAATTATTAATGCAATCAGGCTGTATGCACTGGGCAGTATTACTGAAAACAATTGTCAGTGGGTTTTTATTTGGGGGGGGAGAGGAGTGTGCACAGCTTAATAAAAACAGTGATGGAATGCTGTGTTTTCCACCACTGCTTTAATTCAGAGAGCAAGTGAAAAGAGGCCAAGTGGCCATACTAATGTGCCAGTAACAAAGTGCTTCACATTTCACTGGATGAGAAGTGTGCCTGAAAGCATTTATTATTAAATAAATTAAACAAACAAATAAAAAAAAATACCCTGAGCGCCAGACAGGTGGTGCAAAGCAACACATCCTATGAGTCACAGAATGGTTTGGGCTGGAAAGAGCCTTCAGAGATCATTTGGTTCCAGCCCCCTAGCCATGGGCAAAGACACTTTCCACTAGACCACTCAAAGCCCCATCTAACCCGGCCTTGAACATCTCCAGGGCTCAGATTTGACACGGAGGACCTGCTCCCAGCTCCAGATTCCATCTGAGCCATTTCACGCCTCCCCCAGAGGGAAGACCCATGCTCCAAGCAGCAGTGCCCATGCAGTGCAGGCAGGGCAGGAAGGGCAGCCACATGAAGCCAACAAATGACGCAAAGATGATGCAAGCTTGGAGCATTTCCTGGATGGCAGGTTCCCTTGGCATGGGAGGAAGTGTTTAATCCCAAGGCACCCTGCCTGCAGCTGTGGGCACCCACCTGGGACTGGGGAGCATGCAGAAGCGCCCACGCTCCACTGCAAGGGGGCTGTGATGCTTGTCTTTACCTTTTGCTAGAAGGAGGAAAAGCTCTTTACAACCTGCTAAAACAAGAATGCTGTAGTCCTAATGTGTTTTGGTTAACTGAGATGAATCCCAAGACTTCCTTTAACCAGTTAATTAAGGAAATAAAAAAGAAAAAAACCCTAACCCAAAACCCCAGAGTCTTGTCTGTACAAGGAGGCCATTAGGTTAATTGGGAGGCGTTGCAGCCGGTGGGATGCTGCCTCTTGCCATTCCTCGGGGAGTGCGGAGGTTCGGCAGGCCCTGGCATGTCCACACACTGCAGCAGAGCCTCCAACCCTGACACCCAACCAGCCCAGCCAGGGTCCTGACTGCACCCCAGGCACAGCAGCACTGTCCCTCTGTGCTGCAGGAGGGGACTCGCCACCCAGGGGTGTAAGGGCTGGCAGACACAGGCAGCTGAGGACGCCTTTGATGGCCCCAAGTTTCTACCACTGCCCTCTTGCCACAAAGTGAACACCTTCAAAGCTGGCAGACAGGAGCAAGGAGGCATTTCATGAAACCCACTGGACAAGGCACTCTTTTCACTCAGATTTAAATCTACTTTTAATTAGAAACCATTCTTCTGTCCCCATACATTTCCTTTTTCCAGTTTAATGAGGAACACTCAAGATTAAAGGAAGAGATCAGATGAGGAAATACAGTTTGTAATTTCATACTGTGGGAACTTGACACTTTTTGGCATATGGTTTGTTTTGTGGTTTCTCCTTTCCAGTTGGGGCTTAGAGAATCACAGCACCATGGCTTACTGAGCTGCCAAATGCTGAGCCTGGTAACTGATAGCATGGATGTCCCCAGCCTATCAAAAATGCAAGGTAAAACAGATTAAATCTCAAGTTTGTCCAGTACTACTGGGTCTGAAGACTGTTTGTACAGCTGTAAGAGAAGGGGTAAAAAAGACCTATTAAAAATTATGTAAATTCAAAACTCTTAACAATTAATAGGGTGATGCAGCAGCACTCATCCTATTAAGAACTATAAACTACTTTTTTAAACATCTAAAATGAGACTTTAAACAATTTAAAATGTTCTGCTAGTCATTATAACCTTGACTAATGACCTGTTTGATCAGTTTTTCAGAAAGATTTGATGCATTTTCATTTTAATGTCAACTTTGAATGCTCGTCATACTCGCTGCCATATATAATTATTTGCATTTAAAAATGAAGAACTCCTGACAGATACTTTATATAACCCTGTTGAAAACAGAAAATGAAAATCCTCCTTTCATTATTCTTCATTTTAAGAAAAAAAGAGGCTTGTATATTTGAAAATGCAATCTATAATCTCCAGTTTAAATTTGTATCAGCAACAATCTGCTATACTGTATATACAATAAAACAGTCAATGCAAAGGCTGTATGTAAATTAAATATATAATGGCTTTATCCTTGCCATCACATATATTACTCAAATATGGTAAGGACTCATGATGAGGTTGACAAGGTATACGTGCATAAATTACATAAGCACTTTACATATGAACCCAAACTCTGTCCCTGTCATTTATTTGCGACTGGGGAGCTTTCAATCTTGTGTTTATTTGTTTACATGATTTGAATTTTTATTATGAGGCCTTTAAACTCATTAAAAACTGAGCACAGGAGGGGGTGGGAGGAAGAGGATTTTTGGATGACTGTCGCCTTACAGAAGGATATAGCAAACAGTGAGGCACAGTGGGGAGAGGCACAGTAGCTGCCAAGCATAAAATTTCAGAAGTGTAGGTGAAGTATCTTCAGAAATACCTCCTGCCTGGCACCTTCTCGCCCTGCCTAAGCCAACACGCAAGGGTGGCACTTGCCATGGCTAGCTCCTTTTCCACCTGCCCCACAAAGCCAGGTGATCCTGCATCCTCTGTGTGCTTCTGAGAGCACTCAGCTGAGTCGCCAGAGATAATTCCTTTACACATTGTCTCCCTCTGCTACCGAATTACAAACACAAGTACTGATTGCATTCCATTTGCATAACTCCTAATTAGCCATCTAGCACAATAATTACCCCATCGCTATGCTGATCCTACGGCATTGTTCTGCCCCACTGCCAAATTTCAGCTGCCTACCTAGGACAGGATGATTATTATCACTAAAATCTGCATAATAATTACTTAACAGCCTCTAGGGTATTCACTGTTCTGAGGCTCAGTTTTGGATTTCTGGGTGTTTTTTCTGTACCTAACCCAATATCAGTGTTAGAATATTATTAAAGCCATGAGCTGCTCTAGTTCACCACCTTCTCCAAGCTGCTGCTAGGAGCATCTTCATACCTTCTGCACTGAGACAAGTTCCCTCCCCTAGCAGGTTTACTGGCCTATGATCTGTTGTCCCCAAACTGGAAAAAGGTGTGGTTTTCAATGATAGATATATATATACTTTTTTTTTTTTTAAATTCTGACACAGAAATTAAATAAATGCCCATGAAATAATTGAAGCCATTAAAAAAAATAAATGAAGCAACAAACCAAACCAACAGCTTTTCCTCTCACTGGAAACATGTCAAAATAATAAAATAGAGACCCCAAAAAATCTGTGTTTTCTCAAATACAGATCCTAAACCAAAGCAACAAACAGTGGAGCCAGCCACTCCCCAGCCAAACAGGGGAAAATGTTTCCATGCATCTTTCTGGTACTCCGAAAGCACTTGCTCTCAACTGCATGGCTGGCGAGGGAGGGCTTGCCCAACACAAAAAGGCACAAAACTGGTTCAACAGGTAGAACAACACCAAGAGCTGGTGTTTCATCACCTGAGACAACAGTGCAGAGGTTTTCTGCAAGTTCTCTGAAGGGTCAAACTTCTCTGTAATTTCTTCTTCTATTTCTGGACTTCCTGAAACACTATCGAGTTACAAGGCAGACATCAGGTAAGTAGATACATTCAGCACTAGGAACCTACAGTACCAAGAACCCCGTTTAAGCAGAGATTACTTTTCTTAAGCTTAGCATATACCCTAGAAATTGTCTCTTTACTAAGATTCTTAAGTGTCGGTAGAAATGGTTTAAACTATTAGATCTTTAGTAGTACTTTGGATACTGAAGTTCTTATGATTACCTGATACTAAGATGGACAATAAATAGTACTGCTGCTAAGGGAAAAGGAAAGTTTTGATGACTAACAAAAAACCAAAACAAATCAAAAGCCCACAAGTCAAGCCAAAAGTCCAGCCCAACATTTTGCCTCCAACAGCAGCTGACAGCATAAGTTGAGGGAAAAGCAGAAGAGTAAGTTGCAGATTCTGAAACCAGGCAGCTCTAAGTGAGCCCCAGGAGCTGTTCTTGAACTTCATGAGTCCCATAGACTATTCCTACATAATTTTCTCCAAGTGTTGTTTAAATCCATGGGATCTTTTCATATTGAATCCATGTAAGCTTTTCACATATTTCTTCAAACTTCAAACGGCCTCATCTACTTATGTCATTCCTTACACAAAAGCTGTTCAATAGATTTATGATCTCTGCAGCTTTTTCAGTGTTGTTTTATCCTCTTTGGAGGTGGAGGTGAAGAAGGGAAAGACAATTAGAAGGAAGACATCAGAATCAATCGCACTGTTAGAGATGAAGGCACACCACAGATGCTACTGTGACAGATACGTTTTTCTTTATTACTGCCATAAATATTCCTAATGTTTTATTTGCTTTTTGACAGCTAGCAAGTACACAGTTGACTTTGCCATACAAATACATGACCCCCAGATCTCATGCCCAAGCGTTAACAAGCAACTCAATTTAAATGAAAAGTTTGAATAATTTTCCTGTGGACATCACTTCACATTTATCTGCACTGAATTTCATTTGTCATTTTTGCAATTTGGTTGCACAGCAACCTAATGTCATTTTGAAATCCTTTGCATTTTCATTTGCATCTTCATCTTCACCTCCCTTGATAACTTCCATCAAATCAGCAGCACTGCAACTTCACCATTCCTGCTCTTTTCCCGGATCACTCAAGTGAATGGGAATCAACAGTGGCACATTTCTATTAACTGTAAAACAGCAGACAACGTTTGTCTGCTAAGGAGCAGGTATTGACTGAAAAATGTGTAAATATCAGCCTCTCAGTAAATTTACACACAAGGGATTCTTCTGCTGGGGTATGTTGGGAGAGTTCACTTGATACTGTGTCTTCTTTAAAACCCTGCCCTTATTTCCAATCTGCCTTTTAAATCCAGCCTGCCCAAACACTGTCATCCCTTCACCATGTACAGCCCAAAGTACAAAGAGCCTCTGGGTCACCACCTCCAGCCATCCTGCCCACTCCTTCCTCACCAGCTCCTGCCTGTGCTGGAGCATCTTCATGTAATACCACAATAACTGGACCAACTCTAACACGCAGCTTGGGGTTTTTCCACAATGAAGGGCAGCTGCCTTTTTATGCTGTTCAGTAAAAACCCTTCCACAACGGCTGCAAAATTACACCCTCAAATTCAAAATCACTCTTTTAGCATGGATAAATATTAAACACAAACTCAAAGCTTTTCATTAACTTAACCAAGGTATCTCATTTTTTGCTTACTTGTTTTTACCAAGAACTTAATAAGTCTTAATGTCAGTCTAACATAGGAACCGTCATAATGGCATCAGTGAGTCTTAGTGCTAAAAAACCAAAAAACCTAAAAATCCACAATTCACTTGCCATACTAGACCTTGCTCTATGGACTTTGTAAGCTTATTTTCCATAATAATTTTCTATTTTTTCCCTGACTTTTTTACATGCCGAATGAAATGTTACTAGCTGCGGCTTTAAAGTGATAAAACAACATCAGAAACTGGATTCATAAAATGAAAAACACCTTTGAAAAGCTAGTCAGTACAAGCTGATGTAGAACTAGGTGTACCTGAAACACAAAACTTTAGCAAAGGCACAAAGATATGACATTTTTCTTGTTAACAGTGTGCTGCAGCCGCAAACAGGGGATTAGCCACCTTAAGAGGCTTACAAACCAAACAGCCCTAGGGAGCTCATGTTCTTTTCTCTGGGCAAACTATAAATTGGTGGTGATAAACATATTAAGCCAATACCTCACTTCAGTGACTCATTTTACTGTTTTTCTCTATCTGCTCGCATCTTCCTACAAGACCTGAGTCAAAAACTAGGTCTAGAGTATTGCAGTGAGCACTTGGGTTTTTTCCAACCCATGTGCTATTACTGACAAAGATGGCAGCAGTGAGGATAAACCATCTCTCCAGAAACTGATCATGCCCTACTCGGATTTAGGCAGACCCTAGGAAGAGCAAGTTAGTTGTGCAATGATAACCCCACATCATCCAAATTTTCCCAGACACTCCCCAAGGACTTGGGGAAGAAGGGGACCAATCAGCAGGCATTCAGTGAGGAAATCAGGCATGCCAGGGAGATGTTCAGTACTGAAAGGACAGTTCACATTATTATGAAGAGACAATTTCTGGTGACAACCACACACCAGCCTCCTGAGGCTGTGCTCAGCTTTAAACCAACCAACCTGGTTACTCTACAAACCACACGAGCCATTTTCAAGCTCCCCTCTGCTTCTCTTCTCCAAGAAGATTTCTGCTTGGAGCAGGGTTGTGCTGGTCCCAAAGCACTTGTTAAAACCTGTCTCCAGCACAGCCAGCTCTGTCTCTCTCCTTCTTCGTGCCTGCTCCAGCTGGTCCCAGAAGCCAAGAGGGTAGTCTGGCCCCAGGGCAACCACTGCTGCAGCTTCTCTGCTCCTGCCCAGCCTGGCTCAGCCGTATGGACAGCACTGCCCTTGTCCCTCACCACTGCAAAAAAGTCAAAATTGCTCAGATCATACAAATCCAGTAAAAGGGAGCAAAGAATTGAATTTGTACCAAAAGGGAATGGAATAGTGAAATCTTTAATCAATCCTCCAAAGTAGAGTCCCAACCAAAATTGTTTATCTTTCTCTGTCTTCAGGGAGGGCTGGGAGTTTTTAAAATATTTGCCCTAGACGGTAATCAGTATCAAATCTGAAGAAAAAAACCTGAAATGCTGTTTGTCTCTCCCTGTAAGAAAGATAATACATTCTCTCCCAAGAAATAAATGAAAGGAGGCTGAAGTATCTGGCATTCCTTTTTTGATTATCTCTAAGATACCCTTGGATTAGAAATCAGCTCTTGAAAAAAAAAAAGCATCCTGGAATACTGACACTGCAAATTTAGCTCATTGACTTTTATACAAAAATCCCATATTATTACAAGTAGCCGAGAAGGTTTTGTTCAGTAAATAAAGAACAGAACACAAATATGGCAGCATACAGATAGTTAAGTATATTATTAATATGCTATGAATTGTTTTGAAAGATGAAGAAAAAATTGTATAGATCGATTCACATTCATCTCATCCCACAAGAAGTACAGTTCCAATTGCTATGGAACAGCAAACTACTATGAATTCTTTAAAAAAAACCCCAACAAGTAAAATCTACACCAATCCAAAACCCAGCCTTCTTCCCTTCTTTTTCTAGGCTCAGTGGTAGAATTTTCTTCCTGTAACTTGCAAGCTTAGGAAGATAACTAATGTGCTACTTCTTCAACACCTACAAAATGAAGGCACTCTGCAATGTGAACATCACCCAAGTGTTTTTTCTCTGTCTTATTTAGAATTCACGCTCAGTTTTGTGCTGTCTGATTGAAGATGTGGGGGCGGTGAGGAAGGTGGTGGAGAAAGCCACAGCAAGCTGCCACACACACCATCCTGATCCTGCATTTGGAAGTGAAAAATTCAGCCTGGAGGGAGCTCACTTCAACAACCATGTGCCAAAGTGAGCATCCAAGGATTTCAAGTCCTCGAAGATTTTTTTTTTCTGGCCTTTAACATAAAGATTTTACTTTAGTCAATCCCGTGCCACAACATAGTAGAAAGAATTACATCCGACTTTATTAACTAATTTACAGTAAGATTTTTTTTGTTTTGTTGGGAAAATGACTTCTGGAAAATATAGTGGGTGGGAGAAGAGGCTATCAGAATGTGATACTTGACTAAAACAATGAGAATGAAAACCCAGTAGAATGTCCTGAAACTGCTTTTTGGGTTTGTTTTTAATAAGTTTGTTCGGACATTTTCTTGGTAGCACTAAAATTAGTGATTTAAGAAACAGCCCCAAATTTCCTGAACTATTCAGATTTTAAAGGGCATGTCCTCCCTACCCCCTATATATACTCTAATCTGTTTATTTCAGTTTTAAATGTTGTACCTATTTACAGAAGTATTTTTCTTTTTTTTTTTCAACAGCTCAGCTAAAATAAATTCCTGCTCGAAGTTTCCGCATTTCCCAGCAGAGAAAGGCTGAGACAAAAAGTGTGCATGGTTAACAGCAAGAAAAGTAACACTGGAAACTTCACATGCACGAAGAAGAGGAGGAGGACAGAGAAAAATGCCAACTGGATGACCTCTCTTGCTCTCTGATTTCTCTTCTCTGAGGAGGTTCACAGTGGCTAGTAAATCACTGAGTCTCCCAGGCCTGGGCAACTGGAGTTGAGTTGAGGAAAAAGGTTTGGCCAACTTCACACTAAAGCTTACACCTTGAACATTTCAACCAAACCAAGAAATCACAGTGATGGCCTGCCAAGGAACAAATGTTGCTTTCCTAAGACTTACTCTTCTCCACTTACATCTTCTCCAAATTCACTTTGTCCATTGTTACAAACCATCACACAAAACTGCTGGAATGACTGGATTTTCTAGCACAGAAGAAACAGGAGAAAGGCTGGACTTGATGCTCTTCAGCCTCTCTCAGGTTTTCTCTCTTGCCAACCCCTCCTCAGCCAAGAATCACATCAGCAAGACTACGTTCCTCCTGTCTACTGCTACCAGATTCACCTGGTGCTGATATTTAGGGCATCCACCAAATGCACAGGTCTGTTATTGCCCATGTGAACTGCAGTAGGTCAGAGCCTCAAGTCTCATGGCTCTGACTTGAGGGAGACCTCAGGGTGTGCACAGAGCTCAGAGACCATTTTCCTCTCTTTCTTTATGGTTCTCAAAAGTAGAGGCAAATAGTTTGCTCCAAGTCAAAACTGATGAGAGAGAAGGAAAGGACACAGGAGAACAAAGACAGCAAAAAAGAGTACAGAGAAAAAAAGAAGAAAATTATGAAGTACAATACAAGGCATATAAAAAGTGGTTACACTAGAGAAATGATGCACTGAAGTTATTTGCTTCTTTTGCTTCCTTTTTCCTGAGAAAATGATAGATCAGTTCATATTTTGAGGAATCTTAGGAGAAATCACAGCAAGTAATAAAATACTAAACACATGGTTTCCCATTTCCCTTTTAACAAAACACTGGATAATATTTTATCAGTGACTATATTTTATTAAAGTAAATACTCTTACAGCAGATGACCTGATGCTTTCATATCTTTGGCAGTCTTTCTGTACAGCTTCTTTTTTTCTGAAGCTACAATTCATAAATACAAACTAAATAATCTCTGGTTAATCCTGAGACAAGACTAACCAATTTCTTATAGACTGTCAAGTATTTGGCTTTTGGTTTCATTCTGTAGAATAAATTTTAAGCATAGAATACTTTCAGAGAAAGAAACAAAAGAATAAATCAACCAACTATATCCAAAAGTCAACAACACACCCCACAACATTTCCGCTGATATATCAAGTTTCTGGTTTAGGTGTTTAAATACCTCAGTTTTCATTTAACCACCTCAGTAATTACTTCCAACCATATTAAACTGTGACAGATTTATTTTTAAGAAATTCCAGAAATTATGTTTCATTCAAATTGAATACTCAACCAGTATTCATTAATAACTCAAGCCAGGATTCAATAACAGAATCTGACCTTAATTACCAATTATCAACTAGATAAAATTTTCACACTCCTAGTAGATGATCTTTAAGATTTTGGTGGTTGTAATCTCATTATATCATGTGTTACAGTACACAAAAGATTTGGAAATTATCACTCCAAATTTAGCACAAAAGCAGGGACAAACCCAGTGGCACTCATTAAATACCCCTTGAAAAATTAGGATTTAAATATGGAAAAACAGACAGAGTTTTAAAATTATTACCAGGATACAGTTCTGAGCGTGCAAATAGTCTAATTTTCTGGCTTAATTCCCAGCTGAACTACAGGCTGTCATATGGCACCTTGCAAGCCACCTCCTCACAGGACAGCTGGAGCAGTGCAACCCAATCAGCACATTAGCAGCCTAAATTTTGGACTATGGGGAAGTCTTTGTACCCAGAATGCTGTGTTACAACAAGAATCCTAAGGTAAAAAGCCACAATCAAAGCACTGAAATACATAAAGAAAGAAACAGGTCAAATCCCTCCATTTTTTAAAACTACTCATAACATTCAATTTAAGACCTTTTGGTCTGTGGCGCTGAGGAACTGACCTGCAGGTCTTGATGACTCTCTGAAAATAACCACATAGCACATAAGGTTCATTCCTGGCCACTTTGCTGGTTTATTTTTTAAATTCTTTGTAGGCAGGGTCAGTCTTTGCAGATAAAATATTAGGCTGCTTCAGGAAAAATAGAGACAATACAACTATATCAGAAACAGAAAAAGTTCAAAGAGCAATACAAATACTTAGGAACCTGCAGATGATTCCCAATGAGAAAAGTCTAAAAGTTTACAGCAGTTTAATTCACAGAGAGGTGAGGAATATTTGAAACAAGGGTATATTAAACAATAAATGATACAGGGCAGGTCAAACTGAGCATTAGTGGAATAGAAGACCAAACTGAAGCTTTGTGACTCTTACTTCTGTCAAGTTGTAGGTCTTAGGAGTTGAACTTCTCACCAATTTTGTGTTACCAGTTTATCTCAGCTCCCATTTCTTCCCTGCTTTCATGCAGATATTTAAAATATATGTGTTTGAGATGTAGCTTTCCCACTGCAAATGAATTCATTGATCAATTCTGTTTGAGAAACACTTTTAAACACAATGAGATATGAGCTCTTGGGCTTTTCTCCTGCAATACTGAAGCTGTGTACTGGGGAATCTCAGCACTTTCTTTACTAAGAACACACCCTGGGTAAGGGCAAACAGATAACATAGTCAATGAAGATCAAATGTGACTTCCAGAACACCACGCAGCTACTAATTGCACTGCCTAAATATTAAAAAAATCCACAAAACAAAATACCATGGTCCACAGCTGCTTCTTGCAAAACTGCCCACTGAACCCTTTGTTATTCTCCCTCAGAAACACTTTGCAGGAGCCACTTTGAGACAGGATCCTGATGAATCACTCTGTTTTAAAGAATTGAGGAAAGAGTTAAAAATAATTTTGGTTGCTTTAGAAACTGACATCCTTTGTTTTGGTTGAGATGAAATACCATTACATGCATGCACTACCCTTTAAACTTGCCACTGTTCCAACAATAACTAAAGCTATTCTAAGAAACAACCACCCAAAAGGAGATCACCACAGAATTACAGTGAGTTTGTCGCTGCAAAGCTGAAGTATACTTGCAACATTACCAAAAATGCTAAGCCAAGCCTAGCTGGGAGTGACCTCAGTGTAACCACCAAAACACAACAGTGACTGCTGCTCACCGACTCCATCACAACCACAGCCATCAAGCAGCAAGAGGAGTGTTTTTATTTTCAACAGCAGCTTGCAGCTAAGGGTATTTTCAGCAAACTTGGTACTCAACCTAAATAACTAAGATGACATTTCTCCACAAGAAAATTAAAATAGTGCTAAAATGTAATGATTAAGCTAAACTCATGTGGGTTTACCATGCATTTTTATAGGTGCATCTCACCCAAACTGCAAACATTTAGACTGCTGAATTCACATTCTCTTGTTTGCTGATATAAACACTCCAGTTCTAGTCAGAAGCGTACCTGATTGCTGACCCTTCAGTATTTCTTTTAAACACCACAGACTTTTAAACTTGTAAGCTGTTTCAAGTTGGCACCACTTTATTTAAAACCATCTCAACTAATATAATTCAAGCATGGAAAGGAATTTTTGTTTTGCAATATTTTTGCTTTCACAAACCTGTTCCCAAGCCCATCCACGCTGAGTCATCTCCCACACTCTTCCCTCCACCTGACAGCCGCCCATGGCCCACAGGAACAAAAACCTCCTGTTTTGAAATCTGTCCCTCCCCAAATGAACCTCAAAGAACCACTTTGAACCAACCTAGCAAAAACTTTTAAAACAGCGTTTTGAAACATACTGACGGTTCCAGTAACATCTACGCTTATACAGTATACGATGCTACATGGGACAATATATGTGGCATGACTTCCGAGTCTTGATCTGTCTTAACATTTTAGAGATTGTTCTGACTAAAATTAAAAACATTGACAGGCAAAACGAAGCTCAATATTTTGCAAACTAAGCTGCCTTCTCTCCCTCTACATATGCCTATGAATGTACACGTTTTTAAGAATGCATAATTAACTGTAAGAAAATAGTTCTCAGAAACCAGAAAGCTAGAGTATTTATATCAAAAGCTGAATCTTTCTCACTCTATCTGCACAAATAAACCCACTGAAGTTGCCAGCTTTGTCAAAGCGAGCAAGATTAGGTTCTAAACATAAATCAATTTAAGCAGTCAGAAACCTACAAGAAGTACTAAAGTTGCTTTCAAATTCCTTGCAGATTTTTACAAAATAAAAGTCATTCACATAGTCTCTGGAAACAAAGTATTTTCTAAGACAGCATTGCTACCACATTTCCATTAGGGACATTTAAAAACTGACTACAATTAGGTTTTTCTAGATAATATTTCTAGATAGTATTGCAAGGGTGGTTTATGGATGGGGAGTGGGGAGGTGGTGGTGGTGAAAGGGGATACTGATCTTACCACTGCAATGTCATTTAAAATCCCAAATATCCATTCCCACTGGTCAGTCAGATTTGCATTGTTCTGATTTGGTTTGATTTTGTTGGGGTTGTTTTTTTGGTTTTTGTTTGGGGTTTTTTCTGGTTGCTCTTTTTTGCTTCCAAATTTTGCTATGCATTTATAACCATAGAAGTAAGTAAAGTGACTTGATTTGTGAGAGGCACTACAATCAGACAGATCTAAGATAAAAATAAAACTCATTATCTATAAGGTTGCTCTCAAAAGTCAGCTATCACACTGGCATCACAAGAAATTAATTCATCAGTGTATTTTTGACAAGCACAGTTTTTTTCTCTGAAAGGTCATTTTTCTAAATTAAGCTAAGTATTAAATATCTTTGCTGTTCTGTCACACATCTCAAACTGAACTCCTGAAATGTTTTCACAGTAAAATCAAATTATATTTGAAATAAACATATGAAATAAAGTTTCACATGCATTTAAATTTGACATTTGTACCGTAAGCAATGTAAGCAAACACTGAGGCCTGTTTGTACATTTTATAAACTACATTAATGGAAAATGTGCTTACTTGGTAAATACACTATAGCCTAGTTTTGCCCAGAAAGTGTTCTTCTTTTAGAGCTCCCCTAAACATACACTGTTAAGCATGAGAGGTAGATCTGGAAAACACTGCTGTTCATATCACAGTCTGCTAGTGAAGCATTAGGACTGTATTTACTGAGCATGTGCTAGAATCATAGAATAGTTTGGGTTGAAAGGGACCTTCAAAGGTCATCTAATCCAGTCCCCTGCAATGAGCAGGGACATCATCATGAGATCAGCTTGCTCAGAGCCCCATCCAACCTGACCTTGACTGTTTCCAGGGACGGGGCATCTAACACCTCTCTGAGCAACCTGTTCCAGTGTCTCACCACTCTCACAGTAAAAAATTTCTTCCTTATATCTAATCTAAACCCACCCTCTTTCGGTTTAAAGCCACTACCCGTTGCCCTATCACAAATGCCCTGGTATAAAATCCCTCCCCACCTGCATGAGTTTTCCTTTCTGAGCTAGGGAGCCCAGACCCATATCCTGCACACTGTGCCCTGCTGCACGCCACCTCTACATCCTCCCATATCTTTCCCCTCTCTCATCAAATAGTGCTGGCTGGAATGGAATCCACCAGAGCTGCTGCCCAGGACTTTGCTTCTGACTCCTACCCTGCCTCCAGAAGGTGCTTTGGTGGGCTCTTTCAACCAGTGGGGGTGAAGCCTTGCGATGAGCTATGGAAAATACCCACCTCTCCCCTTCTGCATTAGGAAAGGAAACCTACCCGCAACACTGACAAGAAAAAGCAGCTCCGCAGGATAAAAAACGGGAATCCTCTGGTGCCAAGCAGACATGCCAAAGACAACTTCTCTTTGTGAATAAATAGAGCACAAAGAACAGAGGTTCTCCTCCCCTTTTGCACCTACTGGAGTTCCTCTGCGATGAGTGGATTTTCTGCAGCGCCTGCCTTCCTGGCAGGCGAGGGTTACAGGAGTGTCTTCACTTATGTAAGTGCATTTCTTGAGTACACAATTACCCAATACACCCAAGGCACTTCAAGGCTTTTTTTTTAAAGAAAAATCAGTTCCTTTCCAGCTGGAATATTTTTGTTTTTTCAAACCTAGGTCTGTAAGCAAAGCCACAGAAGCACTCTGAATGTGGTGCACCGAGACCCTCAGTATCCCAGTAAAAGAGACATTAATTTCTTGGCAGCACAACTCTCTCCCTACGTACTGGAACGTAGGCTGAGCTCCAGACTTGCAAGAGACCTCGACATTCACAAGAACCTCCTCCATTTTCACCTGTGCACCTTTTTTCCTCCTACAGAAGGTTACCAAGTATCTGCTGAACATTCCTTCCGAAGCCACAGAAGACACCTACGCCAGCAAGCCCCACCACCAGGAACAAACACCCCTTCTGCCATCTCACAGCATAAAATATTTGACTGCGTTCTTCCTAAATTAAACACTTCAACTCATTTTGAAAGACTAAGAGAAAGAGCAGGATATGAAGAAATAAGGGAGTATTTGCCCTTGAAAAGGCAATGAGGCCTTCTGTGGAGAGATACCTGCAATTGTTCAGCTGTAATAACATGTGGCAAATCTAACTCTGCATTTGAAAGGCCATCAGTGAAATCAAATACAGATCTGTCAGGCAGCATTGCATACACCACAAGAGCCTTATTACCAGGATTCGTACCTGCCACACATTTCCTTAAAATACCTTCTCCCTCCTGAACAAGTCTTCAGCTAAAGGCCATTCAAAAACCGTGGAAAGCTTCCCTTTGGGCACACATTCAGGAAAAGACACAGCAGGAACATTCTGTGTAGGTACCAGTCACATCCATCATCAGTAGGTCTGTGCCAGGCAGAGTGCGACAGAAATCTCTGATCACAAGTTGGTAGAAATAGGCTTTTTTTACTGACAACCTGAATAGTTGAAAGCATGAAGGAATCCAAATCATTCCAATGCTGATGTAAGATTTTAATCACACATGTGGGTTTTTAATCACACAGGTCAGAAGGAGACACGGGGAAATCACTGGTGGTCATATCAAAATCTACTAGTGAAGGATTAGGACCATATTTACTGAGCAGTGTGCCCAACACATAAAAAAAAAGGAAAAAATACTTAGTCCCTTTCTCCCAAGAAGTTTAACTTACCCACACTCTTAAAAAATACTGATTCTATTTCACAAGCATTACAGATTCCCAAAATCCATATCTCTGCTCAAGGCCCTACATATCCTGACAAAGTCACTTTGTCCATTCAGGTGATGTTAATTCTTTCCCCAAAACACTATTTTCAATCATTTTATCCAAAGCAAAATGGTGCAACTCCACAACTATACTGGTGTTGGAGGTAGTGTAGAATTTGCTTAATTCGTTACTACCTGATTACAGGTCTGGAACAATACCTTAGGAGAAAGGAAGATGAGAGACATACCCAACCTGCAGCCTGCTCTTGGCCATGCTCCCACAGTGACCCAGGGCTGTGGGAGAGTGGGTTAGTAAGGCAAGCTCCCCAGGTGGCCCTCAGGGCTGGTGGTGATGCCTGGGCAGCTGCACATCACCACCAGAACTACTGCAGAGATGGAGGCAGAGAGGGGCATTCCCATATCTGGCCACCACTACAAGAAGGGTCAGAAACACTTTTCCAGACCCCCAAGATGGAGCCATGAATGCATCAAGTGGAAAGGATGATGACAAATATTTGTCCTTGTCATTATTTGAAGCAGAAGAAAAAAGTTAAGCTGTCTGAGAGAAATTAAATGTTTTAATAGAGACAAGGACAAACATGAAGTTGCCAGGATGTAAAAAGGCAACCTCTATAAAACTGTTCATGTTTTAATCTATGCAACTAGTAAAGATACAGTAAAAATAACCAAGATACACTCTGCTCAAATGCTGTTGACACAAGATCTATGGGAGAGAAAATAAAAAGTAAATAACCAATCAGTCTGCTGTTACACTGCTGATTGCTGAAGATACACAGCAGGAAATTATACCTCCTGTCTCATACAGTTCAACAAGGCTTAAAGCAAACTAAAATTTTATTTGTAATATTTCATTTCTAGCTCAGATTTGAGATGGCTGGCCATGTTAATTTACAAATTTTTGCTTTATATCACATCTAATTTATATTTAAGAAGGAAAATTTGAAAACAAACAATGCAACAGTAAAGCTTCCTCAAGGTATAATGCCAAGGAAAACCTAAAGGCTGCACTAAACCACACTAGCAAACACATTTTGGGAATACCTTGTACAGGCCAATAAGAATCTCTGTGCTGTATTATCAAAGGGGCTTTAAGTATTATACTGCAAATTCTGTGTAGCAAGAAGCAGATCAAGCATATCAATCCATACACTCTCGTCTAAAATTTCCCCTATAAAAACTAGGTTTCAAGAAAACACATTGATAATAAATGTCAACTGGAGACTAAAATGCATTATACAGCACATTATCCTCACATTTATCCCCAAAACAAGTAATGTAAATCAGAACAAAGTAAATTGAAACACATCATGGTTGGGAAACGCACTGCTAAGGCACATGGAGATTTCCTAACATCAGAGTCAATACTGGGACTCTTATTAAGATATTCCAGCGTTTTGAAATCCTAAATTCAATTTTCTTTAATGATCTACTAGCCATTTCACCCATTCTAATATTATCAAAGAACACATTGTTTGGCTATAGTATATGGTGGCTGACACCTATCTTCCCCTAAAACTGTAAGCTTCTGTGGAGATGACAAAAAGATGCTGCCAAAGGGAATCTGTAAAAAAAAAAAAAAAACTGACACAAAATTCACAACCAAAATCTAAGTATTTGTGCAAAGGATGAGCTCCAGCAAGTTTTACACTACAAAATATTTTCTCTAATAAACAGTTTCATCTTTCCTAAAAAAAAAACCAAACAAAAAACCCTCAAAAAACATTTATGCAAAGCTTTCTCTTTTATTAATTTAAACTTTTTATTGATTTAAAATTTAGAAGCCATGCACTTTGAAAATTCAAATTCAGTACAAAGTCTTAAAAGTTTATAACAATGTATCTCTGATTTAATGCACATTACAATTTCAGAAAAACTGAAAAACTATAAAAATATGACAAGTTTTGAGTTTTCTAACATTTAATTTTTGTTGGTTTTTCCCATTAAATACAAGTTATAAAGGAAAACAAAGTCACGCTTCTAAAAATAATGCCAACATTGTCCTAGGAATCTGATTTCATTGAGCTTTAATTGTAGGTGATTGAGTACAGTACAAATCTACTCTGAAGGTCATCTGACATACCCACAAGGTATGGCTTGGCACACACTTATTAGGACTGGATTTAATACTTAGTGCTTATTCCAATCTGTGAACAAATTTACTGCTGTTCCGGGGACTCCTTGTGAAAATACAACTGTTATAAGCAATTTCAGTAGGGATATGTTTTGCTTTTTGCACTAACAACATCCTAGCCATTGTAAGGCAACATTTATGGATGTCAAAATGCAGGGCTTTTTCTCTGTTATATATCCACCTATCCCTTACAGCAGTATGCAGACACACACAGGTGAATATCTCATAGGGAATAAATTAGATGAACCTGAAATGCCTTCCCCAACCCCATGCTCCAGCCTCAGGTGAGCATTTGACTCTTCACCAAAATTCAGATAGTGCTCAGGCTGACTATAAAGTTCCCAAGGATTTTAAGAGAACCAGAAATTCGTCTTTCAATTTTATTAGGAAACCAAAACTTCCTGGCACAACCCCACAACATCCACCGATCTGTGGGAACTCCCTTGTTATTACTTCCATTCCCCTGTGGCAAGAGACTGCAAACCAGCCAAATCTCACACAAAGGTTCACTTCTCCATTGCACCTGTGGAATCCCAGGGCGTAGATGAAAGTGAGGACTGACTGCCTTGGAAAATGTCCAGGCACAGAGCAGTAAAAACTGCAGGCAGAAAACTCACCAACCAGAAGCTCAAAATTCCCTCTTTTAAGGCAAGTGGGAAAAGGGAAGGGGATTCTTGTTTTTGACCACATAGCACAGTGATGGGAAGGCAGAAGAGAATGTGTGGGATGATGACGAAGAAGTGAGGGTGAAACACTACAGGGAATTTCTTAGTGAGGGGAAGCCTGGTCTCTGGGTTTAGGAACCTGTCATGGGATATGTGAGTTTGGTACCAACGCCAAACACAACCTTCCTCTGTACTTTATAGTTCCAGTCCATAAAACAACATTTCCACGCTCCAAGACTTTATTGGAAAGATAATTATATACCTAAGGAACATACTGGCTGCACACATGAAGTCTTACAGAGATATTCAGATGTTTTATTGCCAACTACTTACATAGAACATACTCTAGAATTAACCCCTTGCCTGCTCTCCTGAGTGTATCTTCTCATTTACCAGTGCCCTTTCCAATGACACACAAAAATTTAAAGGCAGCTTTTTTTGCTGTTTTATAGAACCATGGAATGTTTTCGGTTGGAAGGGACCTTAAAGACCATCTAGTTCCCCTGTGATGGGTAGGGACACGTCCCACTAGACCAGGCTGCTCAAAGCCTCATCCAACCTGGCCTTGAGCACTTCCAGGGATGGGGCATCCACAGCTTCTCTGGGTAACCTGTGCCAGTGTCTCATCACATATTATTATTGCATTCAAGGGTGGCCACAAAGTCCTCCTGCCCTTACACATTCTGACAGGTAATACTAACTAGTGAGACCAGAGACTTCAAAAACAGCTAATAAGCCGAAGTGCCTAACCACAGTTCTCTTAAACCATCCTGGTTTTCAGCAATGGGCTTTCTGAAAATCAGACACTATCAGATTGTCTCAGAGTGGGCCCACACAAAACTACTGCTAAAACCCTTTTGCAAAAACACAACTGGCTTTTGTATGCATCTCCTAAATACAGTGTAAACAAACTGTACAATGCAAAACTGGGGTACTTAGAAAGTAGCCTCTTCTACCAACTTGTAGTAACTAATTTAAAAATCAACGATCTCTACAATACAGTTGAGAATTTTCAAAAGGTCTTGGTGACAGGTTTTAAGTAATTCATTTTCCCACAGAAACTCGTAATCTCCTGCCAATTAAAACAGCATTCATCTAACTCAAGTCTCAGGTGCTCTCGACAATCACACTCATAACTCCTAGGTGAGGTAACAACCCATTTCAATATTTTAGAAAATGATCTTTAAAGATAAAACTTATTATTAAGTAATAAAGCCCTGATAGTTATCTTGCAATGATGATAAAGACATACAATAAAGCACGGATGTTCAACCAGAATGAATATTGTGCTCAGTATGAAGTGGTTTACAACCATATACTGTATAATATACAAAACCCAAACAAATAAAGACTGAAACAGTATGGTAAGCGTGTAGAGGGTCTCAAATGGACACTTAGATCACACCAAAAGAAACCCACGTGGTTCTTTAAGGACAGCTCTGCCTCCCACCTGATACTTCCCCTGTGGCTGAGCTAGCTTCTTTAACATTCAAAAGCCTTATCCCTGCTTCTCAATCCCCCTGTACTACCCGCTTTCTGGATGAAAGACAACTTGCAAATATTTAGTTTCACTTTTGGTAAAACATACGACAAAAAGGTGCACCATTAGATTCAATATCACAAAAAAACTTGCAAATATGCGAAGATTTATGCTTGGTGTTCTTCTGAAATCTCCCTCTAAATAAATTCCATGGTTGAGCTATAGGAACCTCCTAAATACCTTTTCACAACACAAGAAGGATTGGATGAAGCAACATAAAGAGCTGATCCTCCAGTATGTGCTGTGTCCTGTCATCTATCATCTCCAGGGCCATTAGCACTGCTGGAGTTTGTAATCAAATCATGGTCCATAACAGAAAAACGAGCAAAAATTCTTCTTGATTTAAAATATCATTAATTCCATTAAAACTATATTGACTGTAGTAAGGGTCTGCCATTTCTAAACAATGCACAAACATGTAATTCCCTGTGACAAGCACACATATACCAAAATAAAGATACAGAGATAGATTAGTTTCATGTCAGGGAAGTGAAAACTGCTGAAAGACTTATCTATACCACATTGATTAACACAACTCATAAATCCAGGGAATTTCAGAAAGGCTTCAGAAGTGAAACAGATAACATGGCATGTCTCACTTTCTTCAAGGAGGAATTACTTACTGAAACCCTACACTGTCAAAGGTAGCTGCGAAAACAGCAGCAATTAATGCTTTCAGCTGCATGTGCCCAGCCTATCTGAAATAATTCTAAGGCCAGGCTTCATCCATCTTAATTTGTTTATAATTTTGCCAAAGTAACTGCGATTAACTTATCAAGTTTCAAGCTGAACTACTTTGGGAAGAGGGAAGATGGGAGGAAAAGAAAGACTAACGCCAAGTCATGTGTTTCCCTTAGACACCTAAATAAATAACTGCTGATGATGCAGAACAACACTGCATTTAAAATAAACAGGAGTCAAATCCTATCACTGAAACAACCAAAACATAAAGTTACTTTATCTCTTGGAAAGTAGCTGTCAGTATGAACAGTCATATGCAAAAAACAGCTGAATTACACATAAAACTCCCTCCTGTACTCTTTTACTCCTAGAAATGCAGCAGAAGCAGTATTTCCAGTTCCTGAAAAGACAAGGCATAAGCTAGTTTGGGGGCAACTGAGGATGTCTAAATGCAAGCCAAGTTCTCATATCCAAACACTTCCAGTTCTCTGAGCAAACAACCATTGCTTATGCCCAGAGAGGACAGAGCCAATTTTGCAGGCTGCTTCAACAGGTACCAGGCCTGCTTTGCTAAAGAAATACTCCAACAACAAAAGTATCTAGCAAATTCCCCATGGGAAGTTTCAAAACCAGAAGGCACCAGAAATGGCTGCAGGCATATCTTCCACCCTCCAGGCACCCCTGCTTCCCAGCCAGGGAGCTCAGAAACTGATTCTCAGCTCCTTCCTGCACTGCCTGGAGTGAGCTGAACTGCTGCATAACCTTGCTGCAATAAATCCCAGCTTCTGGCTCCCCATGCTGCCCCTGTGCTCCCACAGTTCAGTACAGCCCTAAGATTTGGCTTTTTGTGCTGTCAGCTCTGACTTCTACTTTTTTAGAATATCAGTAAGCGTGCACACAGGTAGCAGGCAGGCTTTGCTAACTAAAGCAATGATGCTCTTCTCAAATGTCTTCATAGAATAAATGCTCAGCTTCTGGAAAATGGGTTTGGTTGAGATTTTGGTGGTTTCCAAGTACAACTGAGAGGTAAAGGCCTTGTCAGAGTTGTAAAACCCAGTGGTAAAGGTACACTACAGCTTTGCCTATTTATACAGCGGTGTCCTCACTTCAGTGTTTTAGAGTTCTTGTAGTCCATTTTTGTTTTTTTCATAGAAATAATATCTGCAATAGTGAAATGCCTTTTCGCCCATAATGGCCTTGAAGCTAATAACTATTTTAGAGCAATTCCAGTACAGTCGGAAGCTGTTATCGGCTGATTATGTAACAGTGAATTAACCCCCACCGACACCTTTCAGGAATTCATAACCATAGCACATAAAATGTACTTTGCAAGAGCTTGTTAATGTATGGTAAGTGCAAAAGCCCTCTTGATTCAGAAGACTGGCTTTCAAAGCAAACATGCTTAACCTGCAGTTTCAGTCATGGAAGAAATTACTCAATTAATTGCAGGCAACAAAAACAACAGGGTTATAACTAATGTACAGTAAATGCTCTGTGGGTGTAACACAAGCTCATTTCCCAGTAGTATTCTCTCTTACATTTCTTACCCCACTGTTGTAAAACTGTTTAAGAATGTTAAATTCACTTAAGATTTTTTTCCCCACACACATCTGTTTCCTGGCAATGAATATTATTATTAACACAGGTAGGGGCTGCTCTCTTAAGAAACATGTTTACAACACAGTAAATTTGCACACCAGTATTTTTCATACTCTCTTCTAGACCAGACATCATTGTTTCCAAACTTAAAAGCGAACATCAGAATTTATAAAGCTTTCGCCTGCACTAATGACATCTTTGCAGCGACAAAGAAGAGACCACAGCAAAAGGGTTCAATAAATTCTCACCTGCTTCTGGGAATTCCAGCAGGCAAAGAGTAGCGAGAAGATTAAAAGCACAATAAGACCCCACAAGAGTTGACTGCTCCCATTCTGACACTGAGGAAGAGATGGTGTAAAACACTAATAATGATTAAAGATAATGGAAAGGAAACTTACCTAAGCAGACACTGATGCCTTCGCCCGTCATTCCTTCCATTCATGTAAAAGACATCTGTCAATTATTTGATCTAGGCTCGGTATCAGCATAAGGCTGGTACTTGGACTCGCTGCTTAGAGATTCTCAGGGTGTGTTTATGTGCACATCTTACGATTAAAACACTGACAACTAAATGTGATAATAAATTATGCAGATGAAGATTAAAAGAATCCCCTTTCAGCACCTGCCAGGCAGTTCTCAGCAGGCACTAGGAATGTTCATAAAGAAGGACGCCTCCCGTTTCCACCGAGGCCAATTCATCAAACCCACCTCCCTCAAGCCTTGCGGTATTTTTCTCATCCTGGCCCCCATGCGAACGCATCTAATCCTCTTACCCCGAGAGCCACCCCCACTCCCTCCCTCCCAGCTTTATTTTATTTAAAACGATGCCTGCAACAGCCCGGGGCTGCCCGCCGGGTCACCCCCCCGGGACACCTGGGCGACCCTGCCACATCACGTTAGGCGCCGCGGAGTGCCGGGATAAAACGTAATCTGTCGCTCTCCCCCGGCTTACGGATCCCAGGAATCCTCCCCCGCTATCTCGCCATGGCAACGGCACCACCGGGAGGGCGGCAGGGCCGCCGCTTACGCAAGAGGCGCGCGCCCGGCCCCGCGCC
>VZTZ01046640.1:1368642-1406783 GCA_013400955.1 Drymodes brunneopygia
TTTTTTTTTTCCCCTTGCACTTCCGACAGCTATCCAAGAACCAGCTGGTACAGATTTAACCCGCTCCAATCCCATCTCCCACCATGGAAAACTGACCACAGCCAAGCCGTTGGACAACCCGCCAATTCCCACTCCTACTTCCCCGGGAACAGGCGCAGCAGAAAGAGGTTGTGCCTTTGAGTTCTTCAAATGAATAACCCTGGGAAGGGCAGCGAGCCGGCAGATGAAAGGCAAGGTATGGACTTTGATCGTGCAATCGGAGCCATGCGGGCAGGCTCCCGAACCATGTGGAGCACCCCTGAAGGTCAGCCCGGGCCGATCAGATTGCAGCAAGAGAGCCACAGAAAGCAGGGCAAATGGAGGTGGAAAAATCTATACACTCAGATATCTGCCAAGAGATGAAAGAAGTTTGCCTCTGGTGCTGGGATTTATGAATAAGGTAAATGAAGCCGTAATCTAACACTTGAGAAGATGCTCAGGTCTTCCTTCAGGAAAACACTTAAGCATGTGCTTAAACCCATTACTATTCAGGGCAGCCCATAAGCGTTTGCTGAAGGTCAAGCACAACCTTCTTACGGGGAGCCCTTAAGTACTGTGCTGATTAAGGTGGGTTTTTTTTCTTCTAATTCTGAGCCACTCTGTACCACGAAATGAATTGCCCTCATTATATTTTAATATTGTCTCTATCTTCTTTCAAATTAAACCAGAGAATGCAAACAGAAGGTAAGTCTTATTTTACATTAAGAGGCTAAAACCCAATGTTATATTTCTGTCTTGTTTTATTTCTTTAAGATCAACTGGCTGCACAACATCATGCATCCCTATGAATGAACACCTTTCATAAGGAAGAAAGAGCACATGGAAAAGTGATTGCTCTGCTACTCCTAAACTCTGGAATTCCCTTGATATGCTGATACAAGCCAGAAAAGATTACACAGAGCATTGCATACATACATAAATATGCTTTATCCACTGATCTCTTTTGAAGCAAACCTGAAAAAGGCTGTCGGTGGTGTACACATTCCAGCTATTAAAGGTCATGAATAAGACAGCTATTTATCAGTTCAAGTAAGGTCAGTGTTACATCCACAGGCAGAGCTCTGCCTGTTGCACAAATCACGCTGCCTGCCCTTAATGGCCTGAGAAACTTTTGACAAGCAAAGTACATGTAACAAGGCACAAATCTTACATGCAACCACTGCAGTTCATTAATGTTCAACAGAAAGGCATCATATCTGAAACAGGTTCCATTACTGTATTATAGCGCATTTCCTCTCCTCCAAGCTCTCCACTGGTGATTTCTGACAAAGAAATTGTATCCCCTGATGGAGAAGGAAAGCTCACTAACTAGTGAATTGGTGGTTGTGGCTCTTCCCAAGAACCATTCTCCTTGCTGCCATTTAGGAATATTCTGCCCCACATACTAAACTATTGGTTCATTTACTTTTGTTGTACACACAGAAAAAGAGACCTTGGAAAACAGTTTGTGCCATTTTTAACTTTCTACTGGAGCTAAAATGAGGGTCTTGGTTGAATTCTGTAACATTGTTTTGGAAGAAAACACTTTCATATAACTCTTCTTTTTCCCTTTCTGGGAGACAACCTTGGTAAAACAGCAGTGAGAAGCAGTCAATCTTCTATTGCAGGTCTTGAGACATATGGCACAGTACGAGGGCAGAAGGTTATGTTAAGGTCAGGGTGTTTCCCATTCTTATTAGGTATATCCAAATGCTACAGGCAGGCAGGAACACTTCTGCTACATTCATCTCCAAGAAACTTAACTTCTTCTCACTTGCAGTAATTTGCCCTGCTAAATCCTGAGCTAAAGGCAGTATCTTCTTCCTGGAAACCTTGTTATTATAAACAAATAAGGACAAAGAAATAAAGAATAATCTCAAATGTCTGTCCCTAAATAACCAATCTAGCTTTCAAGAACTAAAGGTCTCACCATGCTCCTATACTTGGCATGGAAGCTGGACAAAAGAGATGAAGTTTGAAACCTGGATACCGCAACTGTCCTGACATGCCTCACTCAGCCCTTCAATCAGGAAGGCAAACTTAAGAAGTAGTAGATCTTAAAACCATTTCATCATTTCGGTTAGAAATACCTCTAAGATCACTGAGCCCAACTGCTAACACGGTGCTGACAAGTCCTCCACTGAACTATGTCCCTAAGTGCCATGTATAAACATCTTTTAAATACCTCTAGGCACGGTGACTCAACCACTTCCCTAGGCAGCCTGTTTCAATGCTGAAGAACTCTTTTGTTCTTCCATTCTAAACCCAATCCAATATAAAATTGTCATAGAAACAGTTAAGAGAAGGCCACGCACGATCATGCTGCAAAAAAGCCCCAAAAGTGCATTCAGCTGTCCATGGATAGCAAAATTACCCATGACCTTTACAAAGTGACTCCTTGGGTGAATGCGGTAGGATTTCTGTTTAATGATAAGAACAAAAAGGGGAAAAGTTAGATGTTAAAGTCTTTCTCACTGTTCTCACAGCTTTAATACTTATGGGCACTAAATCAACACAAATACGATGAAGAACTTAGTAAGTAAACAACTACAACTTTCACTGCTGCACAAAGAAGCTTGAAACCAAAGAAAGATCAATATGAATGATCCCAACTCCAAATTTGTAAACCAAACCTTGAAGAAAATGTCTCCTTATGTGAGATCATAGTGGTGCCCAAATGGCTTCAAGACGAAGTATACATGAACCATTCTCCTCTGTGAAGGCTCGAAATTGGATGCTCAAGTTAACCACCTGGGAATTTTCCCACACAAGCAGGACCTTGAAGACAGTTTTTCTGCTGGCACCAGATTCCCTGCAATGACCTGGCAGCATGTGATTACCATATGAGCTTCTCTCTCCTTCCCCAAAACAAAGCACAAAATGAAGGATGCTAACTGTCAGTGTCATTAAGCACTGGAGATCATTGCACCTCTATCTCCCTACATTTCCTTCTTGGAGGATTATTTTAACAGTCTATTAAATAAGGTTAACTAGCAATTAAACAAAAACAGATTACAAAATGAGGATCTCCGTTTTCTAAAGCTGAACTCACAGTCCCTATCACTGGAGTAAAAGTCCAAGTGATGAAATAAACCTTGAACTTTGTTGCTTTACTCATCATTTTTGGAAACTAACGAGCACCTTGTCCCAGACACCGCAATTTAGCAACTTCATCTGTATAGGTGTCAGCAAGAGGGAGCACAAGGCTTCAGTCAGCCAGTATCCAAACAAGAGCATTCCCCCAATCAACGTCACTGACTGGAATCACACTTGGAAGGGACATACCCCAGTGCAGTTACTGTCACACCACCATGACCCAGTTCCAGGCAGGAAGCTGTGCTCCCATCCCAGTAGTCTCCAAAAGTGGGCCACATGAGCAGCAACCAATCACCTAGGTACAAAATGAGTTGGAGAATAAAAAGGAGGAGCTACTTACCACCAGTGGGTTCAGCAGAACTCAGCCTGCATCATCCCCTCTGTTAGCTCTCCCAGTGACCTCCAGAAGTGAGTGAGCAGGAAAGGTGACAGAGAAGAGCTTTGAACTGGAACCCGCTGGCAGAGGATGGGGGGGGTCATAAGGACCGTAGCCTTCTTAGCTTCCAAAGTCCCAAAGGAATAATGGGTACCTTGTGCATGGGTACTGGCTCTCTCTCTAATCTCAGCCACCTCAACTGTTCCTGAACAAAAAACTGTTTCATTGAAAAAAAGGGATGAAAAAATCTGTGTATTTCTCATATAGAACATTCAGCTGCCACAAAAGACAACGCTGCAGATACAGGAAAAGAGAATTTATTTAACTAAGTATTTTTCCCATTTTTTATCCAAGGTAATTCCAAATAATGAGCAGGGGGAGGGAAGTTTAGTGTTAAGCAGGTTCATCCTAAATCAGATTGCAAGATAAATTAGAAAAAGATAGCACTTCACTTAAATATGATTGAATAAAAATTCCTACCTGGGTTTGAAATTATCTTAACTAGACTTTCCAATGGTTTTGTCCTGTTACACTCTGATTTAAACCAGGTATAATGCAATTTTGAATCATATTCAAACAAGGTACCTCAACCAATTTAAACTATATTTAGACTGCAGTATTTTTACTACTAAAGAAACCTATCAGAGGAACAACATGCTTGGAACATCTGTTGCAGTGATTGAAAGAAGTCTATGACAGGAATAGCAAACAGTTATTTTCTTTCCTGAGATGATGTCAATCTGTTGAAGCAAAGTATCAGTGAAGTAGATTGTTTCCAAGAGGTACCTCACTCTGGCCTGTCTTCTGCAAAACAAAGATGATTAAAATACCCCCCTGCTGCATAACCTTGTCTGCTTTCTTACCAATATCTGCTTTCTCTGTATCAAGGGAAAAACTCTTTGTCAAAGCTAGTAAGCATGTTACAGCATTACATGAAAAAAATAATTCATTTGTTCAAGTCTAAAAACCTCCACCTGATGAAATTCAAATTTTAACATGCATCAAGTATTATTTACATTTAGATTATCAAGTGTATGACTCAACACAATCCCTAAGATACAGACCTCTAAGCAAGGCTGTCTGTCACACAGCATGTTCTGGAGTGATGATCAGAACTGCATGTATTTGTGACACAACTTTGCAGTTACTTCATGGAAGATGACAACAGAATGACTCTCACTCTATGCTAATGCTGGTTCTCCAGGATGGATTTTGATGTGGTCATCCAAATCAAGGTTCTTTCCTACAATAAGTGTCTTGCCTGCCCAGACTACACAGAGGTGGAGAATAAGGGTGAAGAAGGCAGGAGTTGCTGGGCTCCCTCTGAGCACTAAGGTATAGGAAATGGTGATGTCAAGCAGTGATAGAATGATTCACAGGATTCATTGCAAGTTCTTGGTGTATCTCTGTCGTGGGTCCAACTGTGGGGACCCAGCAAACAGTACCTCTTCTCACTGTCATCAGGCTGAGGTTTCAACCCCATTGCCCAGTGGCAGCTACATGCATTGCTCCCTTGAGCTAGGACCTACTGGGGCCCTTAAATCAGGCACAAAATACATGATCAAGAGTGGCCAGTTACCCCACACATCACCCGTGTGACTGACACCATCAGCACACAGCTAAGGCAGGCATGTCTCTCTTGAGCTCTGATACAATAAGCCTTGAGGCTCAGCTGGAAGAAGATGGGTCTGGTAGGCTGCCAACATGAGAGCATGGATGCCTTTAATAACCAACAACAGCGCTGCATGACATGAGGCAACGCAGCCTGTGACGGGCCCGAGGCGGCTGCATTCACACGACCTGGGTGTTTCCCTTGTGCTTGGAGCTAAACTTGGTTCAGGAGAGGCCACCAGCACCATTACTGGTGTTCTCAGACCAGCCTGGAGAAGAGCTTTCCATCAGATCACAGCCCTGCCACCACAAGGCTGCTGGATATGGCAGCACAGCCACATCTCAGAACACTGGTGGTTTTCTATCAAAAAAAAGAAAGTGTAATAGTTTAGGAAATGTTGTGATAAGAATTAGGATGAGGACTTCAAAAAAGCAGCCAAGCAGTTTCTGACGGGTGAATATGGATGTAAAAGCTTTCTGAGAAACTTAAGTATCAAATAGCTAAGACAGAACCAACTATCAGCACTCAAGAAGAAATTACTGAAAATTATTGTAAGAACGGTGTGAAATGCCAAAGACTGCTGATTATTTGAAGAAAAAAAAATCAAGCAAGGACAGGGATACTTACATATTCAATGGAATAGTTTAAAATCCTATTTCCTTTTCTTATGTAAATATTCTGGTCAATATATATTGTTTAAAATATATTCGTAAGACATTTATATAAAAAATACAGACTTGAAAGCAGAATTTATCTCTCTGCATAGTGTTTTCTTGTCAATACAGAACTGTCTATTTCAAAAGGGACTGCTGCAAAGGAATCATTGTTAACTTTCAACTTAACTTTCAGCATCAAAAGTATTTTGTGTACCAATCAAAAAAAAAAAAAAAATCACAATTCAGCCACACTTGGGAGCTCATGTTGGGTTCTTCTACAAAAAAATTCAGGAAAAGTTGGTGGCTAACTTGCCAGGATGACACCAAGACTTGCCTTATTGCACCCAGCTCCAGCCATGGCTCAAACCCTACTGTACCTTTATGAAAACTGATGGACACACATCCTGCCTTCCTGATTTGATTTCTCTTTGCATCCACTGCTTCTTCCTTTGAGTTCCCCAGGGGCATGTCAGCTCTTTGCTCCTATTCTTTTCACCCTTCCTTAAATTTCAACTGAGGGACTATAGCAAATGCTATCTATTTAAAACTGGTGGTGTAGAGACCTTTCCAGAGCAATAAAAAGGTAGGACAGAATTTTCTCTGTAGGTAGCAGACAGGCAGGGCTCCTTTTTGACTATTCATTTTAATGCTGCCATGGTTTTGTTGTAGTATTAATTATGCAGGAGAGTGCCCACAGCTTTGTATAAACATCTTTTTGAATTATTTAGAACAAAATAACATGGAAACAGTAGTTACTCAGCATTTCTGCAAACTGTGCAACTCAAATTTTAGCACTGATCACAGAACATGCTAAACAGCAAATAATGTAGTCACCAATGTGCGGGCCTTGAAAGATGAAGCACAGGTCAATTCTACAGGTGACTGTCCCATTTGTAGCAGTGCACATGCGCAAGGACAGAAGCAAAGTAGGATTATTAAGTGCAGCACTTTGTGGATTCAGATAGTTAACTACTTAAAAACACAAAACAAAAAAAAAAGAAACCCCAAACCCCTAACCCAGATCATATCATGGTGGAAAAGACACACTAAATTGAAGAATATATTTCAATTCAATTCTTGCCATTCTGGTTCAAAGTAGCCCAAGGCGAAAGGCCTAAAGGGATATAAAGTTCCCAGAGTCCCATATTATTTCAACCCAGTCCTTGGCCAAGTCAGTAACAGTTGGATCAGAAATCATAAAGGAATATAGCTGATATTTGACAGCATGGGAGCGCCCTTCCCTCCTGGCTCCTAAATCCACCCCAGCCTCTGGTTCTTGCACAGAAGTGTGAAACCATCCCCTTCCATGGTGCTGATGGAAGCAGCGTAGGGTAGCAGGTTTTAGAGAGTTCCCTTCAGGCTAACAAGGAAATGTCGAAATGAACCAGGGTGCAGTCATAGCTGTGTGACTCTCAGAAAGAAAGCATTTAGAAACAGATTCATAAACAAGGGGATTGTTGCTGTCAGTAGGGGCTTAAGACCCATAATCGGGATCAGACAGCACAGCGTGAAGCGCAGCATTCGCCGCAGCAGTTACTACACTTCTGTCCTTTTTCCACCAACTTCTGCTGACTCAGGAGCACAAACTGCTGACATCCCTCCCGGGAGTACCTCGCACACACTCCTTTACACACACACACACACACACACACACAATGTGAATGTGGAAAGGAGTATGAAAGAACAAGTATATAGCAAAGAACTTTAAAAAAAATATTAAGTTCTGTGCTCTAACCACCTCTCTTTTTTATAAATACTCTCATTAAGTGCTACACTGAATGAAAGCAGCTGAACAAACAATCTTGGGATTACTGGAAAAAATACAGTGTTGAAATTTTGCAGGATTTTAGCCCACTACAAAAACCCACGTTTTTTTTGTCCAATCTAGAAGACAAATTGCTTCAATGAGTGAGGATTTCCCCTCTTTTCAGGAAGAAAAAACTCACTGTGCATGTGTAGAACATTCTAAATAACCAAAGATATCATGGGACTTGCTCTGCATAGGTCCCCACTCCAGACACTGCAAGGCAACACTTCTCTTCCATGTGTGGGATAAAAAGATCACACAAAAATCTACACTGCTTGAAACATACAAAATTACTATTGTTACCAGAAAATGCATACACACAAACCCAACTGAATTTATCTAATACAAAAATCACTTGAACTGAATTTTTTTCTACAAGGAAGATGAAAAGGTAACACAGAAAAGCATAAAGTGACAGACTTCAGCAGGCACCAGAGCAAGCAGGCAAATGTTGGTGTTAATACTATTAAGAACACTGTCTTGCATATACAAGCAAAACATTTCTTTGGCAATCTCCTAGCTTCAAACACTTTATAACCTTGATACCCAAACTGAACTTCAGCACATTTTATGCCAAAATCCCTTTGGCATCTGTTTTAGTGACTGTTGAAAAAATATTCCACATTTTGTCCTTTTTATTCAGAGAAACGTTTACTCAGGTATTGAATCAGGTAGTTTTCCTCTAAGTCACTGTTACCCCTTTTTCAATTTCACTATCCCAGGCCAGTCTCACAACCAGGCTTCTATCTTTCATTGACCACCCAACTTGCACTCTACCAGTTAGGCAGAAGTTCTGTGGAAGAGAGCTAGAGGTTACAGCACACAGTAAGCTAGATAAGCATCAACAATATCACACTCTTGCAAAAAAGCAAACATTGTGCTGGAACAGACAGCAAGAGAGGTCTGTGAGGGAAGCCTTCTGCTGTACTCACCATTACTACATGTCAACAGGAACATTTTGGTCAAGTTTCACTGCTGCTCTCCATGAGATACGTGGACAAGTCAGAAGATATTAAGAGAAGAGTAGAAAGAGGATAAATTAAGTATCTAATTGAAACAAAAGGAAACAGAAGGCAGAGAAGGTAACAGTCTTCAATTGTTCAGAAGGAAGATGCAAAGAGGAAATGAAAGTGTTTTCAAATTTGAAGAGGAAAGACTCTACCAAGACAGCGAGAAGAGCTTTCTGACAGAAAGGCACAGGAGTAGATTTTATACATATATATGTGTGTGTATAACTATGATACATATACATCATATATTACATATATTGTATCTTTATGTTCTGTAGAGAGATGCCAATTGCTGTCAGAAATAACTTTGCCAACCCTGTCTTAGAGTAAGCAGATTAGATCATTCCTTGGGCACACAATTCAGCCTGTGGTTCTGCATGCAGGCAAACTGCCTTGCCCTTTTCCCAGCACTAAGTGCCCACTGAGAGGAGCAGTCCCTTTATTTTAAAATATAGAAACAAGAGAGTCTTCAGTCTTGCTGTCCCTGGTAGTCCTGGGTGAAGTTCAAGTACAGCCTGCCCATCAACAGCAAGTCTGAATGATGAAAGATGATGCAGTCATGTGGAGTACTGCAAGTCACCTGAACTGCACAAAAACCCCCAGCATTCTTCCAATCAGCTACAGAGAAAATAAAATCAAAGGTTTGCAGTTAGCTGCTAAGAGGTCTAAAAATAAGAAATGGGAAAAGTCTACTGCAACACTACCTTTCACTTCTTTATACTTTATTAGCACATGATGCATACTATTTGAGGATATTGGCCTTTCCTGCACCCTGCCTCTATATAAAGTACATAGCTGTTCCCTGTCTTATGAGTATTTTGTCTGCACAGATTACTAGTAGTTTGGAGTTAAAAAGTATTTTACTTATTTACACCATCCCTCAAAAAAACCAGGGATCTCACTCATTTGATTATTAGCACTGACTAGCCATTAGCTGTACAAACAAGTTGCATCTCCCACCTCACTGTGATTTAGCTACAGCTCCAAGTTTGGGTTCAATTAAAGAAGTTATTTTTCCCTGCTAATATGTAATCTAAACCCACCCTCTGTCAGTTTAAAACCACTACCCTTTGTCAAAGATCCCATAAAAAACATTCTAGACTGGGGCTTTTTGGGGAAAATTGACAGGACTGCAGTCTGGCTGAAGATCTCAGCCATCACACATACCCGTTCCTTTGGCTTTTCCTTTTACCACAACACAGAAATTGGCAGTGTATTAAGAACTGAAGCTCTCTGAGAACAGTCCAGGCAGAGCAGAACACCTCGGTAACAACATTATTAATATTACTAACACACGCTTGCCTTAGCACAGCCTTGTCCACAGCACATGCATAACAAAGTTTCAGCAACTTGTTTTGGAGTCACATCTCATGCAAAGCAGCTGTTGGGTTTAACTACAGCAGCTTTTAACAAAGAATTTATCAGAGCCATTACTGGGCAGACACTTACATGGTGTAGCCAGGACCAAGGGTGCTTATATGAAAAGTGTATTTTTGTTCCATGCAGATGCATTAGAATTGTTGGAATACTGGGCTTTGTTTCTGTGTGTGTGTGTATGTATATATACATATATATATATATCTATATCTATATCTATCAAACACACACACGTGTTCTCTGAACTTCAAGGAAAATAAAAAGAAAGTTTATTTTATACTTCTATTCATCCTCCTTTTTTTCTAAAGAAGCCAAAGCCTCATGCAAGGGCATGGCAGATCTGGCTTCACTGACAGGGTACCAAGAGCTGGCATGGTGAGGTTTGCGTGGGCCACAGATGTCATGCTGCACTCATTTGGAAAGTACCCAGCAGCTACTCCTCAACTCATTTTGAAATCACAGAATGGTTGTGGTTGGAAGGGACTAGTCCAACCCCTCTGCTACAGCAGGTTCATCTATAGCAAATGAGAAAGACCACTTCTTCCTGGTTTGTATAAAGTTCATCAGAAAACCGCTGTTTCCCACAACAGTTAACTAAACAGGAACTTAGATAGGCATGCATGTGCAAGGCTGTTTTCTTAAATACAAAATAGAGAACTTCATGGACTAAATCCTGGCAGAAAGGTGGACATTCCGCAACAGCTGCTGTACCAAAATCAGGTAACCAATATGGAAGTTACCTCCTTTTTCCTAAATACCAAGTGCACTAGTATCAGCAAACTATTTAGAAACTAAGGATCAAAATTAAGGAAAAAGAAAAACAAAACAAAGCTGTGGTTCATATCAGAGAAAGTGCTGCCCATTTAACAACTTTCACTGATTTCACCAGAACTAACTGTATTTATATAGGCATCTGAAAGGTAATTTGAAAAAATGGGCTTTAAATTCTGTTTTTGAAGACCAGTGTGCTTGGTTACACAACATATTATAACCAAGTTTCTTCTTCTATTTGGAGCATTAGGCAGTTATAAAAGGCTCTAATGACATCATAAACCTTGCCAGTGTTTGATAATTTCTTAAGGGATTTGATAGAGGAAGCAGAAAGTTTTACTTCTTAGGTTCCCAACCTTCTCAGCAGAGCAGCCATGTGGAAGAAACTAATGTGAGTCACTAGATGAAAGAAGGCAAGTAAATACTTTTAAAGTTACTTTCAAATGAAAAAAAAATCTAATAGTATAAGCAAGCTTCAGGAAGCTCTGGCTAAAGACTGAGCACCCAAGGTTAAGAACACTAGTACACTTTAGTGTTTTGTAATAAAACCTCTAATTTCATGGTGTGTTCAAGCCAGCAGATACTACCTGAATGAGCTTCCAAATTGTGTGTATCTGGGTTGGGCAGCAAGGGCTCCATGCACCTGTGGCAATCTGCTGTTGAAAAATGCAAAAGAATCGGCTCTATCCCAGCCATGGTCTGTTCCCCACCTGCCCCCAAGGTCATCCCTCAGCAAGGGGTGATGCACTACCTGCAGGGAGGGGTTTTCCCCACCCCTGTAGTCCTTCCCCAAGCCTCTCCAGCATCACGTACGTCCCCTCGCTTGCACACAAGACACATCATAGAAGGCTTGAAAATTCTGCATGGTCTCTTTTCTTTTAAGAACAACAGAGACACAGTTTACTACAGAATGACTTAACAGTGCTACTTTAGGGGGACACTGCTGGCTTTGCTCCCTTAGGATGTACAGGATGATTCCTTCCTTAGGAGCTAAGAAGGATGAAGCTATTACTCATGTAATGACAGTAACTAGTTCTTTCTGCCATATAGCATGTCCTGCCCTACCTGGGAAATCATAAATATGTGCAGAAGAACCAAGTTCTGCCCCCAGAGTTACAGTAACTTAACTCTAGCGGGAGGAAGCATGCCCAAGAAAAACTAAGAAGGAGATATTTTCCTTTAACTTTTCTCATATATGAAATATATGCATGTATAGCAATACCCCTGGTTTAATTGTTCTGGTATTTGTTTTACACTAAGCAGTATGAAACTTGCTTTAGCAAATATGTTTTGTGGGTTGTCATCCATAGCTTGTTAACCACTATATTCATTTAGGGACTACACATATGCTTTTTCAAATATAGACATAAGGGGAAGTGAAATCATGCCAGAGAGCATTGCTTAGTTCCCAGGAAAGACAGCATATAGAATTTGGCAGCCTTTAGACATGAGAAAAGTACAAACACAGTCAGATGCAAAATTTTAAGTCATTTGTGTGGACCATTTTTTTCATCTTGGTGATCCCAACTTCTACAATTATTTGTAGCTTAAATTTACCTTATTTCTAAATGCAAAATACATGGTTTTCTCCTGTTGTGCTGTACTAGAAAATGACATTTGCAAAACACCTTCCCACAATTCTGAAACTTGTTTTTGCTGGACATTTGATGAAAATACTGTTGTAATTCACTATATTGCTACCAAATCTTTTACAGAAGGACAGTAAGGTTGCTAAAGAGAAAATATTGAATTTTCACTGGCTCACCAATAAAGTAGAGAAGGAAAGTGGTCACACCAAATCACTAGAACACACTAAGACCTGATCACTACCACCCAGCAGAAAGTGGCACAGTGATCCCCAAGGTCAGGCTGAAATTATTTAAATTACCTTCACACATGAGAGCAACAGAGGTCTTGGATCCTCCCAAGAGCCACAGTCAGCAAAGCCTTGTGCACTTCATAAAGCCCAGCTCCCTGCTTGGACAGGGATCTGCCTCCCAACATGGCACCTGGCTGGGGTGCAAGCCCAGAAAATGTCCCTTCTCCCCAGCACTGGTGTCTTTGGGTGGCAGCTGCCATCACTGAATGAGGAATCTGAACCTTACATTCATGTGCAGCAAATAATAAGCTCTACAAAACCACTGCTAGCAATGAGGCTTTTTAATTGGGAAAAACACACCCATTCCAAACCGTCTGTTTGGCTTACTGGTTTTTGTTATAGTCAAGATGAAAGAATCTTATCTTAAGCTTACAGCATTTTTCTTTTAAACAAAAGGATACTGTTGGTTCTGTTAAAAAAACCAAAACAAAAGAAACAAAACAAAACAAAACCAAAAAAACCCAACAACCAAAGAACACCCTCAAAAAAGCCCCCAAATCCCCACCATCAGCAGAAGCATCTGTCTAAGTGCAGATAACAAGAGGAAGCTCATCTCAAACATCCCCTGCAAGCACTCCCTCCAGAGGGCTGTTTCCCCCGCAGTATTCAATTCCAGCCTGTCCTAGGAGCTGTCTGTCTCCCTTCCTCACCAGTGCTTCACTCCCAAAGCGTGGAGTTAGTCACGAGCAGAGCTGTGTTGAAGAACATCACAGGGCTGGGGAGACAGGCACAGGAGCAAGGCTGAAGGCAGAGCCTCCTTTCAACCACAACTGTTCTGTGCTGCTGCTGCTCTCACTGTGAGGAAGAGATGGCCATCCCCCTTGATGGTCATCCATTGTTTCTCAGGGAATGGCCCTGTGCCCATTTTGGCTTGCTTGTCAGTCCATTTGGTAAGAGACGATCTTTAAAGAGAAGTCTGGCTGCTGGAACATGACACTGTTGAGGGCACAGGTATAGCAGCCATCACCAAAGGTAAATTTATTTTCTGAAAGCATCTGAAGCATCTGCTTCTTAACACCTGAGTTCCGGGATGGCTCTAAGCAATGAACTCTAATTTTAACAGGGCTTCTGCACGCATGGTTGAGCCTAAGGTACTTAATACATTGCAATCACAAAAGATATATGTAGAAAGAACGTATTTTTATCACCATTTAAGAAAAAAAAGTTATTTATATTGACATTTAGAGGAGGCCTTTTTGGTTTACAAAAAAACCCTAGCAAAACCTTCAATTATGTTCAATGTTTTAAATTCAAAATTAGGAGTTTATTCTGCAAACTGTGATTGTACTGTGGAAGGGAGTAAAACCATTCTGTGTGCTTCCTTGAGGTTGAAGAAAGTAATTAAATACTGCACATTTATTATATTTTATTTGCCTCAGCTCCTGAAAAATATTTAGACACATAGGGGGCCCATTCAAAATTTTGATCTAGTTTATTTGAAAACTATTTAAAGGAAGTATTAACTGATATATACATTGCTGAATCCCTCTGCCAATACTTGCTGATTATCCCAGCAGTTTTCCCTGCTACTGCTGTATGAAAGAAACAGCCAACTAATTCATTAACCAGGAGGTGCTGATTACATACATATTGTTATCAAAAGCACAAACTACACTTTTCCCCCTTCTCTCAGTTACAGTAATTTTAGGTGCTTGCAAAACAAGCAGAGAGAAAACATTCAGCCTGAAACCCAATACTTAAATAATACTTGGGCATTGCCTCCTTGGGAATCCAAATAAGACACAGAGAGCATTTGTACACTCAAAGCCTAGCTAAGCACAGCTAGGAGCTATTCTCGATTAAGTATTCTATTTAAAAAATGGGTAAATTTGAACAGACACAGAACACTTGGTTTTGTTCCAGAACTGGAACATTCCCTAACTTTACATTTATATGTCCTTTAAATTCAATTTAATTTCAAATGCAGAAAAAAAAAAAAGAAAAAACATTTTCTTTTTTGTATGGCCCAACTACAGAAGATATGGTTATACATGTAAGGAGTGGATGCTGCCTTCTAATAAAATTATTCAACTGGTTATTTTCAATTTTACAGTCAAGTGAAAGAAGGCCCCAAAACCATGAAAAATTATCTAAAATTTTTATCAGCACTTCCTGCCCATATAAATTTATGAATACCAAAATTTGTAGTTACAATAGACTCTCCAGTTATTTTCGGTAATTCATCACTGTGATGGCCAGAACCCCCAAAAATTACTAACTGTAGAACAGGCTAGTAGCTGAAGACTCTTTAGAAGTATCACATCCCAAGCCCAAATCTGTAATTGATTTAATACATTGGGTTTGGTCCCCAAGTAAAAGTAATAGTTCATGTTAATGTCATACATAATCACAATAAAGTGTTATTGCTCTAGAAGACAAAGTGCTGCATGATTCAATGAAGTGCTTCTAGTGCACGATCTAAATGAATTATTATAAGGTGTTTTTAGGATGCTCCTCAGCATCAAGACCTGTTCCCAGATAAGCTTTAAGGATGTGATAGGATCAGCACCTTGGTTGCCATATAACTGAAGACAAAACAGGAAAAAAAGGAGCTTAAAAAAACATAAACAGAAACATGATTTGAAATTTTCTTTCTTTAATTCTAGGAAAGATTTCCCCTTAGAAAGGGACATTATAAAGGCAAAAGATACCTAGGCAGAGCTGGATTCTCAGATTTTTGTAGCTACAAAACAGCTTGGGCAAAATCATAGAGAAATAGGTTGAATAGAATATATAGCAACAGTCTGTGTAATTTGGTTTATGCTTTACATTTTTTGTTTGTGCTAACTCAGTAATCAAGGACTTAAACCACCACCTGGCTGAAGCAAAACTAGTTTTTGTTTGAAGTTTCTCGAGCATCTCTACTCACTTTGCAAGGTCACACTGAGGAGTAGTGATATCAAATGCCAGGAAAAGCAAGACCTTTTGCCAAGCAGGCAATGTCCAGTGCCTCCCTGGCACAGGGCAGACAAAACAAAGGCAAAGACAATGTGTGACTCTGGGAAACATCTGATTTCACTTATTTAGCCCTCCAAAAGAAAACACTCAAACCCATCATTTTAATTGAAGAGAGTTTTATACAGCATTTTACTTCATCAGATAATATTAGGGATGGCAAGGCAGTATTTTCAGTAGCGCTAGCTTCTGATGTATTTCAGCAGCTCTTTTCCTTCTTTCCATGATAAGCCAAAACATCCTACTTAATAATATTATTTTGCATACTCTTGGGCAGAACACTAACTGCAAAAGGCAGGTGGATTTACCTTCAGGAAGCCCCGTAGCTAATGGCAGTAACTTTTCAGAGTTCAATGACAAAAATAGTACGTGTTTTATAGTTCCTACAGCCCTGCATCACCCTTACAGCATGAGACTGGTAAATTCCTGCAGTATTTTCAGAAGAAGCTTTCCCTTGCCACTCTGGTCACAAAATCAGATGGACTGGCATTAGGTTCATAAAGGGTAAAAGTGAGTAATTTTGTGCAAGAAGGATGTCTAGTGCAGTAGCTCAGTACTGCTCCTAGCACTTGTCATATGATGGCTGCTGAGGGAATGGGTCGCAATCCTTCAAATCTGTGAGCTTCTGAAGGTGTGACCCAGCCCCAAACTGCAATAAGGTACCTTTAATCCCTTCTCAATATCTTGCACAACAGCTGGATATCCATGCCCAATATTATTCTGCGCAATGTCCTGAGTTATACCACAAATGGCTTACATAACACAGCTAAACCAAACTGCTCTGATGGCAGCGATGAATGGGGACTCTGTTGTTGCAGCCCTTGCCAACTGCGTGCATCACTCTTGGTTCCGCTAACGCCGAGTGGGGACAAAGGCTATATTCTCTCCTTTATGGCAGCACAGCACAGTGATGATGCTGTAAATTAAAGAAAGCACAACATGCTGACAACAGACTCATTACTACCTTCTTACTCTCAGTTCCAATACATAAATATAGCACAGAGTTCCTCACATTGTGCTGAAAATAATGGGAAAGGGGAATAAATGTGGGACAGCCTTTGCACAGCTCAAGAACACAGATCCCACTTCCTCCATCTGGATCTACTTTTGTTGGGTGTTTTTTGCACCAACCATCTATCCTTATTCTTACCTTTTCTTCTACATATTTTCAGAGCATATCAGTAATTTAAAAAACAATCTTCTCCAGAACAGGAAAATCTATACTCCTATGAGAATCTCCACCACAGCCTCTAGTAATGTCATATCTCTTGCCAATATCTTTACTTCAGGCAAACAGAAAAAAATAAGTTTGAGGAAATATCTAAGAAAGTTTCTTTCATAACTAGATGTAGACATTTCTCATAGAGGTATGTAAATTACATAGTTCTGATTCCTCCATAACCCCTTGTTCTACCCCTGTTCCCTGTCCACTTCTCCTTTCCCCCACATATCTATCTATATATATATATATGTATATATATGACCTGGGCTGCTAGGTGTGAGCTCAATATCATCAGGATATTGAATGTAACCTAAATGGAGACTTCAGAAAACACGTATCTAATAATAAATCTGTTTGCAGAAAACTCTGGGAATTCCAGAGAATATTACAAGCCTAGAAGGATTTAGTATGCATACAGAAAAACCAGATTCAATTCTGATGTCCCAAGAGAAAACACTACTGTATCAATACTGTGCTTGCCTTAGGAACAAAGAAAGGCCCATCAGCATCCTTATCATTTCTACAAAAAAACCTCCATGCACAAACATTTGGCTATTTTTAGGAAGTTTTGGACCAATTACTAAATGGTTGTTAATGGTACCCAGCACCATTAACAACAACAATAATCAAAGACTAAAGGGTACCTGACCATGCCCAACATAGTCACCAGTGCCTCTGGCTAAACAGCCCCACTCATACCCAGCCTAGACAAGCCACTGGTTAAAAAAACAACCCAAAAAACCTGGAAGTGTTCATAATCTGACATTTCATGGAGATGATTACATTACAATTCCCATAATGTTTAGAAATTAGATTCAAAATTGGAGAAACAGTGAACGTAATTCTACTGCCAGGAATAAAAAACCCAAAAAACCCCCCTGAAAGTTCTCAGGTTAACAGGGCCCTGAAACAAATCCCTCTCTGTACATTTGGGATATATTCTCAAGCAAGCAGAAATACAAATTAAAACAGTCACTAACAGGAAACATGTTTTCCTTTTTCTGTGTTTCCAAAGGAAGCAGACAATTTGGTGCAAACGTTACCCTTTTCTCAGAGATGGATTTCTACAGAAGTTAAGGCAAGCAAAAAGTCACTATGTGAAAGCTTCACAACACAGAGGAAACAAGTAGCCCATCCCAGTCTATGACAATAATTAAAATACTCTGCCACAAAAAGCCTGAAAATAAGCTTAGGAAGAGTTCAACCATTATTAACAGCTTAGACTTTAAATACACAGAGTGAAAAATACAGCTACTCATGGGCACATGTTGGGCTAAAACAGCTGCTGGTGTAAGCAGTACCCAATGCTAGTTTTAAACTGGATTTGTTGGAGTGGAAATTACAGTCCTGAGCAGGCTCTGTGACACAGTGACTGACCTGAGTGCCAACGGGCAGTGCTGACAGGCCTACAAGGATCTTTTGTTCACTTTCAGGGGTGAAACTGTATCAACTGTGGCAAAAATCAAGACAAAAACTCCACAAGGGCTGCTGACCTCTCCCACATTGCTTCCAGTTACATATTGTACTCTAAACCATCCTTACAGAGATACTGGTGAAACCAATCCAGTGACAGCCTGACCCTAATTGGCTTCTTTGCCAAATAAATGAGTAAATGGTCCCTGTAAGTAAACCCTGAGAAACAAGAAAACTTGCACCTGTTGGATGCAGCCACCACAAACAGCTTCCCTATGCCACTCACCTGCTTCTGCAGGGATTTAATCTGGAGAGAGCGTAATTTGACATGAAACTCCACAATCACTGAACCAGGATTTTCCCCACGGAGCATACAGTATGGCAGGCGCAGGAAAAAGAAAAATCAAGGGTTCTGATGTTGCACAAACATGCCTATCTACCTTTAACACTGAGAAATACCCAGACTCACAAGCTTACTAACTTCCATGCAAAACTTAACATTTCAAATTAGCAACCACTCAAAAATATGCTACGTTCAAACATTCCAAAACCAAAGCACTTTGGGTTCCCTTATACAAGATTTTCTACTATTTTAGAAGAACCATTGCCTGCCCTGTAAAGTTCCTCTACTCCCTTTGGCTTTTCCCTTTTGAATTTCCCTTTTACTTACTGAGTATGTTTTGAGGTGGGGGGTTTTGGGGTTTTCCTCTTAAAATACTTATTTATTGAAACACTCCGTTGGAAAAGGGCAGCACTGTTAGAAAATCATTTATTTAAAACAAGTCACACATTTCAATACCATGTAATTACCTTGATAAGAAGTCTGGCAACTTCTGTTTACATGCCTTAACTTGCTCCTTTGCGTTCTGTAAGATATTTTGAAGTCATTAACTGGAAATTACAGTATCCTCTCTGGCACACAAAAGGAGCCTTCATCCTGCACCCACAGTCATTTTGTGTCATTTATCTCCTGCATGATTCAAGCACATCTGGATTTCTGGTAAGAGCTTATAACCAGTAATAAAAACTACATATAAACTAGCTCAGTTTGGACTCCTGCATTCATTTGGGAAACTGTCAGCAGAAGCTCTCCCCTTGGTTGTAAGCTGTATTACTCAACATGCAGTGTGCAGGAATTGTTTGTGGAAACATTTGGTATTTTTAGGCCTGGCCTCTCAATGGGAATTCCACACTGAAAATAAAGGTATCTTTTATACACTCAAACCTCTTACTGAATCCTCTGTTACAAATTGTTACAGGGGGTGGAGGGTGAGCTGCTCAGTTATAAGCTGGGTTTTACAAATGTTTTTAAGCACCTGCTGAAAATAACTACGAATTATGCTCTTGACATGAGTACATGCTTCTCATTTTCTGCAAAGAATAAGATTCGGCTCAATATAGGACAGGAGTACATGTAAAACAAATCCATATTGAATGAAAACCCACAAATCTGCTTTTCTAATTTCTAGTTCTTGTCTTAGTTGCTCAAATATGTTCTTTTAAACTGATTTTTGAGGTAAGATACTCTATAAATCTTTTTTCTTGAGAAAAAGGAAAAGAAGAGCAAATAAAATAATGTCTAAAAAAAAAATTTCCATGGGCATTAATCATGAATAGAAAGGGATAATCAGGAAGAAGCAAAGATGTCTCAGCTGGAATATTTACCCCGTCCTTCTCTCAGCTGCATGCTCCAACATTAGTGTCAGATAAGGACAGTGGTGGACAAAGCTTTTCTTTGAAAATATATTTATCCACTTAACTGCAAACCACTTTTTTTGTGACTGTATGGAGGATTTTGACCCTGAGCCTGGAAGCATTTCTGTACTTCATCACCACAGGAGTGCAGTTATTAGGAAGGGGATGAAGCAACCACCATGACTTGGAAGAGCATTCCTGTAGCAATTCCTCACATCCAGTTTATGAAGAAAATGGGTGGGGTGATTGGATTTGCTTCTGGAAAAAGCTCGTCTTTTTTTTCCAATGAGCTTTTTACTTAGAAGGCTGCATTGTTATTTTAATGAATATTTAGAATAGTCAGCAAGAGCACCAAAAGAAGCTAAGCAATGCGTGGATCCAGCAGCTTTACCAAGGGAGCAAAGAAGCAACCTGCCAGGAGTGAGACATCCCTTTCTCCATGTGTTGGCAGACTACTGGATGGTTTGCACACATCTGGTCATTGACACAACACAAAAAGCAGCAGTGTGGCTTCACGCACCCACTCTGCAGCATCATTAGCCCTCTACAACTTCTAAACACTAAGTAAGCAGATCTGCAGCTCTCACGTGGGGATTTACATAAGAAGCAGAAGGAACAACCAGGCTTTTAAAAATTCATTTACCAAACACATTTTTCTCACATGGGCACACATAAAGGATAAACCCATGTCAATTTCACCAATGCAGCATCACACCAAGCTCCTCAGCACTCCTGGGCAAACAGATGGCAACAGGGGTGGAAAATAAGTTTTCTTCCCTCTGGGCAGCCAAAAGTCTATTCCCTCTATCTTCCTATGAGGATCTCATTCCCATGATTCATGTTTTATGGTTCCTAGGCTAGTGCAGTTCCACAGCCATGAAGTCAGCTGCTTCAGGGAGGTTGCATACAGATGAGAATTCCACAGCCTGTACACAACCGGGGCCAGGCTCCACTGAACCTGCTGGTGATTCAAAATCAAGAGTATGCACCCTAGTCCACTGCACAGGCTCACTCTACACACAGTTCTTCATGTCCAGCAGCATACCTGCCATATTCACTGCAACAGCCCAGCTGAACGGAAGACACACAAACACAGTTGTAGGGACACACAGAAGGACTTGGCCACTGCTGAAGGAAATTAATTCTCAGCGGCAAGATATCCAGATGTTAATTACTTCTCAGGATGAATGAAAGTCTAACTGTGTCTTCAGGCACTTCATTTCAGTAAATCATTCACCACAGAGAGCTTCCCACAGATAAAATTCATAAGAGGAAAGTGCAGACTGGGCAGCTGGTGATGCTGTTCAGAGTTATGTCCCACTGGCAGTGTGGACATGGGCCCCTGGACAAACACATTTGTATTTCATTAATCTACACCCCATAGTGCTAGGCAGAAATAGATGAGTGGGTGGCTCTTGTAAAGAGAACCACAGAGCTCAAACATTTTAGGGAAGGGTTCTGTTGGAAAACACTGGGTCAGCAGTAACCCCTGCTGCCTAGCGCAACCAGGAAAGACCCAGTTTCATTTCCCAGCATGACCCTAACTGATCATTCCAAGGCATGATGCAGCAAGGACTTTAGACACAACAGTTCCTCAGGCTTTAGTAGAGACTGGGTGCCTACACACCTTGGTTAGGCTGTCTCTTAATCCTCCTGTGCCTCCACTTCTTCATTTCGTGGTAGTTGTAACAGCAATATCTTATTTTCAAAGGTCTGTTGAAAGAAGTGCAGCAAAAAATATGGAAACCCCAATGACAGTTGGTGAAAAATGTGAAAAGCAGAAGGGGAGGGAAAAAAAAAGAAAACTATGAAAAAAATAAGCCAGTAATATCAATTATAGACTTGCTTGCTATGAGAGGAGGGCGATTGTTCCATTTGTTGCTTGCATATGTTTACTTTCTATCCCTTCCTAGTCCTCAAAACCTCTGCCAGCTCAACAATAACAGAAGTCCTTCTGTGTAAACAGAAGTCTTTGCTCTACAAGCCCAGGTAAAAGACTATTAAGAAACCTTGCAGAGGATATCAAACCAGAAATATAGCAGGTGGAGGGGAGAAAAGGCTTGTGTCATCAGTGGGCACAGAAAGGTTATTTAACTTGCTTTGGAAGAAGAAGAATCAAGTCATCCTGTGCAGGAATTCCCTGTCCAACTCATGAGCACACTACATTGTCTTTCCTTTCAGGCAGTCACACTAAGGGGAAGAGGAGCCATGGCTTTTCAAAAGTGTCCCACCTTCCTGATGTTATCCCTGTGTGAATATTGCCCTTCAAAGTTACATCACTCTACCCAAAACTTCTTTGAGAACAGCTTAATCCTTATGTAAGATGTCAGTGTTTAAAGAGGCATAATTTAAAAGGCAAAGGGTAAGAAGCAAACAGCATAAAAACAGAGTCACGAGAAAGCAAAGGAGGGGAGGAAGGGAGGGAAAGGATTCCTTTTGCCACTCTACAGAAATTGTTTTGATACAGTATCCCTATTGCATGAATTTTCCATATGCCTGTGTCAGATCGACTATTTCAAGCCACAGAGCTGTCAGATGCTCGTTTTTTATGGTGTGCTTACGTGGCAGACCAACCTTTCTGTTGAATCAGTCAGTTTTTCACAAAGTTGGGATCTGCAACCCAGAGAGATGTGCAGGCTCCTTTGGCCACAAAGTATCAACTTTGCAGCTGAAGGGAGTTGGCAAAGCAAACCACTACCTCTGGTACCTAACAACTGTCGTCAGAATCAGGGTTTTTGCATGGAAAAAAAAACACATTATGAGCAACATAAGGAATTGTGACTATTCTCCACACATATATGAAGCAATGGAAATGCAGATTTAAATGATCAGATGCTATCATAGATTGGCAATTCTTAGAATAATCGAGCAAAAATTCACAAACTTTTGTAACTCACCTTGCTTTGTCTTTAACAAAATGCGGAGCAGGAAAAATTTAGTTCATAAACAAAAGTCTTAATACTTAAATTAAAACTTAGTTTTGTAACTTAAGTGACACAGGCACTTTTTCCTTGAGTCATATCTGATTAAGAAACTCCATAATCCCACAACTGAAGTGAAAATATCAGTCACATCAGGATCAATTTACAAGGCTGAGGGAGGTGGCTGCACTTTTTATACCTTACATCCCCAGCATTTAGCATCTGAAAGATTATCTCCATTCTCCATGCCTCATATTTTGCTAAAATAAAATTGCATATTTAAATGCAGCCTAAATGGTAAGCAGGATGTAAACATTTAAATAACAGAATGCAGATCCGTTAATCAAAACTGATTACCAGCTTGCTTTCCATTTACTGGGGGCTCTGCTGTAAAATACCGCCTTAGTTACTGTTGCCAAAATTGTGTTTTTAAAGCCTCTTGGAGAAAAAGCCGATTACTTACAACATTGGCTCAAGAGACACATTTTAGGACAGTGTTTCCTAGAAATGTGACACTGAAATTTACTTGCAGGTAACCACTACATAAACGCGCATCTACATTAACCCTTTTCTGTTATCTTAACACCAGGCTTTGTCTCCTCTCTCCCTTTTCCTTCCAACAGTAGATTTTAAAACATATCGTATTTCTGAATGCCCTTGCAGAGCTACGTGGTTAGCCAGAAACTTTCAGCTCTGGAAAACACTGACCACTACATCCTTTTCAGGCCAGTATTTTCCACCGGTAAGAAATAAATGTTCAGATTCCCCTGTGTTTCCAAATATTTTCTAACAGTTTTAATAAATGAATACATCCAATTACAGAAGGCCAGTGCTGGTGAGCTAGGACTGTCACTGGCCATGCTGTGCAAATCATGATTTACCAGACAGACTGAAAATGAGAAATTCACAAGCAGCATTTATAAGATTTTACCACTTGACTGCAGGCAATACTAAGGTCCACAGGAAAAGATATTCTAATGGCTTCAATCTATCTTTTACCCTCGAGGCTACAGAGTGATGCAAACGAGGCTTCGAGGCATGTGGAGCACATCAGCCTGCTTATCTCACACAAGTTTCCTTTGACTAAAGAGATCTACTGGAAAATCTGGTCAGTGTTTTGCTAAAGTACCAACAGTCAAAAGAAAAGCTGCTACAATGTGGATCTCCTACAAATGGGAAAACTGTGAACTGCTCTGCCAGTCCTCCTCTCCTCCCCCTCCCCCAAAAAAAGAACAAAACAAAAGTGCTAAAATTACTGTAGAAGTTGGGAAAATGTTCCAGTATTAACCCTTTTTTTTTTTCACTTCCAAGCAGTCCTAAATGTGCTTATACAGACCTGTGAGAAATGCAGCCATATGCACACTTTCTCTTTTATCTTGGGGACGCTGTTTGTAGAGACACTGCCTAAAATAATGGGGTCAATTTTCAGATATACTGAAAATTCATTACTTGTCCTTGCTTCCCAAGCATGTTACATACAGATATCCCACCCTTCAAACCTGGCTTCTCTACAGCCAACTTCTTGTTCTGCTTTCTCAAAGCACTATACAAATATTATTCCTGAAGAACACATTTTAACCGTATTTTTTTATATCTACAACTTTGTTCAGGGAGCAAACTGAAATGTGTGTGGGATATTCTCAATAACAAAGGTCTGTGAGGTTTAAAAACAGGAGAAAACGCCAAGAAGGAATAAGATGACTCTATGAATTTTTCTGTTTCCTAGATGCCCACTAGACTGTTTGTCATACTTGCATTAGCAGGCAGAATGGTAGAAAAGAAAACAAGCACAGAAGAAGACAAGAAAATCTGTTTAAAAAACAAAGTCCTAAAGGAGAATGTGCTATCCAATTATTTTTGAAAAGGCATGATAGAAGTCAGTCATAAGATACTGGGAAAATATTAAAAATTAAAATGTGTTTTTTGCCAAGCCCATATCCCACCTGGGTGCCTATGAAAGCATCTCACGAGCTGTGGGATGTGCCCCCTGTCCGTGTATGATGCCCTCTCACTCTAGGATAGGATTCTAACCTAATTAAAGAGCCTAAGAGCAAGAAGATTGACCCTTTCAACAGGGAAGCAGACCCACATTTTAGCAGCCAAACAAGACAAACTGGCCTGCTTTCTTCCACTGCAGCAATAGATTTCATGTACGTGAACAGGGATGGCAGCCAGGTTCTGCAGCAGTCCTGGTACCAGACCTTGCTGAAACGGCACTGAAGACCAATTGCATTTCATAAGTCTGACAAAAGGAAAACCATCCAGTATAAGAACAGCAATTTCTCCTGGTATCTCCAAAAGTTACATCACCATTTCAGAATTTTAAGAAAGAAAAATGAAAAAAAAACCCACATAAAGAAAACACCATTCTGAACATGCTAACAGACACATATATCTGGATTTAGCACACATAGGCAGTGTTATAAAATAAGTGTAATATTTTAGTGTCACAGAAATGTATTTTGTTTAAAATAAATAAAAAAAAACACCAGAGGAAAACAAAATTAAATGTTCCATAAACTGTTAACACAAAAAAGGGTACTATCCCACTCCTAACAAATGCATGCAATACTTGAGACAAATACTGCAAGCCCCCATATTAAACTACATAGATACATTTGAAAATTACTAAATCACTCCTGCAATAACGTTTAGTATTTTCACAGCTCCTAGTCTGCCTCTCAGCCACAAAAGCACTGCCCTTACACTGAAGAAGGCAATTCTCTCTTATGATTCAAGGCATTAGACTATGCAGTGTACATATTTTGCTCTGCCTCTTGACAATGGAGAATTACAGGAACACTTGGGCATATCAGGTATTTTGCTAATAAAAATCACAGAATACAGCATTTTAAACACTGTTAATACAAACTCCATTCTGTTTCCTTCATAGACTTGTGACAGAAAATCTTCTTTCTGTAAGAAATACTAAAGCAGGGAGAAAGGTAAAATCCATACATCTACTGCGTATAAGACATGCACTTCTCTTCAAAAGCACAGTGGTTAGAGATTCCTTACAGGTAACGGAACAGCAAAACCACCACAGCAATTATATTTTAAGTGCCACTTCCATACACCTTTTTTTCTTTTTCCTGACTCTGTATTCCATCCGCATTGCAACCTTTAGGGTAAGAACAAGCCTGCAATCTCCCGTCTGACTTAACAGAGCTCAGTAGTTAAAAACAATGCCATTTAATATTACCTTACCCTACTTCCCAATCCCCAAAATTAGGCCAAAAATCAGAGGGAATCATGCAGTGTGCTCTAGATATTCCATGACTACCACCGCTGGCAGGGAGTAAGCCACATATTTCATAGGTAACTAGGAACACACACACAGTTGTTTTGTAGCGACACTACACCACAGGCGCCTGCTGAACCGCTGCTTTTCCTCCCTACAGCTCATTCCAAACCTTCCCCAGTTTCAGCTCAGGAGGTCTGCCCTGGGATTTACAAAGGGAACTTGCTGGGAACTTATCTTTTGAACACACAGGAATTCAGGGGGAAGAAAGTTCATGGGGTTTTTAACATATGAACATGCATTCTCTACTTACTGTTTCTGTTGGTAAACAAAGATGTTAAATCCAGTTTACTGAATTAGCCACATGATACGGAAAAGATTAAATTTTCATGTACAGAGACTTTTTCAACTTTGCCTTAGCAAAAATCCTCCTTCTGCTCTTCACAACCTGTTGATCCTTACAAAGACATTTCTTCTTCAGCCTGCCACCAAAGGTCATACAGGAATTGCTAAGTCAGCACAGTCTCTGAGCAGCCTCATTCTGAGAGAAGCTTTAAAGGCATTTAAAAAGCTTTTATATAAAAACAAACAGCACTGGCTCACCTACTGAACTAGAGCTTCCCTACTCCCCCATAAATGCTTTATTGAAGGCTCCAAAAATCTCCCATGGTGTATTTCCCCCCTCTTTCCTCTTAATGTAAATATTCTGAGTAATGATACATTTAAACAGTGGGAAGGACTGCACTTTGCCCAACGCATGTGATTTGGAAACTTAAATTCCAGTTTATTCATCTGTTTTAACACAGCAAGGAAAATCTTACTTTCCCAACTAAGAGCCCCAGTTTCTCTCTCCATAATCTCGTAAGCCATTACTGCACTAAAATGCTTAACACAGAAGTCCAACATACCAAAGAATGAACCAGCCTAGGAACTTCGTACTGGTATAACTAGCTCTCTGAAAATGTGTGGCTCTAGGAAGTCTCCTTTCTGTTTTCTAGCATAAATATTCACAGCAGTTTGCAATTTGAAATCAAAATATCTGATTGAAAGAAGAAACTTGGAATACCCACCATGAAAGGGAACAATTCCTGAATTAAAAACCAAAACAGAACAACGTAACTCTCAAAACACAGTCTTCTGCAGTTTCCTGAATACATTAAGGTGGGCTATGAGTGACTGTTCTGAAGGTAGCGACTGTGGTTAGGAAAAAGCAGTTCTCATCTTTTCAGCAATTTTGCAAAGGGTTAGGTCAAACAGATGCTCCCACCTAACATACAGACAACCGTGTTGTTACTCAGCTCTCTGCTCAAGGTCCTGCATGCCTATCTGCCCGGCCAAGGACTGGGAATTCATTCCAGAGGCAAGAATCCTCACCTGGAGTAGTAGGCAAGTGTTTGGGACACAAACTTTTCACGCCTAGCAACACTGGCAGATGCAAGTTTGAAGGAAACAGTTACTATGCTTGCAAAGTCCTCTGGTCTCTTTTTTATTAAGAGAATTAATTGGAACAAGGTATTTTTAAATGGTAACAATGTTCTTGGACAGTTTATTGGGCTGGCTATAAGACACAGCAGTAACGCTACCACAACTGCAAAGCCTTCTGAAGACTGAAGACTTCAATGTTTGACAATACTGACACGAGTCAACAGACAAAATTGCATAGTTCTGAAGCTCTAAAAAGTCAATTGTGACATACGAGACCACACACCTTTGCCTTTTTCAAAGGAGCCATTTAAGATGTAGCTGACCATAAATCTGCAAGAAGGCTCTTAACCAAGGTCCTCTGGAATTTTGCTATTTACGTGTTTATTTCAGATGGTTACATATAAGTGGTGGCTGTTGGGTTTTTCATCTGTTGCTTTAGTTTTTTACACACAAACACGGGCACACACACACACACACTCCCTCCCCCTGTTTAAAGTTACCTTACATACACACTCACAGCAACCCAAGTATCTATTTTGAGATGCAAGGATTTAAAAAAAAAAAACAAACCAGCAAACTAAACAAAAAGCCATATTCTTCTAAATACTCATAAGAAAGCTTGGTTCTTAGAAAATGTAATTGTTCTTGGCCTCAAAAATCTGGTCTTAGTTTCACCCCAAAGTCAAGTGCCTGCTGTAAAAGAAATACTTGAAGAACAACTGCAGAAGTCTTACTTTTTGTTTCTCTTTTCACAACTACCATTTTCTTCATGACCTTCCTAACGTGCTGGAGCTCATGCTTCAGCAAATGTCAAGTCCTGTAGCATTTCTTACTCCACACTCAATTAGCAATAAAGAAGATACAAATGTAAAGGTGAGGCAGAATTAAAGACCTGCACAGTTTCCACTTCACTGTATTCTGAAAGAAATCTAAACTGGCTTATATACAGCTTCCAAGTCCCAGTTCACTGCTGCTTTTTTTGTTTCTATAGGAATTCAATTTTTTTGACATTACCCTTCACCATTCCTTTCCAGCTCAAGCCTGATATCTAACTGCAATTATAATGGTTTTCTATTCCATAAAAATACAATTTGTTGTTTCCTGAAATCAAAAGAGCAGAACTAAGCTCCTTCTTCCATTCTTTTATTTTCATCAACATCCTTGCTGGTATTTCTCTACAATCCTGTTAGCTGAAATACCATTCTTCTATCTTTCTCCATCATGTTATTTTAACTCCCTCTGAAAGCACCTATTTTCACCATGCTCTATATCCAGCAGATTCTCTTTGTATTATCCCAACTTTATTTTCTCAATATTTAGCATGCATATGCAAAAATCTATAAATATATATTCAAAGTTGCCAGTGCCAGCTACAATCAAGTTTCTTTTTCTGGACCTTCTTTTTAATTTCTTAAACCTTAGCCAAAATTTTTTCGTTCTGAATGAAAGTTCTACGCCAAATTTTAGAGGAAATGTTTTATTTTATTTTTCATTAAGGTGTCAGCTAAGACCAGTTCAGTTTCCTGCTGGTTTACCAGTACAGTAAAATTCCTAAGGTCGTCCATTAAAAACCTGCATCGCTTGTGAAGTTTGGAAATTTGTCAGGAGAAGGAGGGTTCTGGAAAGCAAAGCAAAGAAAGAAGAAACAGCGAACACACCTTTTGTTATCCTCATGAAAATCTAGACCTGCTTTTGGGCAATTAAAGAAGCTCAAAAAAGCCAGCTGCTCACAGATGGCAAATAGAGGCTTATAACATAGTTTCATCATGAGATCAAGCAAGAGGCTCAAGGCAATCCCTGCCTCTGCGCTGTCTCTCCCTGGCTGCCACAGCCACCAGCTCCAGCAAGGGTACAGCATCAAGGAATAACCAACCCAGCCCAAAAAGCTAACCTAGATGATGCTGTCATAACTTGCTCTGGGTGTCCCTACTTCTTCCACAGTGGGGCCAGCAAACACAAGTGAGAAGGGCAACACACCAAGAAGGGCAACACATGTGGGGAACAAGCATCTGAGGTTGGCAAGAGGCAGGACCACTACACCTCCTCCTCTTCCAGCAGCAATGACTTAAACAGGTCTCAAAACCAACTGGGAAATGATGACATTAAAGATGTTCCTCTCTAGAGACTTCCCACCAGTAAGCATTCCCTCCTGGCTTCAGGGGCTTTCTCAGCAACAGTGTGAAACTCTGACACATGATGATGAACACTCACTGATGGGAGAGATTCCTTTCTCCAGAGCCCTGTGCCAGGTCCAGGCAGGGCACACCAGCACACGCTGCTCAGCTCAAACAACAGAAACTTGCGCTGCAGCTTGAGGTCCCAACACATCGATGACTCACAGGAGAAGTCTGTGGCTCAATATGGTGGAATTTCTTGGGTTTTTAGTTTGGTATTTTACAAGCAAGGAAGTAAGCTTTAAGAATACCACTTAAATGTTAAGATTGTGAGGTGAAGCAGCAAGAAGTTGGAGGATGCCAAAAGCAAGGGTGTTTACGCAAACGAAGCCAGTGCACAAACTGAGCTGGGCTCACTGCTTGGCTCTGTTTACTACCAGTTTCTTCATCATCTTTTCCGTTATTTAGCCACTGAGTGTCTGCTTCACAACACCAACAATTTCATCTTCTGAGTCATTAAAAGCTGATGTGGTAGTGGTATCTTCACCTTACAGCAGAAAACAGAGGCATAGAGAGATTAAGAGACAGAGATTAAAAGACATGCCAAAAATGTTGGCTAATTTTGGATCTGCAGCTTACGTCACCTAGACCTTGACTACCTTGACTTTTTTTTAATGTACCTTGCACTTTTGCAGTATTTTGCACCATACTGTCACCACAGTGGAACAACTGTGGTTGCATAAACTCAGAACTTGTGCCTGGGTATCTCAAATCGGGCGAAGTGCAGCACTCACCACTGGTGGGTGGCTGCAAAGGTTTGGTGTAACAGAATCTCTCAGTCTGAACACAAGAAACTCTGTGGTAGAGGCAGAAATTCAACACAGCTGTCTCAAGGCAACAGTGACCAGTGTTATTATCTACCCCACTGCTTCTTCCCCTCTTGCAATCCACTCTCAACAGGCTTTTGTCCATCCCCTGTGGCTACTGACACAAGACCCTGCTGCAAACACATGATCAAATTTAGGAACGTGGCACAATGAGAGAGGAACAGGACAGGTGATGGGGAAAGGTGGCAAACTGCAGATTGAAACCCAGCCTTTCTTACACCATGGAGTATTCAGGGCACTCTTCTTCACTTAGACATCATTCACATTACAATAAAATTTAAGGCCTGCAGGCACATATCTAATGTGCAAGATGTTGGACCATACACACCATAAGACACAACCTAAAGATCTTATAGCTTAAACCGGTAAAACAAAAAAAAAAAAGGCAAGAAAAGAAACATTCTTCCACATCCCACATGAGAAACAGAAGACACACAGGAAGAGAGTACTTCTGTGGTCAACAAGAGATCTGTCTATTCACTGCATTATAGGTGGACCTGCTGGTACTCCAGCTGGTGATGGCCCAACAGAGCCAAGCATTCTCTCTACCTTCATGAGAAGTGTCTGGAGCTCTAATTTGGTTTGTAGAAGAAATTATATAAAACTACCTGATATACAGAAACAAAAACTGCTGCCAAATCATGGGATATTTCTGTACCGAAGTCACAAAGTCAAAACTGACCTCTTGGTTCAACCTGTGTCTCACTCTTGCTCCGGAAATTTAGGCAAGACACATATGCAGCATCTTTACAGATGCCCACAAGTACGCCACAGAGTGCAGGCCACCAGCATTTCTGATGTACCAATACTGGAACATCCTAAATTACAGCATTGTTTTTGTCTCAGAAACAATACCAAGACCCAAAAACTAAATGTGCTTTTACATTTCTTTTGAATCAAGCAAGCACAAATTCTAGAAGCAAGCCTTGAGAAAGCTTAATATTTTTATTAAGTCATTTGATGAGAACCATGAATAAAGCACAGTACACTAATCAATTAATAACTTATACAGACTACACAACCAACACTAATAAGGAATATCAATCTGTCAGCTTTCAACGTAGACAGACCTATTTCAGCACTAAAAGCACATTACAATCTTAACACAAAGAGACTTCGCTAACTCACACTTGAGAAGCAGAAGATGCCCAGCTCTTTCTGGACATTTTAAGGTCAGAAAATACACAGCTTTCCAGCAAACTTAAGCATGCTTTTCAGATTACTGCAAAGCTATCAACCTATTCAGCGAAGTTACTCATATTATACTTGCATTTCCTTATCAAATGAAAAGAGCTAAAATATTTGGAATTGTCTGTTGAACATTATGGGCCTATCCACCATTGTTTCCAAAGAGAAATACTCAACTGAGAAGCAAAAACAGCAACAACTTGTCTTCTGAAAAATAACAGAAAGCTTATCTAGAAGGAGACGAAATTCAAAATATTTGTTACAGTTTTGTTTTGGTGAATCACAGCACTGCGCTAAACTGTGTACACATAACAAAACTTTTCATTTCAAACTCTGCAATTGGGTACTTCTAAGTAAACAAAAACATGAGTTGTTTTTTCTTCTACATCCTCACAACCATCTGACAACAAACCAAGCCCACTCAGCCCTGCTAAAAGCATGATTCTCTAATGTAACTGTACTTCTGGGAATACATTACAGATTCCATGAAATGTTTTGTTACACGTGTGGATCAATTGGCCATGTAAATACAGAGTGCAACCACATGCAAAAGAGTCTTTTTGTTACTTTTAGTGAGCGAAAATGGTAAAGAAAAACAAGAAAATGAGACCTCTGGGTGTCTGAGCAAGACAGGTATTTTCCTCTTTTGCAAATATTTTCCTCTTTGTTTTCTGAAGGATGAATGGTGATGCTTTTGAATAGCAACACAATACACACCCTTAATATTTAAGAGACCAAGAAAACATCAGGAACACCCACACATTAACTGAGCTCCAGTCACGTCACTGACGGACAACTCATGCCAGGCTTTTCCCAGGCATACCTTTGGCCTCTACCTTTGAAACCACTAAGCATTCTCCAGAACTTACATGCATCCAAACCTTATCTTTCATTGAGACCTGGAAAACTGTGATGTCTCTCATATTTCAGCCACTCAGCCCTACAGCTGGGGATGACCACAAGCCTGACACTGTGCATGACTCCTCTTACCAAAGCAGCCCACTGGTGATGGCAACACATTTCTCATTAGGACATATTTCTCATTAGGAACAGATTTGCAGTGAGAAGCAGGGAAGGCTGATGTGACAAAATAACCTAATGAAACAAGGGCAGCACAGCACATGACTTATTGGTACCTTCAGATTCAACATGTTCATTCAGATGCAAACAGGCATCAAAGCCACGTCACTAGTACATTCATGGAAACAAACGACCAACTAATTACATCAGTTTTTATGTGCAAAATAATGTTTCCCATACCCTGTCTTATTGATATCGATTTTTTTTCCTGCTGTAAAATCAGGTCAGTATAGCACTATATTGACTCATCTATAAGCAGACAGTGAAATCTCCAGAATATTAGGATCTTCACTGATCCTAATACTTTAGGGCTGCTTGCTTTTCTGCCAAAGGCTGCCAGATGTCTCAGAAGTATACAAAATGAGCAAAATCAAGCCATGACACAAAACGAAGAGCTTTAAGGTTTCCTGACAAAATCTTAAATTTAGCTCTCTATATTAAACAGTTTTACTTTATTTTCCCCAGACCATAAGGTTGCTTACGGTAAACACAGGCTATATTAAAACCTTCAAAACTTATTCCTACACTGCAGCAAACCTCAAATTAACTAATGGGAGTGTGTGGGGGGATCTCAATGGTGGTTTTTCTTCTGTGTGTTTTCTTGGCAGGAAGGGAGAGAGGGATTATGATGGGGTTTTTTTTAAGGGAAAATACTTTAGGTTCTTGGATTTGGTTGTTTATTCTCCAGGCTGATATGGACTGCAAGTGCAAATAACTCATCTAATGCACAACAGGATACAGAGTCTCAAGGGTTGTTCAACAGTGATCTCCAAAAAAGTTAAACATTGATGGGCTCTGAGCAAGTCTAGTTAAAGCTGTTGGTGATTTGATTGCTATGGGGCAACGAGAGGGGCTGGCAGCAGGGAAGGAGAAGCTAGGTAAGGCCATGGAGTGTTCTTTGTACATAGTACAAAAGGTGACAGTCAGCTTTAGACAACTTAAAAATAGCTTTTAACCTAAAAACCTGTTACTTAATCTTACACTCTGTCTTTCAAATGTTACAGAACATATTTTTTTGGTTGCCAAGTTTGCTGAGTTTCATCTTCGACCATATACATTTAGGCTTTTTTGCACACTTAGTTATCGTCAATACTAATTACCATGGATTAACCCACAGTGCTATAACTGCCATTTTTCAAAGTTTTAATGGTTTATTAATGGTATCAATTTAAGATGTGTCTAACTTTGCATACGCAAAAATAAGCTGTCAGAAAACAGACCTGTGAAATCTTTCAGTTTCCCCAAGTTCTAGCAAAAACTGAGGGTTCAAGCAAGTATTTTCTGCAATGCTCTCAGAGACTGGTAGGATGACTAAAGAAAGTGAAATCTAGTGTTCCTCATTATCTAGACTAGAAATGGAAATAGTGTATAACTAATGAGAAGTAAACTGATTTTTCAAATCACTTCACCTCTAATGACTCATGATAGTATCAATATATGCTCTCAAGGTGTTGAAGTTTGCAGCAACCTGTATAGTTTTGACAATCATTTAGCTGTTCCAACAATTTCTAACTATGGGCTTGCCATATACTGCTATTTCCCTTCTCAACATTTAACCCATCTCAATTCATTCAAGAACTCCATTAGTTGTGGAAAAATAGGAACTGATGAAAACTGCTGTTACAGGGGTTGATAAAAGCTAAATGACTGGAGAAATTATGTAAGGAAAAAAAGGCAACTAATTTCTTACACAATTAAGAGCTTAATTAGATTATTTATTTAAGTGAATAGAGAGCTTTACAATAGATTTAACTCCTATTTAGTTTCAAGCAATACAAGAGTAGATATCAATCAGAGTACTAAAATTAGATCATTCTCATATTTGATCAGAAAACATAAGCTCAGTTATGTCAGCAACTTGGTAAGCAGAAATATTAAAAAATGAGCTCTGATTTACTACTTCACATCCAGTAAGAAGGAGAAACGTAAAATTCCTGATCTGTGCGAGAGGTTTATCCATCATACCAAAATGCTACTCAGCACTTCCTGAATAAGGACACTGCAAAAATGTCTTCTCCAGCACAGATTGTTAGTGGTAGCAATGACAGCAGTCTGCAAACATGAGGTCTCAGATACAGCTGTATGCACAAGCCCTTGAGAGACTCTCAACCGTAAACTAACTGAGACACATGAGGATGTTTGTTGTGTTTTGACATAAAAAAGTTAAAACCAGAATCAAATGATGTTCCTGCCCCTAAAGTCTTATGTTGATGTTTGTGATTTTGTAAAGGCTTTTTTCCTCTGAAGGGATGCTTCCATACTGCAATTGTAAAATTAACCTGAAAAAAGCTGATGACAGCTACATGCGAGGGTGCAGGTGGAAGCATGTTCTCCCGAAAGCTGTGTAAAAGGGTGGGGATGGAAGCGTGTTCTCCCTCAACATGGATGTCTGCTCGTCAACTGACCTGCATTTTACCCTGATTTAATTCCTCTAGGGCCACTTCTACCAAGGCAGTAACAAATATCCATAAGATCAGATTCCTCACATTCATACGGGCTTGGTAAAGAGCACTGGGATTTTGTTCAAGGAATTGCCAAGACATGTCAGCTTGCCAGTTTGCAGAACAGGTTTCTCACCTGCTTGCCCCTTGTAGCCAAGCTACCATGTGGCTGTGCAAAGGCAGGAGAGCGAGGAGACCAAGGTCAAACCTAGCAAAGCTCCAGGTAGCATGGGTGACAGGTGATGGATAAATAGTGAGAAGCCATGCATGGGAGGAGATTTTGATCCCCTCAAAAGCAAGCCAAACTGACAACTATTAAAGAAAAACAACCACCGGCTGCCAGATGTCAAGTTCTTCCACGTCACACCCATTTCCCACCTCCCCCTGTATTTCAACAGTAAATTCTCTGATAAGGAAACTGCTTCTTCCTTTGCATTTTCGAAGTTCATACTGGCTATTGCTGTAAGCTGGGAAATATCAAGTACACAGATTGCAGGAATAAGGACATATTCCAGTTATTTCTCTGAAAATTCAAGCCGTCTCACAGACAACTCCTAAAACTTGCTTACAAACTTCTTTTGGATCAAAACCAACTTCTTAAATAAATTCCTTTAACCTCATAATTGAAACCAAGTTTCCCAAGAGCATTTCCTTCTCAACTGAGAGCTACATACCTCTCAGATTTCTGGGATGTATCTGCTTTGTCCGAGGCATTTTCCTCTAATCTCATGCACCACTTTCTCCTCTCAGAAACGGAAAGTACAGCAAGCAGAGAGATGGCAGCTCCATAAACTTGTCAAAGGGCTCAGTTAATCCGTATGCTAAAAAAACAGAGAAAGAAAGTTATGAGATGTAGGCATCAGTAAGAAAAATAAAGATACCTATCTGATCCCTTTCATCCTCAAATGACTATGGAAATTAGCAAGAAATATTTCTGCACCTATGATTTGCTAAGGAAACTTTCCTGTCTGACAGCCCAGGAGCCACCCTGGCAGTCACACTCCGACCACCAGTTACACTGCTGGGACCGAACTCTCTTCACAGTGGGTTTGAGTCCCTGCACTCTCCACTCTGACACAGTCAGACAAGATTTCCTTGCCGGCTCAACCCAGGTTTCCCACAGCAGAGTCTCAGACCTCTGGTCCCTTCAAGTAATTTTTTCATGGTGCAACAACCTCTGAGGAGGGATCCTCAAGGATCCCCCGGGCTTTTACACCCTCACAGTCTTATGCGTGCCATAGTCTGGGGTTTTCCAGCTGAGTCCTCGGCTCCTGTTGTGTTCCTGGTCCCCTGGCAGGGCCACAGATCCGCATGCCCTTTGTTGTGCAAAGGGTCGGCACCACTTCCCGGCCTCTTGCCCCGGGCTCCCACCACCCAGAGCTCAACCTGCAGCTCCCACTGCAGCTGCGCAACCTGCACTGAATGGATTCCTCAACAGGTTTTATGGAGTCAAGTGTTCCAGTATCTGAAAAAAACCACATCAGGCTGAAACTCCTTTTAGGATTACTCAGGAAGCATGAGAAAACTAAAACACTTTTCCACATTTGTCAGCTGTTTTCTAGCCAGAAAACATCTTCCAACAACCCTTGTCTCATGCAAATAAATCCAAAAAATTAAACAAAACTTGGCATGAGGCTTTCTGATACAGATCTTCAGCTTCGGGTGGGGGAAGTACAAAGGGGAGGGCAAACACACAAAGCATTATCCTATTCGTATCATTACCTACAGAATCCACACATGGAGCATGCAAGTTTGGAAGAATTCCCCGTGGGATATTTCTGCCGAAGTATCAGTGTGCAGCAGAGGATCATACTAGCTCCTGATCTACCTGCACTTTCTTACTTTTTAAACATTCTTAGGAATTGCTAACAGTTTAATGAGCGTATTGTTCAGTTTCTGAAATCACACGGGATGTGAAATCACTCGAAGACCTATGGAAAACTACTTATGCACAAGAACTTAAGAAAGAAAATGACCGGTGTAATTACACTGTTCCATCTAAACAAAATTAAAAAACCCAAGTTTATACTTCTTTTTATAGTAATACTACTTCATGTTAACAGATATTTTTTTTTTAGCAAACATCAGGAAAAATTTTTTAAAAAACTATATGAACTTTGGAATGGCCCCTAATATAGACAAATTGACTAAGAACAGCAACTCGAAGGAAGAAGGATGTAGAATTTTTAGCATTTCTTGTAAGTATTAATTTTCGGGCACTTAGACTGTTTTTCAAGGCAACCATGTTTTTGTGAAAATTTAATTCAAACCCAATTAAAATAGACTACTTGCAACCACCTCTTCAGTCTACATAATGTTGAGGAATATAATCATTAATTTTTAATGCTTCTTTTGTCTGTTGCTGCATAAAATGACCCAAACAGGAGAAAAAAAAACCTACTGCAACTGACATAAAGGAAAGCTGGAAAATGTTATTCTGACTAAATGATTCTTCACTAGGGTATTACCGCACATTGAAGGAAAAAGACGGAAAAAATCCGAAACACAGCACAGTGCCTGTGAAGCTGTTAACTCATACCACTTTATCTGCAAGCATAACAGAAATATTAAGAAATTAAATAAAACCTTATGCTAACAGGACCGTTTTCCAGGTCTTAGGCACGAACTGGAAATGGAGAAAAGTGGTCGTATGGCTTGAAGCGACCAGCACTCCCTGAGTCCCAGTCCCCCTTTCCTCTGTACTGGGAAAGTCCCTGAGGCTGGGCTGAGGTTTTTAAAGACACTAATAAACACCGTCACTTCTTTACACAAGTTATCTGGAGCGAGAGTTTGAAATCCCCCGGGGTCTCCGTAAATCGGGAGCCCTTCCCGACGCTTCCTTGCAACACAAATGACATCTTACTGACGCTTTAATGTCACCAAGCTTCCCCGCTCGCCAGCAGGACCCCCTCCTTCGGGCAAGAGGGGGCCGTGAGAGGGCCACGGCGGAAACGCCG
>VZTZ01046645.1:3222-15294 GCA_013400955.1 Drymodes brunneopygia
AAACGTATCACAACACCAAGGAATCATTAGTAGAATTTAACTCTGTGTCCGAACAGCTTTGGTGTTGGACAGGTTTGAGGTCTGGCTTACCAATACACTTCTTTGTCATGCCAAATTACTTTTCCAAGATAAAATGCAAAGTTATTTTAAGTGTGTTTATACTCTTGATCAGACACCAAAGGTCCTTCATCTCTGCTTGATAAGTATACTTGCTTCACACACACAAAATACAGAGACACCGGTAGATAACAGTGAGACCTTCATATCTCAACATATGGCTGAGATGAAGGAACTGTGTTCTCACCAGGATGTTTATCCATATTTGGCTCTTTTGATTTGAAAGACCTTGCAGTTCCAGAACTGGTCAAATTGCACCAGACCTAGGGACTGTAGGACTCTGACTTGGAGTGTGAAATAGCNGTGAAATAGCCTCCAGTATTGTAGGGACAGTGACTCCAGAAAGAGCTAACCAAAGATTTTGCACCTGACACAGAGCCACAAAACCCCAGTGAAACTCTCCCTCATGGAAAAAGTAGAAGACTATAAATAGGCCATTTGCAAGCTGGGGATTCAAGCTGGGGTTTCAATTGCTTTTATTAATATATAGCATGATCCAGAATTAAAGCACCACCACCCAGTGCAGGTTTAATCCAGGAGATTCTGGGGTCTGCTGTCTTGGGTAATCTGTGAAATTTTGAAACTGTTTCTGTGAAACTGCATCCCATTTACAAAAATGACCACAGGTTCACAGGCATTTGGCACACGCTGATTTTTAGGTAAAAGAGGATTGCTCTGAATAAAACAGAAGAGAAAACCTTACAGCAACTTAGGGAACAATCACCTGTCATCTTAGAACAGGGCATATAATAGCTGCTTCAAGTCCTCTGTCACTTCCTCTGAATTTAAATTCAAAGGTAAAATATAACAATGTTATTCCTTTTTGCTGAATAAAGACTTCTTTTTGCTCATAACAAAAATAAGAAAAGATGACTATTACATGCAGAACTTTGGCAATTTTAATCTACACTTTCCATTTTCCCTTCCACATCTAGAGAGCTATTGTATGTCCAGTGGTTTCAACGTACATACCACTGGACATATAAAGAAAGAAACATATATCGTGCCAAAATCATTTAGTTTTTTATTACAACTTTTCCCTTCCAATTTTCTACTTATAATGAGTGCATAAAAGACCCATTTTCACCCTATTGTTTTAGTCTAAAAGCCACTTTATTCTTAATAAAAGGAATAATAAGTGCCAGTTGTAAAATACTCTGTCAATCACTCCAGCACTTACAATTGTGTAACACCTTTCTTTAGGACCTCTTAGAGTGCTTTAGAAAAGATAAAAACAAATAAAATAAAACTACAATTGCATTTAAATGCAGAATTAGACTATCAGTTTTAGATCACTTGAATTTTGTTACTAAAGGTTGAAAAGAGACAATGTGCCTCTGAACACCCTGCAAGTAGCTGAAAGCTGCAGTAGCCTTGTCCATGCTGATCTTTGAATGAGCTATTTCACAAGACCCTCATTAAAAGCAGCCTGAATCCTAACAGAAAACATTTTCTTTTTCCCTGATTCCCCATAGCTGATACTCTTCATCTTACATTATTTCCATTTTCCTGTTTTTCTGCTACATATTGTTTCCTCTGTGTGCACTCGTCACACAGGTGGGGGAATTATTTCTTGAGATAAAAAGGTAAATTTTGGATTCCTCAATAAATCCTATATTCAGGTTAATTGGAAAGGGTGAGGAGTGAAAACTAGATGTGATGAAAGCTCAGTATGCTGGGACCAATGCTTAGCTTGTGTATATGTATATTTAATTTAGGTTTTGAGACAAATATAATTTATAAAGTCAGGAAAACAAAAAAGTGAGTCAGAATAGACAATATTCAGTGATCGAAAATGCTGGCTCTCCTCACAGTCACTAGTTAAACGTGTTTGAGACACTTAAATTAGATATCTACAGGACGTTTTCCCATGTCTTTTCAAAAGAAGCAGTGCAGCTGTGGGTCCTCAGAAAGGCATGTCAGTAGTTCATCATTCAGTTACCCTTTTTTGCAGTTATTTTTGGTACCAGAGGTCTCATTGCAAGATCATAATCCATGGGTTTATGAAACTACTTGTTAAAGGTAATGGGAATGTGACAAAGATACTGTGCTTTCTTGTTTTATTTTGTTTTTGCTACCAGACAAATCAGCTCCTTGAGATATGCTGCTTTCTTCTCTAAGGGCCCCTTCAGATTAAAAAGAAACGACGATCATCTTAATTTAATGGTAAGAAACCTGGTGAAACAGATTATATCCATTTTCTTTCTCATGCCCTCAAGTTCAGCAAGTCTGAGGGGAAATTTTCAGTGCTTTTTCAATGAAATACATAAAACACTGATTAAGGCTATTAAAACTCATGCACTGTTGGAATGTAAGGAAGCCAACTAGTCAAATCCCATGAGTAAGGCCATGCAATGTCTATTGTATGGTTGATCATCTACATTAAGCATAAATAGATAGGGAGAAGCTGATAACTGACAGTATTTGAGGAAGGAGTAAATGAAAACTGATCCCATCCTATAACCAACAAAAAATTAAACAAAGAGTAGAGTCTAGCTGACTTGGGCCTCATGCCATCTGAGATGTCCTAGGATTTCTGTCTGACCTATATTCTTTCCAAAGGCACAGGTATTCCATAGGTTCTGTGGAGAATTTTCCAGCCCCAGAGAAAGATCTCAGGGCACCTCAAAAAGCAGCTGATCCATATACTTAGGCAAAGGTGCTATTTCCTCACGGGATTTTCCACTTGTAGAGATCTAATTTAAAAATCTGTTTAGGTATCTTCATTCCACCTTGGGTATTCAGTTCAGCTGCATAAACAGAGATGACTAGCAGCATTTGAGGATCCTTTGGCTGTCTGTGACATCTAGAGAAGGCTGAAACATGTGATGTAGTGGATATATATCCTTCTGGAGCTAGCTGGCAGAGATCCATGGTATGCTATCCTTGCATTTTCAGATGACACTTAGAGGCCTACATTTCAGCAATTGAAAAAGATTCCTGTATCTCTGTAGAGTATGACAGCAATCTAGGAAACCAAGTCCCATGCTCTAGGCACTGGATCCTGATTATTTATGCCCTTATCTGGAAAAAAACCCCAACTTCCAATAGCAAAGGCATAGTATCAGGGAGAGGGCAGTGTGCTGGAGGGACAATCACACACAGTTTTCTGGGCCCTGGGATGTGACCCTGCTATGTGGCTTCCTTTAACAGCTTCTCTCCTCAGCTGCATAATCTCATTCCCACATCATAACCTCTGCTATGCCAGCAAAACCAGTTGTGGGTCTCTGAAGTAAATCAGAAGGGGAACTGATCCATTTCTGGTGGGTCATTTTTTACTGGGTCCAAGTCCCTGACTGTTCACCATGCAGCTGTACAAACAGTGGTGCCAGCACAGTGAAGGGGAGGAGGGAGAGCATGACTTGTGGACTGCAGGAACCAAAACTAAGCAGGCTGAAGCAGCCCTGCCAATGCATGTGTAACCACTGCTCCCGTGGCTCTCTGATCACACGCCTGTTCTGAATGTTTTCCTTTTGAAACTTTCCTTTTGCCTGTTTACCTACTGAGACAGATCAGTCACTTGGCACCTGTGTTTGCTTCCTGTATTTCTGCTTCTTTTTCCTCATGGTCAGTGACTGAACTGCACCATCACTCTGGCATCAATAAAAAATTGTCATTGGAATTCCTCCAAAAAAGATCCAGTTGATGTTCTCAGTTTAGCACATGCTAGGGGCTTGTTGTTGGTGGTTTTTACCATCTTTTCTTTTTTTCAGACAGTTGGTGTTTAAGATAGCTGTTGCATGGGGTATGAACACTGTCCCCATTGTAAGATTCCAGTGTAGGGATGAAATCAACATGTCTTTCATGTAAATGGGCTCATTATGCCATCAGTTCATTTTCATTATTTCCTTTGGCTTTAAAAGAGACTAATTGTCCATACAGTCATAGTCAGCCTCTATGAGGATGCAAATTAATTTATGACTTATTGCAGTGAAGCTCTTGAAAACATATGCAGGACTCTCAGAGCAGTAGTCAATGAGATTTAAACGTGCTTAAAAGAAAGCCCCCACTTAATTCCTTTGCAAAAAGGTCATTAGTGAAAAACATTAATACCTGCTGTATAGTCAGCACTAGTGCATCAAAAATTTAATCGTTTCAGAACCACTATTTGCTGGGTTAGAAGCTGGCTGGACTGCTGGGCCCTGAGGGTGGTGGTGAATGGTGTTACATCCAATTGGTGGCCAGTCACTGGTGGTATTCCCCAGAGATCAGTGTTGCAACCAGTCCTGTTTAATATTTTTAGTGATGAGGGGATTGAGTCCACTATCCGAAAATTTGACACCAAGCTGGGTGCAAGTATTGATCTGTTCAAGGGTAGGAGGGCTCTGTAGAGGGACCTGACCAGGCTGGACAGATGGACTGAATCCAGCAATATGAGGTTTAGGAAGACCAAGTGCTGGGTCCTACACTTTGGCCACAATAACCTCCTCCAGTGCTACAGGCTGGGGACAGAGTGGCTGGACAGTGGCCAGACAGAAAATGACCTNAGTGATGTGGTTTAGTTGACAAGATGGTATTAGGTCAGATTTTGATGATATCAAAATTCTTTTCCATCCTGGTAAATTCTATGATTCTGTGATTCTGTGATCTTTTTCACAGAAAATGTGATATCAAAACTTGAGTCAAAACATAGTAAACTACTGTATATTTTGAGGAAAATAATTCCCAGAGAAATATTTTCTATTTTTAAAGCAGTGGAATAAAAAGCTCAATAAACTCTTTAACCAGACAAAGTTTTAAAAAGCCACTCTTTAAGAGAAGTTCATTAAGATTACAACATTCCTCTAAATTAATGTTTACTATTCCAAAAATACTTTAGAGCTATGTACATGCACTGAATACTTAAAAGTATTCAGTGTAAAAGCTTATAGCCTGCTCATGTTTAAATAGCAAAAGTCTCTATGTGTGGCAATCATCAAATTTGACTCTGTATGAAACAAAAAAGTTAAAAGCTTATGAGAAAAGCCAGCCAATGAAGAAGATAAGTACTAACTTGAAAAAAAAAAGAAAAAAAGTACATAAATTGCATGAATATGAAACAACTCGAACTCAACTTCAACCTGTAGGATACTTATAAAAAAGGGCCAAATTTAAAGATGCATCTCCACTGTTTTTAACACAGAGAAGTAAAAGATTATTTCTTTTAAGAAATACTATATTATATTAGTAATTCTATACAACTTCACAGTATTAAGTAAAATTTTTAAAACGTAAAACATGCTATTTTTATTAATGGTCCATTTTAAAGCCACCAAATATTTTTATGTCAATTACTAAAACAAGGTTTAACGCTGTCAAAAAGCATTACTGCTAAAAACAGTCATCTTCTCAGTGTTTTCATCTGCAAAGCATTACAGTTTATAAAACAATTTTAACTTGGAATACGTAAGTCTCTGTACGAAGACTTCCATATGTTAAAAATTTTATTTGTGTGTTTGATTTTAAATTGCTTTGAAAAAACAGACAGTTGAGCTTTATAGAATGGAATCTTTCTTTTAGGGAGTAAATGTCTCAAAAGTACAGGGCATCAGCAGTAAAAACATTCTTACCACAAATCAGAAACACATTAAGAAGTGTTTGTAGAGTACACCTTCTGAAACCAGAATTTGTTTCTATTTGCTGGAAAATTGAAAAATCTGTTGTATCTTGACATGCTTGTTTGGCCCCATCCCAGGCTGTTCATGCAGTAGTGGCGTTTTTGTGCAATAAGGCTTTCAGGAATTATAAAGCTTTCAAGTTCCTCTTCATTTAATTTCTAAAATGCAATGTATTTTGCCAATGGTCTGCATAGAACCCAAGGACACTGTTGTTTTATGAAGTGAAAGGCAAAAGTGTGTATTCCATGTTATTTTATTTTTAATAAAATATGAGGTATTTTTAAGAAACAAAGACAATTAATCAGTGTCTCAGCTTCTGCATGGCACCTAGCCAGAAGCCACCAAGCAGACACTTGAAGTTTAGAGATTGTTTTTGCAAGGCTAATTTAAGGTGAACTTAGATGGATTCAAGATTTATAAGCACTACAAAGTCTTGACTGGAGCAAAGTTCAACTAAGTAATCCACAGCTTACTCTGCAGATGAAGTGCTGCAGCCGAAACTTCCCTGTGATTTAGTCTACATTTGATGAAAATTTTCAAAACAGGCAGAAGGAATGAGTTTCAGTGTTTCACTTCAAAGGTCTCCTAATAACTGAGAGGATTAAACTCTTTTAACCAGTTAAGAAGGTTAGATGATTTTGAGTGAGTAGCTTTACATTCATCAATAATTCTAAGTTGAAAGTTTAAAGATATCATAAGCATGTATGTCCTTTAACTCTTTCAGGGTTGCAGAGCAACAATGCACCTGTTTTGCAACCACATGCAAACTGCTAAATACGTGACAGCTGTTTTTAAGTTGCTCTACTGAAGTGAAGTTATTGGTAAGAAGATTAATTAAATTGCTTTACTGAAACATCTAGTAAAATTAAGGACCTTTACATTGCTTCTAAGAGACTTCCTTCTTTCCCTGCTAAATAAATATATAATGCCTGTTTAAAATCATTCTAATGTGAGCTGTGGAGACTTTGATGTTAGTACCTTTTACCTCTAGCATGCTAATGCCATATGTATATTTTATCAAATTAGAAATAAGTTTCAAATGCTCAGTTCTAGTGACAAAGGTACTGCTGAAGTAAAAAAGCTGAGGATTGTCAAACTGAAATGAAAAAGGTGCATGCAGGAAATGGCTATAAATTTCTTCTTTTTACAGGGGAAGACAGGAAATTATACATGATAAAAGAACTATCCTTTATCATATCAAGTGGTTCTTCTTAAGTTCTTTTTGCTCACGTTTACCATTATTAGTGCAGTCAGAGAACCTGGTTAATAAAGAATTACTTCTGCATTATATGATTGTACCTCAAATCTTCTGCAAAGAAGTCAGGATAACATATGTGCTGTGAATTCTGAAAGAATAGCTGACAATTTATTGTGAGTTTTACACAGCCTAAATTAGCATTAGTCCACAGAACCATCCTAAAATAATTTTTAAAAAACTCGCAAAAGACAGAGAGGGAATGAAGAAGTGAAGGAAAGGCCGTATATGATTGCATACACTGGATCAAAAATCCCAATAGAATTATTATTAACAATAAAAACAACCATCACATATATAATGCCTAGGAGTCATGATACTTTCTGAATAAAAATATCTGAGACAATTGGGAAAGGTAATTACAAATTTGATTGATAGAAGGACCACCCATATCTTCTATCTACCCAGCAAGGTATAATACAAATGTACTTAATTTCTCAAATTGAAAGTTGAAGGAGTGGGAAATGAGTCAAATCTGTTATTATGGATTTTAGAAATGACTAAAAACAGGAAACATTTTCTCTTGGAATGTCTTAGACACAAACACATCACCAGCTTCCTTTATAACCTTACATAGGTGAAATATAAAAAAATACATCGAAAAAATGGAAACTATGCTTTAAAATATCATAATACTAAAAACTATCTGATGGACTATCTCATCAGGTCTTCTTTCCTAGCCATCAAAAACAAATAGAAATATGTTGATTTTATGTTTGCTTTGTATATGTAAGTTTCAAAGCACTGATAATCTTATTGATGTGTGTTAGTGAAAAGCTAATAGCTATTTGACTCAGAACTATGATCACATAGTAATTAATGTAAAATTTAGGAAGATCATAATGTCAATAAAAATTCCTCTTTGTATACTTTAAGCACTCAAAGTTACCCTTAGCTTCTGTACAAATTACACATCGGGAAGTCAAAAACAAGTTTTCATGTTCCTAATCAAAATAAGTGGTTTTGCGCTGTGACTTGGCTCCAGAAACATGATCAGAGCTGCATATTTGTAAGAGTTTTGATAGCAATTGCATAAAACACCTTTCCAAGTCTTTAAAATATCTTTTTGCAATTAAGCTCAGTGAAGTCATGCTCTGTTTTATTTGTTCCTTTGCTTGCTCTATGAATCTTGCATTTTTAACTACTCTGTGTCCCTCCTTAAGTGTTTTATGGTGCCTTTGTGGATTTTGTCCCTAATTTTTCATTGCTCTGAAGTTTTCCATAATTTATCGAACCACTGTTGAAATAAATATGCTAAAGACTGAGAAACACAATAGGCTGCAGCCTAAGTATTATGGGCAGACAGTAGCCCTGGCTGATTTCCATTGAACTGATAGAATTCACTGAGATTAGGGAGATTTTTGCCTGGTCTGATGCTTTGCAGAAGTGTTTATCATCTTGAAGTGTACCTGGTATGCGTTGAAGCTTAGAGTATGTTCCTTGGGTCTGCCTTTTGGGGAACACATTTCACCCTGGAGAAGGTACTAATATTTTAAGTATTTTGATAATTAGATGTGTCTCATTCCAGAACCTTTAAAGAGAATTTGAGATTTCATTTTCCTTAATGAAGTACATAAAAATAAACTGAGCTGTTAAATGGATAAATGAGATCTACAGGGGAAACAACAAAAAAAGAGAAAATTGGCTGGATGAACAAATCTGAAAATAGTGACTTAATAAATGTACCTTAATGCATCATAAGTACCACTGGATGTGTTTGTTTAATTTCATTACTATTTTCCACATGGCTGCTTATGTGGTTTTCATTTTAACTGGGACAAGACCAGTACTTCATTGAGAAGTCAGCTTCAAAGGCTGAATGTTGGTCAGTGCTGGAATATCTCTTCTGTGTAAGAGGCACAATGTGATGTGGCTCCTCAAGGGTGCACTTCAATCACTCTTAGAGAGGGGAGCTTTAGGCTGGGTGAATGTGAGTCCCTGTGAGTAGCACTCATGCATTTTGCCCATCAGAAGAGTGGATAATGTGTTTTTTCATCCAAGATTTCTTAGGCATTCTAAAATGTTACTTTTTTATCAGTAGGTGGTTCAGCCTGCTTNTCAGTAGGTGGTTCAACCTGTTTGGTAGTGCAGCTGCTTCTTTAACCAATTCCTGACCATGCCACACAACTGCTGGGGGTTTTGTGTTATTAACACAGCCCTGCTTGGCGGTAAGCAAGACAGACAGTGGGAATTGGCAGTGCTGGGCACTTCATGAGAGGTGCTCAGCACCTCCCAGTGCTGAGTCCTAAATAATGGTCTGGAATTAAGGCAGCGTATTAAATTTCACAGTTTTTTCATAATCAGGTAGGGGGAAAGGTCGTGATATATCCTATAATGCCTTGACCCTAGCAAAGCTCCATCTATATGTATGAAAAACAAAATATAGTTTAAGAAATGTACTTTAAAAATTGATCTAGTGATTGCAAAAGCACTGGAAAGGCTTTAATACAGATTCTTTCCCAAAAGTGGTTCTAGAAAACACAGATGGTTAAGAATAGAATGTATACAATAATTTATCTATGGTATGTTAATCTGGAATGAAGAAGTTTGCTATCTTTTTAGTGCAAGTGAAACAGACAAACTTAATCTTTGGGAGATGAATATTTTAATCCCTTCACAAGGAATCGAGATAGTACTGTGGTATCTATAAAATGATAATTTCAATGCTCTAAGTAATGTTTTTCTATTAGAAATATTTTTTTCGTATTTAGAATTAACAAGTAGGAAAATAATTATAGGCATACAGTATGCACATTTCCCTAGTATTAATGTTACATTTGAATTTTTTTCTGAAAAAACAGTAGAAGGATATTTTGTTCAGGATATTAAGATTTTTTTTCAGACAATTTCTGAAAACCTTCAGTCCTTGTGTAGGCAAAACTCTCAGTAAAGCCAGTAAGTATGTGCTAAAGAAAGATGTTACCAGGGTTCCGAATATAACAATATAATTTTATCCCCTTAAACTACCTCAGACCTTCTAGGGGATGGGTAGTGCTCTACTACACTGTTTTATTCCAGAGCAAAATGCCCTTGCATATGATAGAGTTGCTGACTGGAATCAAATATGGACTGAGGCATGGAGGAATTTGGTCCAATGTGTGTAATGACAGTACAGTCCTGACCAGCCACACATGTACTCATTTCAAGTTGCTTTCTGAACTGCTGGAGTATTTTGAGCTCTTAAGCTCTTTTCCAAATTTAATACCAGATATTAGTCCTACTGAAATGGATGGGGAATGAGAAAAAGTATCAACTTACCACCTTTAAAAACCAGATCTCAAGTGCTTTTATAATTTTCACCAACTTTTTTCATGGTGAACCATTAAAAGAAGAAAATCTTTTATAAGGGGCTTTTTCCACACAAAATTGAATTGTTGAGAATTATACAATATATTTTAAAACCATAGAAATATTATAAATGTTTTTCTTTCTAGCTTTTATCTCTTTCAACTGTCTCAAGTACTGTGGCTGCATTACATCTGGTGAGACTGGAGGGTTTACTGATGCTTGGAACAGATGAGAATTTCATACCTGTCCATCTCTGCAAATAATCCACAAAAATTTAAACCAGAAAGAAAACCAGCTGCTGCCATTCAGCAAGAAGTCTATTACGAATCCCTAGGTGGCATGGAAAGCATTTAGACTCATTTCATTCACATGTCAGGTAAAGACTTTCATTTAGAAGTGAGATGAACGCTGAATAACAGACCTTTTGAATAATGTAATTAAGAATTCATTAAAGCAGCCCTTAAAATAAAGTCTCAAGAATTCAATACATGTATATTTTCCCCCTCTAATGTATTAGAGACTCAAATGAATGAATGGAACATAATATAATACTGATGTTTACAAAATTTTCACATTTAAATTAGATGAACTCTCAATATAATACAATATACCATTTTTAATGGCTTCTGAGTAGGAACAATTAGGATTCTTGAAAGAGATTGGTTTCCTTGTTAGTAGGAAAATTAACAAATCCGGACTGGTGCTAATATCTCAAAGTCTGTCTTTTGCAATACATGTTTACTTGAAAAATCTTGATGCCACTGAACTCTATGAAAATTCTCACCAATAGTTTTGTTTCCTTCAACGTGTATACAACTATTTTGAGCAAGCAAGAATAAAAATTCTGATATGGATTTGTACCCTACCTTTCTGATTCTCAGCAAAGCAGATCTCCTCTGTGAAATGTCCTCCAAGATGTTCTCTACATCCCACCCAATCATTGAGAAGATTTTGTCTTAATTGCACACAAAACAGGAAAATGCAGCATATGCTCACAAGCTGGTATTCAAAAAGGCACTGAGTTACACACCCCGCATCCACCTAGGATGGGATATTACTGAGAAAATAAAGGTCATCTGTATGTTCTGGGAGTGTATTTCCAGTTTTTGACAGTGGGAAATCTGGGATGACAATTGCAGAGGGCAAGACCAACCTTTCCAAAATCATACTCTCTTGCATCACCTTTTGTCCATGAGTAGCACAACATCCAACATCAGCAACATCAGCATTTTGAAGGGATGTCTTGGATTTCTTCTTTTCATGTTCTATTTGAATTTGAAGGTGAACTTGGACTATTAGAGGGTAAAGGCTTGGTCCAATTTGCACACATGGATATGTGCAGAGGGACAGGGATGGTTTCATGGGCCTTGACCTCTGGCATACAAGGATAGGAGTGTCAAGGAAGAGATACATTTTTAAGGATTTAATGATGACAGAGGCCCTTGAATATGCATAAGTGACTAAAATCGGGGTGGAAGTTAAATGTCTGACCAAGAATCCAAGCAAACAAGTCATTTATGTCACTGTTGAATGGCTTAGACTTCATTCCTTAAGTTTTAAACAGCCAGGGTTAGTTAAGATGAATTTCATTTAGATTTGTCTTCAAACAAGAGAAAAAAAGGGTGATGAATGGATTGAAAAAATTTTCATGTTGACAAAACAGTACTATCTGAATATAAAATGTGGAATGATAACTGCCTAGACTACATTTAGACTTATTAATGCAAATTCTCCCAGTACTCGAACCATTTTCTGTTTTTTTGAAGAAAACATAGTTTATAGAAAGCAGGACTAAATAGGGCCAGAAGGACTGTT
>VZTZ01046656.1:0-18753 GCA_013400955.1 Drymodes brunneopygia
CCGCTGCTGCCGCGGGAAGAGAACGGCGTGGATGGCAGAGCGATCCGTGTGGGCACCCGCCGGAGCCAGGTAGGCAGCGGCAGGACTGGAGTGTGGGGAGTGCTCCCGCCCGGGCGCCCGGTTCGTCCCGGCCAGCGCAGGGTCTGCGTGCTTCTCGGGGCAGGGGAACGTCTTGAGCTTCCTGAGTTCGCGCGTTTCGGCTCCTGCCGTGGAACTCCGGGGGCAAGTTTGACAGGCGCTTCCTTCGGATCACGGGGAGCGCTCAGCTCTGTTAGCGCCGCCGCGGTGCAGGGGCCGGGGCAGACGGCGCGGGTCTCTCCCGCGTCGTGCTGGGACTGTGCAACTTGCAAAGTCTGTGCAGCTCTCGTAGGGAAAAGCCTCCCCTAACGACTGGTGGTTGCAGCCCGCTCAAAGGCCAGGGAAGGGGCATACTCAGAGATAGAGGGGGTATCTCTTGCCAGCGGGCTACACCAGGGAGGAGCAGCCTCGCAAAGGGAGATAAGCGACCCTCAGGCCTTTGCGCTGAGATAATCTCGTTCCTTTTGGTGGTAGCACGTTCTAGGAAGAATTCCGTGCTGTCACGAAGGCATTTTACGTAGACATCGGGACAAGGGAGATAGCCGGGCATATATATGCTACCTCATGTAATAACCTGAGGCTTTTGCGGCACTTTACAAAGGGAGGCAGATACTTACATTCATTGTATTTGTAGTGAATTACAGTCCTGAGAACTACGTTAATTACCAAAGGGTCCTGAACCCTTCGGTGGGAGAAAAGCTGAAACTCATCCGTAGTTGCTTGAGTCTGCTGCTGCTTGCGTGTGCGGAAAGATACACTAGTGATTGTATTTTACTTGTTTCTGGTTTTCTTACGCAATTCTTCATGCAGTTTACTGCCTTGAGTTTTGTTTCTTGCTGTACGCGATGATGCAAGCTGTTACTTTTGTGTGTGCGTGTTTGTAGAACCTCTAATGAGATCTTTGTTCTTACGAAGGATAAGTAACTTGCAGTTGACACTAACTGTGGGTTTTTCCACCATCTCAGTGAAATCCTACTGGCTTCTCCCAAAGCTTGCAGTATTGGTAAAATTTGTACTACTAGAGAAAGCAGGAAGCTTTAACCCTAACTTTAACCCAGCGTGCAATATGACTTGTTCTTTCATCACTGAGCAACAGAATAATGGTTTTGTTTACTTTTCTGCCCACTTGCTGATGAGCAGTCATCATTCAGCATCATTCAGTGAAACCAAGAAGTGAAAGCATGAGAATCATGAGCTGTAGGCTTCTGTTATAGTCACTCTCCCTAACTCGATTAATTTATTGCAGTGTTTCATCAGCAGTTGCATCACAGCAGCGCCAGACATGGGGAGATGTTGTTGTGGCACTTCAGTCAATAAAAGAAGTTTTTCAGTGAAGTGCTCTGGTCACGATAGGAGTTCACACAGTTCAAGGAGTTTGTACCTATAAGTGATTTTACTTGAGGCAACGTATTTCTAATGCTTTTGATTTGGAGAGAATGTACTGGTCACGCGTGCCTGGCTGTCGAAGAATGGCAAAGCCTCCTTAACTGCTGTATGGACAATGTGCTCTTTCTTTAGGACTTTGTTTTCTGCTTCCTTGTAGCTGGCCCGGATTCAGACCGATAGCATAGTTACGATGCTCCGTGAGCTATACCCTGACCTCCACTTTGAGATTGGTAAGTTTTTTTTTGGACGGGATAGATGGCAGCAGGACCCAATTCTTTATCTTTGTGTGCAAGAGGTGTGTGTAGAGTCAGGAGGAGGAGGTCTATCTAAGTTTTTCTAAGAGTGCTATCTGAATTCAGTTCAGTTGTGTGGCTGAACAACTGCTGCTGCTGGTTTCTTCCATGGGAGAAAGATGGATTTCATGAGCTCTTGATAATTTTAAGTGCTGAGTATGCGATGGTGTTGTGTTGCTCCATTTGCAAACCTGGTATTGTTCTGGCTATGCCCCACTGTGCATTAGGGGCATTTTCTGGTCTGGGGCTCAAGACTTTCAACAGGAATAACGGGAGCTCAGCCTTGCACTAAAGAGAACTGCTTTATATGTTTTCACTGTCACTCCAGAGACAGACTGTGGCAGTTTCCATTAGGTCAGCTCTTCCCCAAACCTGCCCGCTTTCTTCTTGTTTTTGTTTTTGAGGAGAGTAAAAGAAGTCTCTATTTTACTTGTCTTGAGTGCAGTGTATTTCTAGAACTGAGCTGCTCTTGTATTGAGCTTGAGTCAGTGTTCACACAGTAGCGTGTGACTGCTCATGGCATTTTGCATAGATGTTTTCATCCTAAGCCCAGTGTTTTTATTAAGCCTCACGTTTTACCTGTACTGTCTCTGAGTAGTAGCCATGTCAACGACTGGGGACAAGATCTTGGATACAGCACTTTCCAAGGTAAAGGATCTGTTCTTCCTTTATTCAAGAATTAACTGTATTTATGCTATATTGGCTGATGCTTCTTTTGTGATTCATGTTCTTCCATTTATGTGTAGATTGGAGAGAAGAGCCTCTTCACCAAAGAGTTGGAAAATGCACTTGAAAGAAACGAGTAAGAGCTTATTGTTTTGTCTTTCTCCTTGGCATTTGGTGCTCTTTGGACATATTTGGCTTGCTGCATAGGTGATCTGCTTTCCTTCAGTTCTGGTACTTCTCAGGCTGAAAAAAGTAATCCTTTGATAAGTCACTTCTTTTTTTTTTTTTTTCCCCTTTTTTTCTCTCTACCCTGGGCTTAGGCCATGTATTTTGAAGTGGAGTTATGTTGCTTGGTCTGTCCCAGTTAGGTTTTCTTCTGTGATTTGTGTGTTACATGCTGTAATACACAGAGATATGATTCCTGCTTATTAATATATTTTAAAAAAATACTTTGCTTGTTTTGCTTTGCAAAATAGATTTAGTATTATCCTGTTAGCATTTATTGACATATGCAAGGTAATTGTGCAGGAGAATTTGGCATGGGCAAAGTGTGCGGTGTTCTGTGCAACTTCTCTCTACAAAAAAGCTTGGTTCAGGTGCCTGAGCGGAGAGAGATTAGTGCTGGTTTCGTGGGTTTGAGGTGTTGGGGGGATTTTTGTTGTTATTTAATCTCTCTTCAATATTCTGAGGACGGTTTCAGTGGTGCCTTAGTTAAAGTATATTTAAAAACAAAGGTATTATTCTTCTGCATCTCTGCCACATAGTTACATCATACTGCATTTTCAGTGGAGTTGGTGAAAAAATACTGGGACTCAAGTGTTTACAGTTCTGCTCAGTTTCTGTGTGACAAAGCAGGTAGCCTGTAGTTTGGCTCGCTGTTGCTTAAAGTTTGAAGCATGATAGCAACCCACATAATGGTGCATTTTGGTACAGTGAGTCTCTCTGTGTGAACATCTCCAGGATCTTCCCCTCATTAAATTTGATTGTTTAAGTGTCTTTTGTCGCTGGGTAAAGGGAAAAGAGAGACAGAGGCAAAGTAGCTTTTTAGGAGTAACACAAAAACTCTACAGTCATCCTTGCTATGGAATCCTGAAATAATTCTCCCTTCTCCAAATTAATTCCCAGAGTGGGTTCAAACTTTTCTGTAGGTGGCCTGCAAGCTTCTGGTAGATTGCCACATGAGCTCCATCTGTTCTCTGATTGCTGTCCTCTTAATTTTTAGAGTTGACCTTGTGGTTCACTCCCTGAAGGACCTGCCAACTTCTCTTCCTCCTGGCTTTACTATCGGCGCTGTCTGCAAGTAAGTGTGGACACAAGGCTTGATTCTCTGAGGGCCTTGCATTTTATAGTGTTAGTAAAGGAGAGCAAAGGCAGCGTAGGTCCTTTGAGGTGTCCAAAGTTCCCTGTGATTAATCTCCAAAACAGTGGATTAATCTCCAAACTAGTGGTCTGCCCTAGTGTTCCATAGATAGCAGGTGTGCTGAAAATTCTTGCTTGTACCGTGATGATGAAGTATTTTGGAGCCAGAGGCAGTTCTTCCTGGAAGTGATGGCATAACTGTTGAACTTAGCAGCCTTGCCTTAAATGATGTGTCAGACATTCTGCACTTGCATTATTTTGCAGAAGGGAAAACCCACTTGACGCCGTTGTCTTTCACCCCAGAAACTGCGGAAAAACACTGAGCCTCCTTCCTGAAAAGAGGTGAGTGGGAGAAGAAGGGGAAGACAGGTGTAAAAACAGGGTCAGTTGGTTGATACTTGCCATTGGCAAGTCAGTCAGCTCATTGCTTCATCCTATAGTGGTTTTACACTGCCTTTTGTGAGCATTTCATAGACATTAACCTGGACTCGCTTGCTGGACGGAGTAACGCTGTCTCACAGGAGTGCTGTATACTGAGTGAGGTTCATCTCTCAAGCCACTCTTGAGTGGCAATGCTTTCTAAAGTTAGAACCTTTCTTGCCACGATCTCTCGAGTGAATTCCTGCTCCTTGGTATTGTGCCTACTGCTGGCGAGTGCATACAATGCAGATGGTGTGTGGTGCAGGATTTTGGCTTTCGTGGACTTGAACTATGCTTTTGTTCTCACTCAGCAAGTTCTGATTTCTTTCTTGTTTTTTTGGCATCACTTTCTTGTGGTTTCTCTGTTTTTAATGACGTCTTTTCATAGAGGCTATTGAAGTCTTTTGTTTGAGACAGATGAGTGAAATTACTCAGATTAAGGTAGCTATTAGGAAGATATTTTTTAATATGTTAAAGTGAAAGAAGTAAACTAGCCGTGACACAAAGACTTGTGGTTCTGTGCATTTGATTAGCAGGAAAATCACATCTGGTTTAGGTTTCAGGTTACCAAGAGGAGGAAGCAGAAGGGCACATACTGATATCTTCTGTCTCATGACTAGTGACAGGAGTCAAGGAAACTGCATGAAGCTGATTCAGGGGAGGTTTAGGTTGGATACCAGGAAACGGCTCATCAGCCAGAGAGTGGTTCAGCACTGGAACAGGCTCCTGGGGGAAGTGGTCACAGCACCAAGCCTGACAGAGCTCAAGGACTATTTGGACAACGCTCTCAGGCACATGGTGGGATTCTTGGGGTGTCCTGCACAGGGCTGGGAGTTGGAACTCAGTGATCCTGATGGGTCCCTTCCAAATCAGCATATAATATGATTCTATGAAAAGAAGCGAACAGCATTTATCTCAAGAAAGGAAATGCCCTGACTCGCAGTTTTCTGTGGTTTCCAGTTGTATCTTCAAAGGTCCTTGGCTTACTGCATTTATGGCTTTGACAAAGTTCCTCCGTTTTAGTCACTTTGTTGTCTGGCTTTGTCTGGTTCATTTTGGGGCAGTGGAGTCTTTTTTCTGTGAAAAATGTTGTCTTTCAATGACAGTCCTTGACAGTGGCTAGGGACTGCTCACCAGAAGCATGTCCTGTAAATTGGCTCCTTGGGAGCTGCTTCAGACACGCTTTATGCTAAACTTCTCAGAGAGGTTTTCTTTCTTCTAAGAAGATACAAATCATTGACCCGTTTTTAGATCTTCATTTCAATAAAAAAAAAAAAGTTACCATTTGTTTCCTTGAAACTTCTGTCATATATCAGGCTGAAGGTACTTGTTAGGAGTGTTCTGGATTTCAGTGAGTATATTTTTCCCTGCAGTGTGATTGGAACCAGTTCACTTCGGAGAGCAGCTCAGCTCAAGAAGAAGTTCCCTCATTTAGAATTCAGGGATATTGTATCCTTTCCTGAGAAGTCGTGGGAGCTGGGTAAATCTGCAAATAGGAAAGTACAACTTCGTGTAAAATCTAGATTCGAGGCTGATTTGTACCACCTGACTTACAAGACCAAACTGCTTCCTCAAAGGCTGCTCTCCGCTACCCTGTTCTGAAGGGGAAGGAGCACTGTAGCTATCCTGTTCTCTGCTTTCTCATGAGGCTGTGAAGAAGCGGCCAGCCTCAACCTAGCTGAGGTTCAGCGTACAGGTGAATTGTATGTTATGCAGTGTTTAAAAAACTGCTTGATGGTGCCTCTCATGTGTTTGTCACAGGTGTGTGACCAAATGTTGCTGGGTTTCCAGTAACCCTGGTTTCGGTTTGGACCATTAGCTCCAATGTGGGTGGCTGAACTGCTGAAAAAAGGCATTGTTACCTCAGCTCTAGGAGCAGAGATCTTTTCAGTGCAGAAGGCATTGGGTGCTAATAGTGTACTTCAATGGTGTACATATCTTTGTAGACTCAGCGCTTGAATTAATATTCCATAATACTTGGCAAAATTCTATTTTAAGTAACAATTGTCCATATTTAACGCTTCTTTCAGGATGGTACTGACATTCTCATTTGGAGACCACTGGATTCTGTATAGTTTGTAAAGACTCAAATGGTTGTAGGACTGTTTGCCTCCTGTTTCTATGCTTGCTTAATCACTTCTACAGAGAGGAAACTTAAATACCCGTTTAAAGAAGCTAGATGAGAAGGAAGACTTCAGTGCCATCATCCTGGCTGCTGCTGGGTTGAAGAGAATGGGCTGGGAAAATCGCATTGGCCAGGTGAGGTGCAGCGAAGCAGAAAATACCATTCTCTGCTGAACTATCAACTGTTTGCCTTTCAGACCTTGTGGTTGTCCTGTCCAAAATAAGAATGCAATCTCCTGACTCCATTGTCATGTTAGCTTTGATTCGAGGCATTTCGGGAAGGAGTGGCTGGGTTTTTTGGTCGGTTGCTTTTTTTCTTCATACAGAAATTTTTCATGTTCAGGCTTCCATGGTTCAGTAGCGGTTTGTAATCTGATTGTCTCCTAGCATGTCACAGCACTTGTGTCTAGCAACGCAGCAATGTGCAAGAGTGAGATTTTAGTGATTAGCTGATTTACAAAGTGTTACACTCCAGTTGATGGAAAGTGCATTATCTCACTTTCCTAGTGGAAACACTGAGGCATGGGAAGGCAGAGGTGATATTTCTTTGGTCTGACATGAAATCAGTTGGTATTAAAGACAGGAATCTGGCTTTTGTTTCCTATATTGTGAACAGTGCAACTAGACTTAACTCTTGATTTACTTTCTTCCAGCTCCTAGGCCCTGAAGATTGTCTGTATGCTGTTGGACAGGTACTTTACAACTTTTGTTCCTTGAGCCATGCTTAAAGGGCACTGAAAGCCAGCAGCAGTATGATATATCTGAGTAGTTAACTGTGCTGAAGACTTCTCATGTCTTGGTTCCCAGAAAAGTATTCTGATCTCTTTTGTTGGCTGTTACACTGTTTTAGGCACAGCTTGTTAGAAGAATGGGAGTCTGCTCGCCTACCCTCCTGTGGTAGGGGCTGATGCCTATCAGTAGTAGAAAAACAGTAAGTGGGAAAGGTAATGCGTGCACAGCTACAGTGGGGCAACTGTAGGACGACCCTGCAGCCAGTGTAGTGTATCCTAATTCATTTCTGTAAACTTTGCTCCCTTAGTGAAAAGGCTCCGAGCCTCTGAGTTCTGTTTCATGGTCAATGCTGAGTACACATGCAGATGCATGAAGTTGCAAGAATTATTGTATTTTGTTGTGTGCTTCTTCTTCTAGGGTGCCTTAGCAGTGGAAGTTCGTGCCAAAGACCAAGAGATACTGAATATGGTATCTACCCTGCATGATACAGACACCGTGTTGTGCTGCATTGCTGAGAGAGCCTTTATGAAGCGTTTGGTAGGTCTGGCATCCTTGCTCTGCCTGCAGCAGTAAATACTGATCTGCTAGTTGACTTGATGTTATAGTATGGGAAATCTGTTACGCTTCTCTAAAACTGCAAAGGAGAGTACTTCTGAATCGAAAAGGGCCAGAAGAGTGATGGGCAGGGTTGTGTGCAGCCTAAACTTTTCAGAGGCCTCTGCTTTTAATGTGCTGGGTAGGAGCCTCATTGTCAGCTGCTTTGTGTTTTAGGAGGGTGGATGTAGCGTCCCGGTTGCTGTCAACACCCTGCTGAAGGATGGCCAGGTGAGGAGTACTTTGTATTTCTCATGGATTATTTCTGAAGACCCATTTCAAGTGTGTGCATGTTCCCATACCTTTTCCAGAAGATAATTTCAGCACGTATCTTTTATAGAGTTAGGGCAGACAGTCTCCTGACTTGACCCGTCTGTGTTTGTGGCCAAAGCAGGAGTACAAGAATGGGTCTGGCTACTGAAGCTGTCTTTCAGAAAATTCCCATATAATATATACCAGATTCCCTCCTCCACCCCCACTACTTATTTCGTGTTGTTCCGAGATCTGAAAGTACTGCTTCTGACCCTACCAAACCTGTTTTTAAACAGTAGAGCGTGGTTGAGGAGGTGGGAAGCTAGAAAAAACTTCAGCCTTTTCATTGAGAAGTTACATCTTCCCTAACAGGGATTACTTTTATTATACCTGTATTGTACTTGTGTTCATGCTGATCCCATCGCCTGACAAAAGCCTTTCCTTCCAGACTTAGCTTTGCATATTGGGTGGGTTTCTTTAAAGAAGGGGTGGTTGGTTGCTTTGTTTGTTTGTTAACATGTATTAATCCATTCTGTATATTTTTTCAAGTTGTATTTGACAGGAGCAGTCTACAGCTTGGATGGATCTGATAGCCTGAAGGAGACCATGCAGACCAGTGTTAGTTATCCCCATCAGGTACATGATTCATGGTGGCTTCAAAATTCAAACCTGAAGCTAAATGACAAAAACCGGACCTTTAGAAATAGATTACGTTTGGCCTGGTTTCTTGTAAGCCGTAACAGCACAGTGTTCTTGAGGCTCTTTAGACTAGATTTTACCCTGTTTCATGGGTGTCTTAATTCCTTGCCCACTGTTTTCCTGCTGCCTTACATTGAGGTGTTTATATTTGCAGAATGAAGATGGACCGAATGATGATGTGCAGCATGTTGGCATCACAGCCAAGAATGTTCCCGGTCAGGCCCAGGAAGCTGCAGAGAACCTGGGTGTTGAACTAGCTAGTTTACTTCTGAGCAAGGGAGCAAAGCATATCCTTAGTGTGGCAAGACAGCTCAATGATGCCCGCTGAACCTGGGGTGCGGCCAGCAGGAGTGCTACAACTCTAGCTACACGTCTTTGTGGCTACATCATGATCCTCTGGAGGGATTTACTTCAACATTCACACCAGTCTTACCTGACGTTTGGGTGCAAAAAACCTGAAATATGAAGTTAACTCACTCGAGTAGTTTCTGCTCTTCAGCATTTTTCATCCCTCTCCACATTTCTCTAAATTGTTAAATATCTCTTTGAAGTATTGCCAACAATTTTTGTAGCTAGGAAGCTAAAAGAAAAAATTGAAAATAAAAGCCTTTTAAGTGTTCAATTTCATTTAGGAGCAAAGTGCTCTTTAGGTTATAACTGGAGGCTCAGCTGTGCTGGTACTAAAATGCTGTACTGTGCTGAGTGCTTTCAGGAGTCATTGTTTGAGCCTTTTCACTCACTGGATCACTGAAGGTTCCCATTAGGTTCCTGATACCATGTTCCTTCCAGTAAAGTAGCAGAGATGCTACATTCACCCTTGGTCTTAGTTAAGGTAAATTTAATTCTTCAGTATCAGGTAGATGTAGATTTGCCAATTGGCCAGTATTAAATGAGGGAGTGGACAGTCATTTTGGTTTCCCTTGTATGTTTGTCCACAAGCGTCACGAGAGCCAGTTTATCTAGACTAGCCAGTGAAGTGGGGGCAGAAGCAGAAGCCCAAATTTCAGTTACCGTGGCTTCCCTGCCACTTGCTACTGGGTCAGCATCCTCTCGGCAGCGTTGGAGTGTTACAGCACGTTTCAGCAGAAACACTGAAACATCACTGTACTGGGGTCGTTTTGTAAATAAAGCAGTTTTATTTTCTAGGCAACGTCCACTGAACCTAACAGAGGTAAGTAAGAGTTAAATTAACGGGTCCTTACGGAGCAGCTCTCGCGCTCAGTGTTTGACCGGCCTCGGACCGGTTCCTGCCCACCTCCTCCGCCCGCCTGCCCCACCCCGTCCCCGGCAGCCACGGCCGGCCACGCCTCTCGTCCCCTTCCCTCCCCTCCTCCCGCCTCCTCCTCGGATCGCAGCTCTCCCGGTGAGCAATGGGGTGGCCCTGAAAAGGGCCTTTGAGTGGTGCCGGGAGGGCCGGCCGGCCTAGTACTCCTGCGACTGCTGCCCGCTGCCCCTCTTGCTGGTCTTCTTGGGCAGCAGTACGGCCTGGATGTTGGGCAGGACGCCGCCCTGCGCGATGGTAACGCCGCCCAACAGCTTGTTGAGCTCCTCGTCGTTGCGCACCGCTAGCTGAAGGTGACGGGGGATGATGCGCGTCTTCTTGTTGTCGCGTGCCGCGTTGCCCGCGAGCTCCAGTATCTCAGCGGTCAGGTACTCGAGCACGGCCGCCAGATACACGGGCGCACCAGCCCCCACCCGCTCTGCGTAGTGCCCGCGCCGCAGCAGCCGGTGAACGCGCCCTACTGGGAACTGCAGCCCTGCTCGGGACGAGCGAGATTTGGCCTTAGCACGGGCCTTACCGCCGCTCTTACCACGGCCGGACATGGCGTCTCGTTCCACTGCTGCACCGCTGCGACTGAAGATGCCGCGCCCAGGATTTTTATAACCTCCCGCCAAGTAGGGTTCAGCTCATTGGGCAGCGCCAGCGCCCCTAGCTATTGGTGCGTCTGCCGGAAGAAGCTTTTTGCTGACTGGTCGCTTGTGTGACACCACCGCGCTTGCTCCGAGTGTATTGGCCACGGGGTGCGGCCAATCAGCGAGCGAAGCGCCAAACTTAAACCACCCCGCGGTGCTGTCGCGCCGTCGCCCGCCCTTAGCGAGCATGCGCGGTGCGGGCCCGCCCGCTCGGGGGGAGATGGCGGTCCCGCCGAACCCTTGGTGCTGCACGGTGCTTTTTGAGGGGTGCAGTCAGTCCCTGGGCCCGGTCTCTGGGCCCGGCTTCTATCCAGAGTGACGCAGAGGGGCTCCCGGGATGCCTACAGACAGAGAAGTATCCCTGTCCGTAGGGGCATTTGCCTTAGGGTGGCAGTGGCACATGGGGGGAAGAGCATCTGGGGATGTGAAAACCTACCATGAGGTCCTTTTTAGGGAATTGCGGGAACGTGTAAGGTATATTATGGGTTTATGGTACGGGTATATTAAGAGAAGCACCAAAGGAGAGGGAAGAGTCAAAGTGGAATAGGAGGAAAAAAACATGGGAACATTGAAGGAAAATAAAAGCAAAGAAAGTGGCAATGTTTTAACATGCTGTTGATCAGTAAGAATTATCTCTGCAGTTTGTGCTGTCTTACTTAACCCAACTTGTACGGTTTTTTCCCAGAGTGAGCAGACTGTATACCCTGTGTGCCTAAGTAGATCTGGAGGTCTAAGTGCTGGCAACTGGCATTAGGACACAGATCAGAGCAACCAGTGGCTCCAGCTGATGGGATGACCTCAGCACATGCAGTGAGGGGCCAGGGCTAGGTGGAATGCAAGTATGTGTGATCCCTGTTTCTGCTGTTGCATTATTTCACTTTTCACTACCATTACTCTAGCAAAGACTATAACCTGGTACTCCAATGGCTGCTCTGTGTTTTTCTGTTGGGTAGGTAGCAATTCTGTGTTGAACTATGTTGCTAAATAATGCTATATAAATAATTATTTGTATTTGAGGAGAAGGGATTTGCAGTCAGCAGAGTCTTAGTTCCACGTTAATCTAAGTGTCTTGCTGATACCCTGTTAAGGAAAGGACATGGCAATCTTTACTCTGCTAGCCTGTTCCAGACGTGTCCTCTTTCAGGGAGGAAGGCAGACAATAAAGATATTCACAATTAAAAGCTTACCAGCAGGAACATTCTCAGTAGCCATAAAAAAGGAGGGAGTCAACTGTAGAAATTATCAGCTGCCTAACAGGGTAGAAAGCTAGAGATGGATCATATAACCTAGTTTCACTGCATGTCAATATTGTTGAGGCAAAGCACTGCAGGGGAAAGGGTACCATGAATTATTTTATTCTTGGAGCGCTCCGAGTTTTGAGTATGGGTTATAACATGTCATTCTATGTCCATGGACCAAAAACAGGATTGGAGAAGCCAGGAGCAGTGTCTGGTTTACTTATTCTGCCCTACAGTGTCTCACAGAAATTAGAGTTCCTATTTTCTCTCTTGGTGAACAGTAATATCTTTGTTAAATGTATAGAGATTCCATCTTTCCCACCTTCCCTAAGTGCTGTCATTTGCTTCCTCTCTAAAAGGTATTCCTAGCAACAATGATGTCCAAGTAGTTCCGAATCTCTTCTATCAGCACAACTGGACAGAGGGCTTTGGTGCACAAAAAACATCCCGGTTCAAAACTAGCCCACGCAAAGCAGTTGCTTGCGTTTTGCCAGGTATTCTGAGGTTCTCAGAGGGCTGGAGTAAGATCAGTTGAATCATTTGGTCAAGCAATTGGAGAAAATGGACTGGCAGGTAGAACTCTTTCCCTTGCTCCTGACAGTCCAGTCAGACATCATAAAACAAGCGCACTAGTTGGTACCGGATCGAAAATGCAATCGTGCTGCCAAGGACCTAGGTAAAAATCAGACACATAACAGAAACATTATACTGTCAACCGGTTTACAGGCTATCAGATTCCTTCTTTCCAAATGGATTTGCTAAGCTTTCCAGCATGCCTCATTTCATAAAACAGCTACATTTTTTTAGGTGTAGGACGATAAATGGCAGAAGTCTATCCAAAGACCTTGTTTCTTTCTCTGAGGATTTTAGGTATCTGTGGGGGATTTCTCCGTGTGCCTGCACACAGTCACATTCAAAGAACATGTGGATGAGATAAACTTTTGGGAATAACTCCTTCCCCCTTAAGGAGCCTATAATCTAACATAAACCCCATGGTTTGTAATGGAAAATATCTTACGTCAAAGCTGAAATTCAGCATCCTTACACTAAGGTGCAGTCATGACTTCTCCGCTGTGCCTGGGATCAAGGTAAGTGCTATGTACTTCCTGTCTTCTCCCATACCCGATGTCATCTGCCTGAACCCTGTTCAACAGGCTTTCATTGAAAATCCTTCCTCCCACATCGGAATTTGGCTAAGTGTCTCCTTCCTAGTAAAAATCTCTTATCTTAAATCTGAAGATGAAAAAAAGGATTTTACTGTGGGCAATTAACCAATGCAGGTGTTTCCAAAAGTGGTATTTTTACAACACTATTCTTAAGAATTCACATGCTGAATAGAGGTAGCGGCAGTATCTGTGAAGCATATCCTTGTGCTCCAAGTGGCTTCAAAACGCTCCCGCACTCCCCTCACACTGAGGGATCGCTGAGCCGTGTGCCATGCTTACACAAGTCCACTTGCCAGCGATAACTCTGAGACTGGTATTTGGTATTACTGAAAAACAGGAGCATACCAAAAGGCTGTTTTGGGTCAGAGTGACAAGGCACTCTGCTGTCCTCATGTTTTTCTTGCAACCAAGGACTCGTGCCTTGGGAATCTTCTTAAGCTAACCTACAGACTTTGTTTTTATAAGCTCCCAATGAACAGGGAGGTGCGTGTGAATTTCTTTCCTCCTTGAGGTGTGTAAGCCTCTTACTCTCCCACAGTTCCACGGCTCAACTGCACCCTGTGTGAAGAGCATGATATTTTACTTTCTCCTTTCCTCTTAAAACTCTTGAGACCGACTTGGATCTGTTTCTTTTGCAGAGTAAATCTTTCTACTGGAGGAACCCTTTGTCTGACCTGAATGAGTAGCAACAGGAGAGTGAGATTTCGCTCATGGGTGGGTCCGATCAGCTTTATGACAAAATTAATAAGTGTCATATTACTGCATTCGGTGTATTCTCCGTCTTCATCTATTCCACTTCTCACATCTACTATGTGCAAGATCTTGACTACCTGAGGAAAGAAACATTGCAAGCTATTTCACCAGGTACGTTTGGTGCTCACTGGCTAGTCTTCCTCAAGAGCCCTTTTGCTGTACCATCCCTGAAATCTGGTTTGTGTGCTTACTGAAAAGACAGAACAGACTATGATGGTCCTGGGGCACTTCTATGCGTGGTTATTCTGAAAGACTAATTATTAACAAAATCGAGTGACTGTGAGGGATGGTAACAGACTTACTTCCAGATTAGAGCCAGGCAATAACTACTGACCCCAGAAGTTCTATATTTTCTCCCATCCTGTTTCTCTTGCACTTGATAACTGCCCCAAAATGCATCTGAATTTTGAATGTTTTCCACATATTACCTTCAGAATGTTTGTTCCCAGGGCAGAGAGGCTCTTAGTTTTGAATTTGGAGTAGCTCATCTCCAACTTCCCTGTACTAGGATTAAGCCTAAAAGAAACATTTAAAATTTAGTCCAGATACAAGGAGACAGAGACGTCACTTTGTAAGCAGACTTAGATCCATACCTGAGAAAGAAATCCAGTGGTAGAAAAAACAGGAATAACCTGATGCACTTAACAATAGCTGCTGATATGTGGCCCCTCAAGTGGGGCAGAGGAGACTCCTTCCCATTGCACCCCCAATATATGCGGTGTAGTTTAAAGAATAAAATAGAAGGATCTAACATCTCTAGAGACAATTGCTGATGTGGCATAGTGCTACAGAATGCCTGCTACTATGAAATCTTAGCAGATCCTACTGCTGCAGCATTAAAAGCAGCCTGTGTCAATTTCTCTTCATCTTGTAGGTTAGACTCATCATGTTCTAACCTTGTTAAAAATCATTCTGTATCTGAGGGGTGGGCTGGTCAGAAAAGTTCACTTCTTTGAGAAACCTCCACTGTATGATCTGACTGTAGCTGTCAGAGTGAGCTGCTGTCTTTTAAAGAGAAAACATACTTTGATGGCTTTTAAAAAGACCACCTTCCACCACCTTTCTCAGCTGGTGTTGAAGGTAAAAGATACAACCTGTGGTACCACTATAGGTCACTTGGTACATTACCTCGGGAGCCGGTGACGGGGACAAGGAATGACGTGGAACAGTTGAGGCAATGAATAGAGGAAGTTGAGCACTTGCGGGATGAAAAAAAGCAGCATTGTTTTGCTGAAGTGTCCCAAGATCCCCACCACAGCAAAGGTCATGCCAGCAAAGTAGCAGAAGGTGTCCCCAACAAACACTCGAGACGGATACCTGCAATTTATGGAGCAGAAAAGCAAAGGTTCGTCATGATTGCTATTGCCATGAAAATGACTATTTATAACCACTGAATGGATGCCCACATCACAGGTTAGGGGCCAATGGGGATCTGCAGCAGATCTACACAGTAAAACAACTGTAGGTATTTATTCTAAGAACTGCAGGACTGGGACCCACCACCTGACTTGTGGAGGATATGGTATGAAAAGACAGCCAGTGAGGCACGGGAGAGAGTGTATTCTGTGCGTTTGGGTGAGCTGGTGTGACCACAGTTGTTCTAAGAGAAAGAAAAACTACTGCTCCATTGATGCTTTGTGTTCTTGGTTCTGGCAAGAAGCCTTTCTACACTCCAGCGTCCCACCTGCATTGTTAAATGGTTTTGTTTGTTCGAAAAGGGAGAAACTAGAGGGAAAGGATGCTTCCAAACAAACTCTGAATGTCCATCCTCTTACCAGTTGTGGTAAAATAGGCCCAGCGTGGTAAAAAAAAAGGGAATCATGAAGTAGAGAGAAAAAATGTGATCATCTCGATAATCCCCTATAGAAAAAAGAAAAACATGTGTTTGTGATAAGACAAGACTGGTTCATTTTTAGTAATACCAGTTACTGCAATCTAGAATTCAGTCTCCCTTTGCTTTTTGTGCCCACAAATGCTTGTTATTTTCCTTACCATTTAACTCTACAATATTGAATATGATAATGGAAGCAGCTATCACCAGCGACTGTCCCGCTTCAATTCCATTAATTCCGGCAAGGATGTTGATGGCATTAGTGCAGAACACTGCTAGCATACCCATGTACACGTAGTAGAGGATACCTGCAGATCAGAGCAAGCCAAATGCTTTAGTATTTGGAGGCAAAGCAGGCCATAGATAAATCCACCGAGGCTCTTGCTTCCTGCTTTATACAACAACCTATTACCTACCAATCTCAGCAAGTTTTGATAGTGGTAGCTTACCAATAGATTGCTTCCTCTCTTAGGAGTTGGCTGTCATGCGTACGTGTACGTACAGCACTGCGACCGCAGCAAACTGCCAGCTGTAGTGCTGTTTCTGTCTTTCCAACATCCTGGTGTCAGCAGCCATGTGCTGTGTGCACCCAGTACTCACCTGTAGTGCCAGGATCGTGGTAAAATGATTGGTGCCTGTCTATGCACAGCTGAATGTGTACTGGATTGCTGGATGTTCTTTCCAGCCTAATGTTTAGTGTGTGGAGTGCCATTCTCTTACTGGTTACTTAAGCAAATCCTTAGTCTGCTTCCTCTGCAGCACAAAGTGCTTCAGGTGATCCCGTCCACTGACTGCTTGCCACGTGGATGACAGCTTCTGGTGATTCATAACTTACCCAGATCCAAGTGCATGCCCAGCAGCACCCGGAACGGCTTAGGCACCACAATGGTCGTGTTCCCAAAGTTAGTGAAGTAAACCATGAGCAGTGGGAGGGAAGCCATGGTAGGAAGAAGCAACTTGTGGCGCCAGCGCAGGTTCAGAACATCATCTGCAAAGCCCAGGAAAATCATGCAGCAGATGGCAAGGAGCGAACCGATGAGCTCCACGAACTGCAGGACAGAGAACAGGACCCCGTCACCGGTGGCCACTCCCTGCCCCTGCCTGCCACGCTTGCAGCACTAGACGAGCCTTACCTCGTCGTGAGGAAAGGCTGCGCACTGCTCCTCCACAAAACATCTCAGGAAGGGCACGGGGATGAAGCAGAAGAGGATGATCAGGAACACGGCACCGCTGATCACGCCCTGTGCTTCGGGCCTGGAAGGTAGAGCGGGGGGAGTCAGCCGTGTTCGGGCCGGCCCCGCCGGGCAGCTCCGGGAGGCAGCGCTACTCACACGGGCCGCCTTGAGGTCTTGTTGAGATCCTCTCCGAAGAGCCGCGCAGCGAGGAAGTGGTCAGTGAAGGCCGGGATCAGCGTGAGCGTGGCCGCGAAGCCCAGCAGCGACCCGCCGAGGTTGATTAGGAGGGGCAAGGCGGGCCAGGCCGCCATGGCCACGGCGGGCGGTGCCCCTGCCAAGGGCGCGGAACGAGACCGGGCGGGGGCGCTGCCCACCGCCTTCCCGGCCGGGCGCTACGCGGGCGGCGCCAGATGCGCGGGGCCCTTGTGGCCTATCAGGGGCGGGGGCGCCATCTTTGACCCTGGCACGAGCTTCCTGCCGGCACGGCGCTCTGCTCGGATGACGGCCGTGATCGGTAGCGGTTTCGGCCGCGCTGAGGGCGTGTGGACGCGCCTGTCCCCGGTGCTAAGGTCCACGGTGCTCTTCCTCCTCCGCGGCGCTCCTCCGAAACTCTGCACCGGGAGCAGCGCTTGCCCGGGGACGGCCACGCCACGGACTCCGCCCCGCAATGCCCGCAACCGCCATGGCCGCCTCGCGCCCCNCGTCACTTCCATGCCGGGAGCGGTGAGCCCCAGTGGAGGGCGGGCGGCGGGGACCGCGGCAGCGCTGAATGACCGACGGCTCCGCCCTCCTCCCAGCCGAAACCGCCTTTTGCCCAGGTCTGGGAAGCGGCGCTTGCGGGCGGCTGCGGGCGAGCCCTGGCCGGCGCAGTCACCGCCGGCTGGCGGGGCGGGGAGCCAGGTTACCGGGGTGCACAATGCGCGACAGCGGAGAACGGAGCGGCCGTCGGGTTCGTTTCCCCACGTATTTCCTCAGATGTCGGGAAAATTCAGTAAAATACCTTACTGGAGATTTTTGATTGTCGGGGAATCTGTAACAGCTGTTGGGCCATCGGGGCGTTTTTGGGGGGTGGGGAGGGAAAGGCAGGATAAGCTCAATGTCCATGCACTGTTCTGTTAATTCAGGTGTGAGCCAATGAGCAGAGGGGAGACGCAGCAGAAAGTCCGGTAGCAGCAAGAACTTTTACGTGCCCTGCACCTGTGTGGCAACCTCAAATGGTTTCTGATGAATTTATCTGATTTTTCTGACGGCTTTATGGCCACCTAGAGAGCTGCTACTGCGTTGAGAGGCCACTTTTGCTCTGCTGTCTGTTGAACATATGCAAAAGTGATTTTGTAAACTTTAAAGAAACTTTGAGGCGGGCACATGGTACTGCTTGGGAGGAAAGCACAGCACAGATGTGCAGGGGAGCATGTCTGGCAAGAGATCCTGGAGCTCTAACACCAAGGAATCGCCACCAACCGGCTGCTGCTACTTTGAATTGTGATTGTCGGGAGGCGATCAAAACTCGTGATACTTGCCCTTCACGGCGAGAGTGGCAAAATCGGGAGGAGACGAACGGAAAGGTTCCGCCTTGCTGGTGTGTGTCCTGTGTGCCTGGTGGGAACGGGGTAGTGACCCCCAGCAGAAAAGAGCGTGACCTGAGGAGAAAAGCGTCGTTAGTCGGAGCTCGGGAAGCCGGTGGAGAGTTGGGCTTTCAGATCGCTGCTGTGCGTCCTACTTCAGTCCCCCAGGAGAGGAGGCTCGCGGCAGCAGCCGTGAGGTTTCTCGGCCGTTCAGAGCGGGTGCCACAGCCGGCCCGCAGGCACGGGGCGGAGCAGCCGACGGTGCGCGCGCCGCGGCTNTCTTCGCCGCCTCGCTGCTCACCGTGGCGGCCTGGCTGCTGCAGTACTGGCGGTCCGCGGCCCTGCGAGCGCCACGGCGTCGCGGAGCGGCGGCGGAGGAGGCCGGGGCCCGGGCGCTGCTCGCAGCGCTTCTCGCCCTCAGGTCCCTACGGGAGCAGTGGCAGCGAGCTTGGGTGCGAGCTCTCAACGGCCAGGCGCGCCGGCACGGGGTACGGCGGGGGCCCGGGGG
>VZTZ01046656.1:18807-39660 GCA_013400955.1 Drymodes brunneopygia
CCTGCTCTTTGTTCGCGGGTGCCGGGACAGTACTTCCCCGCAGGGTGCTCCGGCCGGAGGAGCCGTTAGGCACCGGAAGCCTTACGGACGGCTCTGTTCGGCCTGCACGGGAGTGCGCTGCGGTGTGCGAGCGCGGAAGAGGCGGAGTGGGTTATTTAAGGCGTCATTTAGCGCGGATTGAGGCAAAACTGTAGTCACTCTGATGTTTCCACAGCAATCTCTTCGAAATTTTCTGGTATTTATTTTCTTTTATCCCCCAGTATCTGCAGTTTTTAAGTTCACGAAGGAGAGTAAGCGTTGATGATTTCATATGGAAATAGTTGCATTATAGCTTGTGTTGCCTGCAAGGCAGGGACTTAATGCCGACCGAAACTGTGGTCCAAAGCAGTCGGAAGTCTATTGCAATCTCCTTTTTTATCTGTCGTGTGAGTGGGAAGGGGTTGCCTTTCTGTCAATTTGTATAAGGAAATCAAGCGCTAAAAAAGGTTAGCATGAAGCTAACATATTTGAAGAAAAGGCAGTTAAAGTCTTGAAGAACACGACGCAAACTGAGTTTTCCAGCAAGATAGGAAAAGTATCTCCCTTTTTGACAAAGTGACAAATTCTAGGCTAGCGTGAAGTGCCTTCCCCCGCAGAGCTTAGTGCTTCCCCGCTTCCCCTGTAGAAACTCACCCTCTGCTTCCATGCCGCTCTTATCACCATGCAATAGTCATCGTGTCAAAGTGTCGTCAGTTTCCCATATCTGTTATGCCATGCTTTTCTGTCATGTGTTGAATGACTCAGATTCTCACAAAATGACCTGAATTTATAAGTTCCAGAATTTAGGACTCCTGTAAAGGGAAGATTAGCCTGTGGCTGAATTGGCAAGGAGGCCCCTGGAGGGCCACACTTCAGTTCCTGCTGCAGCTGCTCCTTGTCCGGAGCATGTCTGCTCAGCAAGCAGCATTGCCTCAGTGAGTTGCGGGGTCTAAAAGCTGTTCTCTGAAGCGGGCATCTAGGAGTTGTCCTGGAGGACTTTGTCTGATGTTAGATTCTGGATGAGATTGGGACTTACCTGGAGGTGCTTGTATCTGTTTAACTGGGAAACAATTAAACTGCTTATATCTGTTTAACTGTGAAAAAAGCTCCGATCACCTCAGACTCTTCTCTTCCCTCAGTTATCCCATTCCTGACAATGCTTTGCTTTTGAACTGTGGAATTCCAGCATTCATCTTCCCAGTGCTCATGAAATGGCATTAAATAATTGATTGAGTCTAAGTGAGAGAAAACAGTTATTTTTTTGCTAGCGTTTCCTCCTTTGAATTAGGAGATGTAAATTCTTTCAGACATGTAGGAGAAATGGCACAAACTTTGGTGGAGGATGGAGATGGAAGACTTAGTCTGGTTCCTGAATCCAAGTAACTGAATCCAAGCCACAGAGATATGCTCCAGGTGATGTTAAAGTTTTCAGTCACATCTGAACTTAGAGATCTCTATAGGAAGTTACTGCTTTGCAGCATTAGACCTAGACTCACAACTGTATTTTATAATGTTGTTTGTGACGTATCTCTTAGACAGGGAATTAAATAACTGAAAATGAGCCTTTTGCCTTTTAGTTAGCGCTTTGACACAGAGTTTTTGTGAGATGCATTCTGCTGAGGAACTCTACCACGAGAACTTTACCTCACTTTACACCCTGTAGCATCAGTAGAAGAAGTAAGACTGTTTAAGTTTCAGTCATTGCAACATTGTTAGCATGTTGCAAGGCTGAGTAACTTTTCCTTGTCCCGAGGAATTAGGTCTTCAGGTGATCAAGGCGGCTGCCAAATGAGAAGAGAGTAGGGACTTAATAATGTTAAAGTCCTAATTGCAATTGAGATCTTTTAAATGACAATACTCCCCATGTCCTGTAGAAGTTCAGTACAGTTAGGGGAAGTCAGCCTCAGGTTGGCTACAGTCTTCTCAGTGTATTTCATGTGCACCTTTCAAAGACCACAAAGCAGGAGACTTATTCTGGGTTGGGTGTGTGTTAGTGGTGTTTTGTTTTGTTTTTGTAATGAAGTTGCATAAAGGGTAGTCCCACTGTCTGCTGAGGTCTTGATGGAGAAGCTGCACCTGTTTTTTTGCAGTACATTGTAGTTTTCAGGTAAACCTCGGTACAGAGCCGATGGCAGTTCTGTCATTGGGAATACGCTAGCATTGTAATAAAAAGCATTGCCCTGTAGCCCCCTCACCTCCAGTCCCCATCTTCTACAAATTTATTGTCGTGTCCGTTCAAGAGATGTACGGCCTGATTGCGCTCATTGCAACTGATGGCTGGTCTTTCCCTGCTCCCAGTCTGACTCCACCCCATCTCCCCTTTTAAGTCCCAAGAGGAGTCTGGGATAGATTTATGCTTAGAAGCTAGCAGTTTCATTTTCCCACAGGTATACTTACTCTTATCTCATTTTGCTGTCACATTTTTTTCATTTTAGCTCTGTTGACTGACAAAAAGGCACAAGAAAATGCAGGTCTGTAATACTGGGTTTAACAGAGGAATAGTTTTGCGAGAGCGAATGACTGCAAATACATCGGGCCCTCGCTGTGGATGCAGAATGATGGAGGATCTCGGCCCTCAGATTTATAAGCATTCTTCCACAGGCTTGTTGGAATGGCTGTGAAAATATTGTGGATTGCTGTCTTGATTGGCTGTTCAAGAGCTGTCTTTGACATCCTCTGAGTGTGCTGTCTTTTTCTCTTGTGCATAGTCCCAAGAATGGGAAAGGAAAATGCTGAAACTGGGCTAAAGGTCTTGTGGCTTGCCGTAGAAGGATAACAGAGGGAGGCTAGCTCTCCAGAATCCTGGAGGAATGCTCCTTGGTTGCTTATATCTTGATAGTCTGTTTCCTTCTGCAGTTTGTTCTTTCTGCATGGCTTCTTTCAGCTCATTGAATTTTAAAAGAATACGTCCTAATCTTGTTCAGGTTCAGATTTGCACACCTTTGCTTGTGTTTCTGTATCGCAATGAATGCGAGTACATAACATACGTGGTAGGAGATTTATAGGAGTGCATCGGTGGTCGGAGCATGCCAACATGTGAATTTGGGTGGATTGTGCTAGGAGTGTGGTCTGAGGGGGCCAGGAGTGAACAGATGAGGGTCAGTCCACTTGCAGCCATGTCTCATTCTCATTGCCGGTACTTGAGAGAGTAGCTTCAGTCACAAGGTGTCACATTTTTTTGTAGATCTTGAAATAACTGCTGCTAACATTTAGTATTTCCTGGTGGGATTACAATTGACTTGCCTTAAAATGGGGCAAAGACTTGAAAGGAGTTGTGTTGCCTCTCAAGTGCATGCTGCCCTCCTCATTTTATTTTTTCTGCTGTGTTTTCTCCAGGCCTTGGAGGATACATAGATTCATATGTATTGTGGCATGTGATTCGTTCTGAGCAGGATGAGCAGCGAGATCTTTTGGAGTTGACCGGTGCCTCTCAGTTTGGTGAGACTGTGAGGTGTTGGGAGGAACTGGGGTATACTTTGTCACTGATGATGAAGTAGTTGAGTCATTGGGCCGAGATTCTGGTCACAGAGAGAAAAAGCTGACCCACGTGAGCGAATACATGGCTCCGGTGGAGGAGGCTTGCGAGAAAAAGAAACAGCAGGCATTACTAATATGAAACAGTAGGGAGTGATCTGATACGGCTTATTCGTTCTCAGTTTCATCGCTGGTAGAGCTGCTTTCTGTCTGTGTTAGAAGGCGGCAATGCATCTGGACTCGTTTTTGGTGGGCAAGCAGTTCTTCAGGTTGTAGTATTTATGCCTGTCAGATTAGTGTACCAGAGCCTTTTTTACCCCTCACTTAGGTCTGTCTGTAGCACGGAGGTGGCAGTGCACGGTCTCATTTGCTTGAGAAGAATGTTGCTTCCTGCACCTCTATCGTCTCTTTTGGTTGTTCTGGCCCTAAAATGCATTTAACTTGGCATATGGTCACATTATAGTGTCCAGATTTCCTGCTTTGTCTGTCTCTCTCTTTTTGTCCCTTGTGAGCAGACGGAATCCTTGAGGGCTAGGTTTTGTGGAGGGATGCTCTCAAACCCTTTATCTTGGTCTTTTATTTCTTGAGAAGGGTTCTCTATACAGATCTGGTCTTGAAATACAGTGAGATCCTCAAATGAAGACGAGGGATGCCTCCACAGTGGAGACTGTAATCTAAGAAACCAGAAAAGGGTGGTAAAAAAGGAACCAGTCGAGCACAGGAGCTGATGTACCATATGCTGAGGATGTCGATTTTGTTAATTGTTTATTTAGTGGGGGTGTGTGTGGGCATGTGTGTGTGTGCGTGTGTTTGTTTTGGTGGTGGTTTGGTATTCTGTTTCCTTGGAGCAGGATTAGCACATACAGGGGAGTGAGAGAGAGAGAGAGAGAAAGAAGAAGAAACAGGAAGGTTTCTGCTCTGAAGAAGGATAATGCACTCGACCGATGGTTGACTGCTATCCAGAACAATTTTCCATCCTCATTTGGGCTTACCTGTCCGAAATTAACATAGCGTTGGTGAATTCAAGCCTTAACTGGATACCTTGTTTCCTTTCTCTGTATGGACAGAGGTGGGTAGAATTACAGCACGCGACGGTTCTGGGTGCTGACCGGATTTGTGGAAACAGACCAGAGTGTCTCCGAGGCCCCACATCGTTCATCCTCTTAGAAACTATCTGGGCTGCTCTGACTACTAGGAACTAACAGAGTTTTCTCTTTGTAGAGTTCAGTGCAGATCACATTTGAAGAGGGTCCTCAGTTACCACAAGCTGCAAATATAAGTTGCGTGACATGCAGGGGACAGTCGGACCACGGCATGGTAAGGCTTTGCTGTTCTGATTTGTACAGTGTGGGGTTTCTCTATTGCTGGTGTGTTCTACAGAGACTGCTGAAGCCTTTGTGATGGAGATGGTGAAACCAGGGAGGTTTTGGGTGAGGTCTGTTTGGAGGAGTTTAGAGGCCTGTCTCCTGTTTGGAGGCTCTGGGACTGCACATCAGTGAGCTCTGTGAGGGAAGATGTGTTGGTGGAGCCAGGGTGTATGAATGCTGAACCCAAATATCAGTGTCCTACTGTGAAGAGCAGAAAAGAGTTCTTGTCACAGCACAGGGTCTGAAGTGGCAGGTTTGCAGTGTGGAACTTGGTGAGAATGAGACGGCTGCCTCTTGCCAGGATATAAACTCACCTTTTCCTTTTTCTTTTTAGGTGCTGTGCTGCAATCTGTCAGCTGAAGCTGTGAAATTCCCTGTGTCTGTTACTCAGCAGTCCCCAGTTGCTGTTTCTGTGGACACCTATCATGTCACTTTGGCTGTGCTGCAGGCTCAGGTAATGGTTACAAGAACTTAGACATTGACCTTACTCCTCCGTCTAGTCCCACACAGATTGAGGAAGGAGGACCTCACCCAGTGCTCATAAAGGCCTCATTGGGCTGGAAGAAGCAGTGTGCGGTCACTAAGATTTGGTGAGGTGGCGAAAATTCCCCATCTGCATGTCGAGTCTTGTTTTCTGAGTCTTCATCTGCAGATTTTAGCTATGAAACATAGCTGTAAGAAATTTCAGAATGTTTTGAGACGTGGCAGCGTTCTATACTATGTTTTTAAGTGGGCATTTAAGAAGCGAGAAGTCCAGAGAATTCAATTCCCCATGTGGCGTAATGGAAAGGGAAAGGTATGTCCTGTGGATATGTAAAACTATGGTGTCCTGGTAGTGGGTGTGAAAGAGAAATCTATGGTGAGGAGTAGTTTGCTTGTCAGTTCCCGTCATTATGTTCACAAGAGCACGATACAGCTTTTTCTGTGTGTTGAATATTGGAGATGCTTCTTCCAGCAAAGCAACTCTGAAATCACAATGGGTGGTAACTCCATAGTTACTTTCTGGCTGGATTTGATTCTCTGGAATGTAGTTTTGTTTCCATTGAGATGTAGGACATGACGCTGGAGATGGTATCTTGCTTGGAGATGGTGTGCTCATACGTGCACCAAAAAAAATAGACGTGGTAAAATTAGAAGTAGCTCAGCAGTAGCAGAAGCCAATCGCATGCTGTCACAGGCACTTTGAATCTTGTTCTGGAACGCTTTTGCTCTCAGAAGCTTTATTGCAATTTTCAGTCTACTTTTGTCAGGTCATTCCAGTTTGATTTTGTACCTGTGTTCTGTGGTCATCTCTTCCAGAGATCCAGAGCTCCAGAGTGCTCCGCTCTCTCTTTAGCATGTAGTGTGCCTGCTGCCAATCTAGTTATGGGCAGGAACTGCAGTTGCTTTTCATCTCTGAAAGATCCCCTTTTTCACTTCTCATCCAATTGCTCCCCTACTCACTGGCATTTTCTAGATCTCCTTGTCTGCACCTGCTGAAGTTTTGGGTTTATTGTTCATGTAAGGAATTGCATGTGGTATTCTAACTGAGGTCTTGCTGCTGCTGCTTTGTGAAATGCTGGTTAGATTACCACATGCCTGCCTGCCTGCTTGTGTTTTGGAATACTTCAAGTACTGTGTTCCCAACTGTGCCCTGTTTATTCTGCACACCTCTTGTTGATTACTTACCTGGCTACTGTTTCTCGTATCTGTTTTGTCCGGTGACCTTCTGTGTTGTCGCTAAATGTCAACCTGGCAATTGAGAACTATGTTGAATTTCATTATCCAGTTTTTACTAGAGGTCTCAGGCCAGGGGGTCTTTCTGTGTGGTTCTGCATCTGTCTGTCACATTAATGATGTTTTTATGGGTACATGGGTGTGCAACTTTTCAACTTCAGCTAAACTACAGGATGGTGTACAGTCCTGTTTGTTGTTGCAGACTGTTGGTGACCCAGATGGGTCTTAAACCTGAGGATCATCTCCTAGAGATGCATTGCTAACTTATAAGTGGTTGTGCTTACATTTGGCAATGGCTAATTGATGCTGTTCAGTAAAATATCGTATGTGCTGTTGGTCAGTTGGGTACTTTTGGATTATACTGCAGGCTTTTTCTTCAGTAAAAGAAATAACGGATCATTTTTCCCTCTGATGATGCCTGGGCATCCAACGGCAGTGAGGAAACCAGATCTCACTATGGAGCAATGAGGCTTCTGCAGCTGCTTCATCCTGTAGGCCTGGCCTTTCAATTGCTGAATTTGGAATGGGGCAAAAATCACCTAATGTAAACAGAAACTCTTCCTGACTATGGACATTTGTTCTGTGCCAGGTGGAGATCAGTTTGGAGGAGATACACGGTGAGGGTCTTCTGGTGTCATGGACATTCAAGGACAGACCGGACTTGGACCTTTTGGTTCTCCCGCGACTTGAGCTTCCTGAGGTGAGCGGCTAACAGTGGGAGGCTGATTATAAGTGGAAGAAGGGAGGAAGGAGCAGAAACAGCTAGAAGGCAGGCTGCTGTGGAGGAGATAGGTTGGCAACTCACTGTCATGGCCCTTTAGGGCAGTGTAGGGGATTCTTTCATCCTGGAATCAATACTAGCTCAAGTGTGTCAAAACAGCATCCTCAAGAGGGCTGAAGTGTTACCAGTATCTATTGAAGGCTTTCTATCTATTTAGGTTCCTCCTGCTGTTGTCAGATATAGGGCTGCAAAACAAGCTGGGTTGCCACTCTTTCTTTGTGTGAGGTGGTGTTTGTTGTTGTTGTGTTGGTTTGGTTTTGTTGGTTAAGTTTGGTTCGGTTCTTTTGAAGAGATTACTTAAGATTTGGGAGATTAATGTGGAGAACCCCTGGGTTAGAGGTTTAATGAACAGAATGTGGGTGTGCTTGCGCTTCCGTGATCCAGATAGGTTAGGTGATTTGTTGTTTTATTGACATCTTTGTCACTTTATCCTGAGTAGATATAGGAATTCGGCTGTTTTCTCAAAAGTGTGGTAGCATCGTCTTCTGAGGTGGTGAGCGTGTGACAAACTATAAAAGCTGTATTTTAAAACCTTACACCAGATAAACTACGGAAATAGAGGCTTAGTTCATCTCATTTAAAAAGCTTGCGTTTGCCTGCAGCTGCTACACGGAAGCTTTAGGCACCGAAGAGAGCGAATATGGGATACGGGAAGAGAATCTGGGAGGTCATTACTGGGAGAATGACTGTGTGTAGCATATTAGAGGCTTGAGAGGCAGGTGGAGCTGTGAATGTGTCCTTTTTTAATGACTTTCCTGTGTTTCCTCGTGATTTACGGAGAGTAGGATGAAGGGAGAGCCGATCTGTCCACTATAAAGGATCTGATCGAGGATACCATTGTCAGCACGAAGCCAGCCATGATGGTGAATTTGATGGCCTGCACCACTGGAGCCAGTGCGGTAAGTCACTCTTCTCGTGTCATTCCTGTGCCTCAAACACAGGCCTCAGGACACTTCTGATGGCCGAGGCTCAGGCAGGAATCCGAGGGTTGAGTCTCACGTCTGGGCGACAGCTGAATCCTGTCCTGCACTGTCATAGGAGTTTGGGTACTGCAATACGGTGCATTGGGATAATTAGAAATTGCTTCCAAGGGCAACTCCTTCCACCTTTTTTCTTGAATGCTGATTTTTGGTCATGTACTTGTGGAGCTGGACTGCCTGAGGTACATCCTTTGGGAGTCGCCCTTGCTCTGAACACCAGGGCTCGGTCCAGGGCAGCCTTTGCAGGCATGGAATGGCCCATGGTTTGTCATCGTCAGTTCACTGTCTGGTAGCCAGCAAGTTTGTTCTTGCCTGTCTCCTTTTCTGTCTGCCTTAAACCTCCCGTCTGAAATAACACGAGGGCCCACTGGAGGTCAGTAGCTTTGGAAACCTGCCTGGAAGCCTTGATGGCTTTGCAGGTATTCCCCTGTGTTGGTGTGAGGAGCTACTTAATAGATACAAGGACAATGCGTCTTGCTGCTGTCTGCTGGCGAGTGAACGATAAAGGTATCGGTCTCGCTCTCGTCATTCCTCAGGTACCCAGCAATAAGTTGACTCGAGAGTCCCCGTCCGGAGTAGCAGCAGCCCCTCTGGGTTCTAAGCTGTTGCTCCGGAATCTTCGAGTGCTGAACTTGGGCTGCCAGGGGAAGGGAGGTAAGCGCGAAAACATTGCTGATCCACAGGGGCAAGTGTGCAGGTGGCGAGATTGGAGTGAGTGGATGTTTTGGGTGGGTTTGAATGGAAAAGAGGGGCATGTGCCTGACAAACCACTGCCTCTTGTTGACCGGTGCACATGTGCCCTGTGTCTGTCTGTTGCAGGAGCTGGGGAGATACGCTGTGTGGCAGAGCTAGACAGCCCCCCACAGCAGAAGTGGTCAAGGCCGACAACAGGTGGCAGTGTCGGTGCTGCAGGAGAGATGGAGTGGAATGATGAGTTCTTTCTGTAAGTGTCTGCTCTCCTTCTGGCTGGCACAGTGTAGGTGGACTGGGACAGTCTCTGGGTAGCATTACCATGCTGCAGTAACTGATGTGCATTGTGCAGAGGTGAAGTCCGCACCACGGGGCAATGTCCGTTTGTGCTGTCCCTCTGCTGGACTGTTGATTCCAGCAATTGGCCCCAGCTTGCCTGTGTATTTCTCACTTCTCTGGACATTCTGTATTTTAACTGGGTGGGCAGAAATGCTGATTGTAGGCGCAGCAAGTGCAATAGGGCTGTAGCATAAACAGCCTTCCGGAGGGATTGCCCTCTCAACTTCCACTGGCAGCCTACACAGCTCTGCAGGGTACACGAACCAGAGTTCTCACTTGTGTAGTTTAGTACTCTAGTCGTGTGCTCCACAGTAGTGCATGCTACTGAAACTTCAGAGAGGGTGATGAGTCATGTGAGATTTGAGGGAGGGAAGATACAGAGTGAGGTTGTTTTCTCCATGGCCGCTTAGAAAAGAGTGCCTAACTCCAGCCCATCTTTGGTTTCAACAGGGAGTTGGGACCTAGAAGCAAAGAATTGAAACTACAGGTGCTGGGGAACAGCAACGGAGGGGGAGGTGAGTGCGGGCAGCCATAAGATAGGTTGTGAGATGGGGAGGCAGAAATGCCTAAGGGACTCACTGTGCTTTAAGCTCACGGTAGTTCTCTGTCAGTACTGCGATGACTTCTGCAAAGGATTTTTCATATTTAGCTTTATGTGAGCTTCTGACTGTGTGAAGCAACTCTGGGTTCTGTTCTTCTTACCAAAATGGTGTGGGTCTGACCTTAAATCAGGAGGTTCCTGTGGCCTGCCTGTCTCCATTCTGAAGCAGTGAGAGGCATGTGGGATTTTCCCTCCTGTATTAGGAGAGCTTTGCATAAGGCTCTTAACTGTTCATTTGTACTCTGTCAGGGACTAACTGCAGTATCTATTTTTGATGGAGGCCAAACAATGGTCACCTTTATATGGGAGTTGATTCCTGGATTGTTAAAGAGGAGCAGAGGAGCACTGCCTGCTCCTTCTTCCTCTCGAATCTGGGAGTTAGTGAATCTGTGGGGATCTGCTGTGTTGGCCCACAGGGCTCTGTCCCAAAAGCAGGGGTTACCTTGGAGATGTCTGAGGTGCTGAGGTGATGCGAAGCGTTTCATTTTTACTCTTCCTTCTTGCAGATGTGCTGCTGGCATATGCCACACTTTCGATAGATTCTTTGGGCAAACAGCCATCTGGGAGACAGGTCTGCTCACTGGCCCCGGGAGCTGGACAGTCACTGACAGCTGAAGCTACCATTACATTGGAGGTGAGCTCATGACCCTACAAGCTCTGCACACACGCATGCTCCGGAAGCATTCATAATGTGAGCCTCTAGCTGGAGACATGCGTGTTTGGACCTGAGCTTGGCGCAGAGGACAGCAGACCCTTATGCCATGGAGGGGTGGGTGTCACCCGACCCTCGGTCCCTGAGCCTCCTGCTGTTGAACTGATACTGTACTGGGGATGGCTCCTTGGTGCCCAGAGCTGTAGCTTTTTTTGCCCAAACGTGCCTACCTTTCCATCTGGGAAGAAGAGAGCATCTCTGAGCAGTGCTTTACTCTTTATAGCTGCTGTTCCAGGAGTCTCCTGCATCTTTGAATGCTCTGCACGCCACATCTCTGCGAACCAGCATCACCCCCACTAAGAAGGTGGAGATGGACCGGACCATCATGCCCGATGGCACCATCGTTACTACTGTCACCACAATTCAGTCCCGGCCCAAGGCAGACTGCAAACTGGGTGAGGCTGTGGAGCAGCAGGTGTATCATACAGGTGGCTGCTATGGCAGCACAGACTTAGCTGCAATATTCCCGTGGCTGCTCACAAAGGCAGCAGCAAAACTGTTTAGCCATCACATATGGTTACCGCAGGCTCCCGCTTTACGTATTGCTTTTGGCACACGGGTCAGAACGTGAGCGTCCTTGCTGTTCCCCTAGCATCTTTGTGGCTGGCTGAAAACTCTTGTGGGGGGAGAATTGATGCAGCTCTGTGTCTGGGGGGAAGTGAGGGAGGGATGAGCCTCTCTCACACCCTTTTGGTGGTGGGTGGTCTAATGCACATGCTGCCACATAACCTCTGCGTGATGTCAGGCTAAGTGTTTAGCCATGCTTTGTCTAGTTTCTTCACTGCTAAAGAAGTTACGCTGAACATACTGAATGTGGAGCCAAAAGCATGTTAACCTGGCTTACTAGGGATTGTTGCTGCTTGCGGTCTGGCATCCTGATGATTGTGGTGCTGAATATTCCAAGAGATGGGGTTGGGAAATGACATGAATGAGGTATTGCTGTGCGTCTGCTTCACAGGACTGCAGCCCAGAAAGGCAACCATATCCTGGGCTGCATCAAAAGAAGCGTGGCCAGCAGGTCAAGAGAGGTGATTCTCCCCCTCTGCTCTGCTCTTGTGAGACTCCGCCTTGAGTACTGTGTCCAGCCTTGCGGCCCCCCAACACATGAGAGACATGGACCTGTTGGAGTGAGTCCAGAGGAGGGCCACTAAGTTGGTCACATACCTGGAACACCTCCCTGTAAAGAAAGGCTGAGAGAGTTGGAGCTGTTTAGGCCAGAGAAGAGAAGAGAAGAGAAGGCTCTGGGGAGACATTAGAGCAAGCAGCCTTCCAGTACCTAAAAGGGGGCTTACAGGAAGGCTGAAGAGGGATTTTTTACAAGGGCATGCAGTGATAAGACAAGGGGAAATGGCTTTAAGCTGAAGGAGGGTAGATTGATATTAGCCATTAGGAAGAAATCCTTCCCTCTGAGAGTGCTGAGGCACTGGCACAGGTTGCCCAGGGAAGCTGTAGCTGCCCCATCCCTGGAAGCATTCAAGACTAGGCTGAACAGGGCTTGGAGGAACCTGGTCTAGTGGCAAGCTGGTTGGAAGTAAGTGGTCTTTAAGGTCCCTTCCGACCCAAACCATTCTGTGATTCTGATTTTTTTCCCAGTAGGTTTCTTACTGCTTTGTTGCCACAAAGCCTTGCAGATCCACCTTGCAGGCTCTCCGAATGCTCGCTTGAGGCTTTTTGGGATTGTGTGTAGGGGGCACAATATGATAACGTAGTTGCATAAGCTTCATCTCCGCTTACTGATTATCTCTGTATCTGTTTTGCTGTGAAGATTCACCGTCGAGGTCACCTTCCAAAGTGGAAGTGACTGAAAAGAAGACAACAGTGCTCTTGGAGACCGGCTGTCCTCACGGCCGCTTGCCCAGCGGTAGCCGTAAGTGCTTGGAAGTTTGAGGCTCTTACTGAAGTAACTGTGTTCCTTAGCCTGTTTTAGAAAGCAGCAGTCTGAGTGCAGTTCCCTGAACTGGCTTGCATTTTCTGCTTCAGAGAACATCCAAGTGCCTGAGTGAAGGTGGGGGCAGAAGGCTGGTAGTGGTGTGTGGGCAGGTAAAAGACATTCCCCTTTAACTACCCAGTCAGTGACTATGAGTGTTTCCTTGCTTCACGAGAACTTTCCGGGCTATCTGGACCCAAAGAACTTTGCTCACATTGCACTTGGGGCTCTGATTGTGTCTGGAGCAGAGCACTGCAGCCGTTTGGACAGTTTGCTGGCAAAGCAAACAATTGGGAGTCTTTGGAAGTCTTTGCTGAGCGGGGGGTGGGGGGGCGGTATTTTAATTATGTGCCTGGTGGGAATGGAAACTTTTCAGGTACCTGAAAAAGCCAAGAGCTAGGTGTACAGAGTTTCCTTCGTTTGGTTTATTTGGACAAGTCTGTAATAAACTCTGAGTGGGGAAACTACGTTCATGTGCATGTAAGTTGCCTATTACAAGCATTGTGGTCAGCAAGTATCCTTGTGCCTCTGCTGAAGGTTGCTACTCCAAGCGTTGGTATTTTTCTTGTGCTCAGGGGATAGCCATATGCCCAATGGCTTGGATCCAGTGGCCGAGACGGCAATCAGGCAGTTAACTGAGACGAATAACAAGACCACTAAGAAGACACCAACAAAACGTAGTACACTGATCATCTCGGGAGTGTCCAAGGTCTCTGGTAGCTAGAAGCTGCATTTCCAATCCGGGAGGTTGTTTTTAGGGATGCGTGTGTGAAACTAACCTGTCCTGTAGGGACTGGTGTGGGACTGGCTCATCAGAAGCCTTTTGCTTCCAGTGAGCATTAAAAGGTACCTTGCCAGTCTGCAGGTCAGATGCCGGTGGGAGTTCACAATGCTGCAGAAAGGGAGGTGGCTGCCATAGCTGGTTTTGAACCTTGTGGAGAATATAAGGAGTTCTCCTTGAACTTGACTGTGGGAGCAAGGGACGTGCAGCAGAATGCTTTGTATTCGGCCACATTCGGCCGAATATATTTCGGCCATATATTTCGGCCAAAGAGTGATGATTGTCCGTTGGTGCTGTCTAGCACTGATGATCTGAACTGGGCCATCCATATGTAAGTGTAGATGGAAGTAGGGAGATAAATGCAATTCTTTTGATCCTGTCTTCATGTCTGTCTGCCCCTCTAACCCCCCTTCAGGTACCTATTGCTCAAGACGAAATGGCACTTTCTCTGGGTTATGCTGCATCCCTGGAGGCCACAGCATATGGGGACTCTGAGGCAGAGGGCACAGCTGACCGAATGCACGATTCTACTGAATCGTCGCGGCCACTGGAAGCGTCGCCATTGAGACAAAGGAACAGTCAGGAGCTGGATGAGACGACACGATCGGACATCTCTGAAAGACCATCGGTGGAAGATGTCGAGTCTGAAACTGGCTCCACAGGAGCCCTTGAGACGAGGAGCTTGAAAGATCACAAAGGTACGGATGAACTGTTAGATGGTAGCTAACATGAGCCTGTAACATTAGCTGTACATGAGGACAAAGTGATATCCAGGTTCCCCATCCAAGCATGGGGTCTGCAGCCACCTTTCACCATAGCAAAGAGCGACTTCTGATGGAGCCTGAAGAGCCTGCCTTTCCCTTGTGGTTTTTCCACTGGTGTGATTCCAAATGCCTTCCTTTGTAGATGTCTGATTCCTGTAGCCTTTTAAGTTTCTATGCTGTCTTAGATGGGAACCCTGTGCAGCTTGTGTATTGTAGAGAACCCCTTTTCTCTCCCTGGCCTCGAGGTCAACAGATCAGGTGTATGTCCATAAATAATGTTTCCTCCTCTATGTTTGGCCACCTGTGGTATGGAAATGGAGGCCACCCAGCAGTGTGGATTGTATGGGCCTCGATTGCCTTCCTTCTTTCTCTGTTAGTATCTAAACAGCTAGTGCCTCTGACCTGTTGTACTGTAAGATGTCCACACAAACTCACTTTTTTTAAATGATGGAGTGGGCTGCCCCAACCTAGCTGCTGTCCTGGCCTTTCCACACATTTGTCAGTTAGATGGATGGCGCACCTTGGGTTTTTCTGCTACCGACTTACGTAAAGAAATGCAAATCAAAATCTTGATTACTCAGAATATTAGAGTGGGACAAATTTTGGGGAGTTGTACCCTGTTACAATCAGGTATGGTTTGAGCTGCGGAGGCCCCTTTTTTGCATGTCAGTGGGTAGAACGGTGTGCAACCCAGATTCTTGAGAGAGCTGGCAGGTGGGGAAGAGAGGGAGAATGGAAAGCAAACCCCCCCGTTGTAGTGTTATATGGCATGCAGGTTTTGGATGTGTCTTTCCAATCCATTTGAGGTTGAGAGTGATCAGTGTCTCCATCTTCTCCTGCTTGTGAGAGTCATAAGGAGGCATTGACGTTATTTGCCTCCAGACTGGGTACGTCGTGAAAACGCAGGCAGTTGTTTCAGGTGCTAGATGGCAAAGTTAATCCGTGTGCCCTTGAGACAGGCTGGATTGAGAGGCCATTTCCCTCTTGTATGTTCCTCTCAGGGTCTTCAGATTCAGATGATCTCGCTTGTTTTCCATTCAAAGGAGTTTTGGCTTTCATTTAAAATGCTGCACGCTTCCACTGAGGGGAGGACATTGTGTAAAAGGAAGTTAATGCAGAGGGGACATGGGACGGAATGTTTAGTGAGGCAGTTTGTCGGCGTTACAATCTGTCACGACCTGAGACTTTGTCTCGTGTTTGGAAGCTGGGATTAACTGACCTGCTGCGTACTTCTGCCACTCAGTGTGGAGGAGGACTGCTGCATATGCAAAAATGTCTGGGTGTGTTACTGTCCCTGAAACTTGCCAGTGCAGGACGCTATCACGATTTCTGTCTCCTTCCTGTCTCTGCAGTTAGCTTTCTTCGGAGCGGTACCAAGCTCATCTTCCGGAAAAGAAGCAAGCAGAAGGAAGCGGGCCTGAGCCAGTCACACGATGACTTGTCCAATGTCACTGCCAACTCCACTGCCAGAAAGAAAACTGGTAGCTTCTCTCACCGCCTCATCAAACGCTTCTCCTTCAAGTCTAAGTCCAAATCCAAAGGCAGTGACAACACATCGGCAGGTGAGAACTGAAGGAGGGAGAAGCCCATCGGAAAGATATCTCAGAGATTGTTTTCTAGTCTCTTGTCTTCCCACTCCATGGTATCTGTGACTTGCAGTCCAGTTCTTTCCAGCCTTGGCTGAGGAAGACACCACAGTGCTTTATGCCGTTTGGGGAGCGGAGGTGGCAAACCCGGGACTTAGACTGTTTGGCTGCTTTGGCTTAGCCTTCTCTGATTGTTGCACCCCACTGCTCTTCAGAAGATCCAGGTAGCATGCTAATCCCCCTGGGGGTTCCAGGAACTGCAGAAGCGATTCCCTCTGTGTAGCTGTCCGGCATTATCGGGTGCCTCACGGAAACGGGGGGCAGGTCTCTCAAGCGGCAACCTTCAGAGTTAAAATCAAGAATCTACTGGGTTAGCTACAGTGCCGAGAAGTGTGGGATGTAGCCTCGCTCCGCTCTTCTAGTGAGTGAGAATGATGCAGTCACTGACGATCTAAACACTATTATTGCTTGTGCTTGGTGCAGAGGCTGTAACCTGAGGTGCACTGCAGCGTGATGCCTTCCTGGGCTGTGAGCTGTCAGAAGACAGCTGTCAGAGTTGTAATCCTCCATCTGGCTGTGCCATTGGAACAGTCTCTGGTTCAGACAACACTGAGGAACCCAACAACTGTGCTGTGTTGGTCAAGGAAGAAGCCTCTAAGAAGAAGGAAGTTTTAACCACTGCACAAGTTTTTGTAGAAGCCTGAGCCCTCACAAGAATGCCCAGTCAGTGCTGTCGGTTCTGCAGCCAAAAAAGACACAACATTCCTTCCACATCTGTGTTCTTGAACGGGGAAGGTCCTGCACTGAATGCACACGCCAGCTATTGTATGAGCAGATCCCTTACTCTCAGCAGTGGTTGGGGATGTTGCCAAAGGGCTGCCAGGCTGTCTTCCTGATCTGCCAAGCATCCGGTCCCATGCCGTCAGGGTTCTTGTGCCGAGGACTGGCACCACGCTGGGGATGGATGGCGAGGAATAAAGCAAGTAATGTAGTGAATGAAAGGCAGTCTGATGGGGAGCCTGAAGGCACAAGGCAGAAGGAGGCGAGAGTTTGCGTGTTTTCACTGATGAGTTTCCTTTAGTAGAAGTAATCTTTCTGGATTGCATTTGGTAATTCCTTTCTTCTTGCAAACACCCTGTTCAAACAGAGGGCATTTCTGCAGCAGTTACTTGCAGAGGGAGAGGCGTGCAGGGGAAAGTAGAATCCTTGTGCGGGAGGAGACTGTCCTTCTAGAGAAACAGTTGTCCGGTCTCCTGGTCCATGCACATTTTATCTATAATATCCCCAGAAGTTCCCCTCAGATAGCACCTAACAATGCTTTTTGGAGAAACACTCGTGCCCTGTCAAAATGCCTGGTTTGAGAGAAAACTCCTGCTCTCCTGTGAGTTATCAGGTTAAGGAGGTGGGTCAGATGGGAGGAAAAGCCTCACAGAAGAGCTATTTCCCAGGCCTGACTGGATTCTCTAGCTCTGCTCTTCCAGTAGAGTACCTGCTGTGGTGGCATCTGTTGCCCTTCCTTATGTAGGATGCTACCGACTGAAAAAGCAGTTCTCTTGATGGTGCAGGTAAAATGTGTTTCTCGGAAGGACAAACCCTGACTTGCCAATACTGCTGCCTCGTGGCATTTCCAAAGACCAGAAAGTGTTCCGTGTGCTGCAGCAAAAAGATTTACGGGTGGCTGTTTCTTGCGTGTTTGTGCAGGTGGGGAAGGCCAGAGTTACTGAGAGCTGTAACTGAAAGTGCCAGTGTGTGCTAGCAGGAGGGGCTCTTTGCTATTTTTCCTGCTGATTCCTCACATGACTGGGCATGTATGAATATGAAAAACAGTATTGATCCAGCTGGCTGACCAGGAACCTCTACATCGGTTTTGATCTGGGAGTCTTTGTCGTCCCCAAGCTCTGTCATGTCTTTTATCCTTTGTTTCTTTCCATGTCCGCACGGCACTGTGGCTTTGTTTGCACTTCCATGCACTATGGATGCCAGAGAACTCACCCTTTCTTGCCAAGGATCATTTTCCTGGATGCGAGTGACTGGTTTGCGCTGCAGTGTTGTTGGAACGTGGCCATCCGTAGCTCGCCCGTAGCAATCCAGCCACCAGTTTGACATAGCCTTCTTTTGCTGGGTTGGTGTGATGCTGTCACATGTGGTGCTGGCCTCCTCAGGCACACCCTTGTTCCCAAAGTCTCGGAGTTTGGTTTCAATTTGATATTCTCTCTTGCACCGTCCCCTCTACTATGTGTAGCTACAACAGTACTTTATGTTCCATTTTTTGATTTTATTTATTCAAGGTACTAAACCTTGAAGATTTGAACCCAGATGGCACCACTTATCTGGTGGGAGGCTGTGAAGCCTTGCATTAGAAATGCTGGTTTGAGTGGAAGAACCTGTTGCTCTTCAGTTGTGGGTTAATCAAGGGCCTGCCATGAGTCTCATTTGATAGTCCTGTGTTCTTTTCTTTAAACCGTAAGAGTGGCTTGAGCTGTCTCGGTGCAGAGCGGCTGGAGGCGAACACCGAGGGTCACCGCTCTTCTTCGGAGTCAGGGATCTGAGGCTCACGTACACAAGGAGGACTGTGAGGGCTAGCCAGTGTTGTCCTTGTCACTGTAGACTGGAGGCAGGAAAGGCAAGGTTTGTATCTGACAAACATACACCTAGATTNCTCCCTATTAACCCTCTTGACCCTTCCTCTTCTTACCCGAACAAGGCTTGCTTTCTGGCCCACAGAGATGTTTTCATCCCCCAAGCAGTAGATGTTGATTTTGTTAGCCCTGACTGTGTGAACATGGGTGACTGGTTTCTTAAGGGCATGAATGGTAATGAATCCNTGTTAGATGGGCAGCTCCTGTCATATGTCCGTGGCGTTCCTGTTTTATTCCTGGTTTGTTGGCTCCAGGCTATGCCTGCCAATGACTTGCAGTGGAGGTAGTGGTTTTGATTTTGAACTTGATGTGGCAGAAGATGTCTGCACTGTGCTCAGCAAAATGAATGGCACATGGGAAGCATGCCAGTCGGGACATATCTTCCCTTGAATTTTTAGCAGTCTTTTTTACTGCACAAGCAGTAAATTGTGCTGCATATCTCTATCAGGTTGGCTTGCAAAGGAAAGGGACGCTGTCAAGTGCTGACAGAGCGCTTCCCCAAACGTTAGGTCCTACCTCTGCTTGTGTTTCCTAGAGGAGATGTATTTTCTGACATTTTGTTGCTTCTCAAAGTCATACAGCATAGGACTGTAATATTGTAACCTTTTATCTGCTTTTGAATGTTCTCTGTAAGTGCAGACTGTTTTTCCGGGTGTTTGACTAAAGTGCTGTTTGAGGAACAGAGGGGTAGCAGGGCATGGGTCTGCTGTGTGCATTGGAAATGTTTTGGTTCTGATACACTCCTCATTAACCATCTTGACCCTTCCTCTTCTTACCCGAACAAGGCTTGCTTTCTGGCCCACAGAGATGTTTTCATCCCCCAAGCAGTAGATGTTGATTTTGTTAGCCCTGACTGTGTGAACATGGGTGACTGGTTTCTTAAGGGCATGAATGGTAATGAATCCACCTCGTGGTGGAGGTGTGGTTATTGGCGGGAGAAACCATTTGTGTATGGTAATCTTCTCAGATGGAAAGGGAAGGTCACATAGAGTTTTGTTCTCCAGAAGCTGCAAAGACGAAGTTACTGGGAATTTCCCCCCACAGAATTGCTGCTTTAAGAAACCTCTTTTGTATTTAATCCCCGCTTGTGTTTCTGGCTTTAGGACAGAAGAAATGCTATTTGAAATCTACTTTCCCCATTTAACTTCTTCCAGATACCTGTGCCCTCACCTTGGTGCTGCTGTGGCATTTCATAATGCCTGGGACCACAGAGCAACCCCATGAATGGCACAGGCCACCATCAAACTTTTTAAGCTCAAATGATCTGCGGTTGGCAGATTGTTGTCTCAGGGTAGGCTCGCTATTTGCACCTTGTGAAATTGGTCCTTGACCAAATGTATGGTGGAGGAGGAACAGTAGAGAGCGGTGGGCCTGAATGCATGGAGGCTTCAACCTGCAAATGAGGGCCTGAGTTCCAACTGCTGTGTTTTGCTGCTGACTGCACAAGCAGAATAGTGACTTGTAAATGAAACCAAACTAGGCATTTTGTTCGGATTGTTTTGGGTTTTATTTGTTTTGATTTGCTTGGAGGGTATTTTGTTTGGTGGGTGTTTCTTGTTTGTTTGTGGGTTTTGTGGGGGCTTTTTTCTTTGTTTTGTTTTGATTTTTGTTTGTTTGTTTGTTTCCTATTTTGGCTGAACAGATTTACTAGAATTTACCTATGCTGTGTATTTTTACTTCTCTGAAGAAAATAGATTTACGCTAGCTGTAAGCTGTAAGTATGCTTGTAAGTATATTTCTGTCTGGATACATCTTCCCCCTATGCTTAGGCAAGGCTGTTTAAGAGTCTCGTCATCCACTAAGCCCTCGGTGTTGGCCCATGAGAGACACCCTCTCGAGTCAGTGGAAAACGGACACAGGAAAAAACAAAGGGAACCTCAAAACCTCAGTGTTCTGAGGGTGCCATAGGATTTAGCATGATGGGTATCTGAGGCCAGAGGAATTGGGTGCCTGGATGTGTATTTGCACACGCTTAGAATTAGAGCATGCTCTGCAAATGCTGGCAACGGTGCAAAGCGACTGAGGACGATGGTGCCAATGGTGGGACAGGAGAGCAGCCCTACTGGCTTCTGTGGCATTCATATCCATTTCTTGCACAGACGTCTGCAGGGGCAGAACTGAGCAAGCAAGTCCGACTCCTGACCCTGCAAGCACCTTCATGCTGCTTATGCAGTTAAGGGTGGGGTTTTAGGCAGTTTGACTGAAATGGAGAAGAGATAGGGAGGACTTCTTGGGTGGAGAGCAAGGTCAGTGGAGGGGAATGTAATGAAAACTTCTTCAAACCATGGGCACCTGCTATTTTTAGACTTGAACTGGGGGTATGGCTAATGTTTTTGTTACATTTTTTGCCTTTAGCGACAATAGCTTCTCTTGGGTCATTGTTTGCTAAACCTACGGAGAAGTCATTTCTGGGTAGCTGTGGAGATGCTGGAGTTTTTGGAGGGTTGTTGTTTGTGGTCTTTTTGCATTGTTCTCTCC
>VZTZ01046661.1:4145-14843 GCA_013400955.1 Drymodes brunneopygia
CACAGCCCTGGGCAGGGCTCTGAGGCCGTGTGGGGTTAAACAGCAGTGAACAAACACAGCCTTGGGGCCACCACCACAGCCTTGGGGCCACCACCACAGCCTTGGGGACACCACCACAGTCCTGAGGCCACCACCACAGCCTTGGGGCCACCACCACAGCCCTGGGGCCACCACCACAGCCCTGGGGCCACCAGCCCAGTCCCAGCTCCCCAGCCACAGCTGGACAGGCACCCACATGATCTCCTTGTTCCTGCGGGGGCCCCCGAAGGGCACGAAGGGGAGGCTGCCGGTGGCAGCGTGGTAGAAGGTGACCCCGATGCTCCAGAGGTCCACGGTGACACCGAAGGCCTTCTGTGGTGGCTTGCGCAGCACAGCTCGCTCGTACACATCAGGGTGCTGTGGGGGCACAGAGAGATGGATACTGCCTAAAACCATCACCTGTGACAGACAAATGGGTGCTCCCCAAAATCATCACCTGTGACAGAGAAATGGGTGCTCCCCAAAAACCATCACCTGTGACAGAGAAATGGGTGCTCCCCAAAATCATTGCCTGTGACAGAGAAATGGGTGCTCCCCAAAAACCATCACCTGTGACAGAGAAATGGGTGCTCCCCAAAATCATTGCCTGTGACAGCACTGGGTGCTCCCTAAAAATCATCCTCAGTAAGAGAGCTCTGGGTTCTCCCCAAAAAAATCATCCTCAGTAAGAGAGCTTTGGGTCCTCCCCAAATATCATCCTCTGTAACACAGCTCTGGGTTCTCCCCAAAAATCATCACCTGTGACAGCTCTGGGCGCTCCCTAAAAATCATCCTCAATAAGAGAGCTTTGGGTCATCCCCAAAAATCATCACCTGTGACAGCACTGGGTCCTCCCCAAAATCATCACTTTTGACAGAGCTCTGGGTCCTCCCAAAAAACCATCACCTGTAACAGAGGTCTGGGTCCTCCCCAGAGCATCTCCTGTAACAGCTCTGGGTCCTCCCCAAAAATCATCCCCTGTGACAGCACTAGGTCTGTCCCCAAAAATCATCACTTCTAACAGAGCTCTAAGTCTTCCCAAAAATCATCCTCCATAACAGAGCTCTGTGTCTAGGCCTCAAAATCATCCCCTGCAAAGCCACCACAAAACACTGAGCCCCTCCCCTCCCAAAAATACGGATCAGACTCTCCAAGTCACCCGGCTCCCAGGTTAAGGGACAGGGACCAGCCTCCCCCAGGACCCCCAGCACCCCCAGGCTGGGACGTGCCCTACTCACGAGATACTCCTCTGTCCCGTACACAGACACAAACTTCTCATCATCCTCCAGCTCTCGGGCGGCCCCGAAATCCGTCAGTTTGTAGATGCTCTGCCCGTCCTCCCCCACGAGCCGCATGATGTTCCCGGGTTTGATGTCCCTGTGCACGACGCCGTTCTCCCGGAGATGGTTCATCCCTGCCACTGGGCACACGGGGGAGCAGCATTTGTGTGTGTGCGGCTGGGGCACCGGGCTCCAGGGGGGGCATTGGAATTTAGGAGTGAGAAAAGGGCTGGAGAGGGGATAAATCCCACGGTGGTTGCCTTTAAACGGGGACCAGTGTGAGTGGGGGGACGGAGAGGGATGGAGAGGGTGGGGACATGGCAGGGCACTGTCCTTGTGCCCCTCGTCGTGAGGCACAGCCCGTTCCCACAGCAGCTTCCCAGGGAAAAAACCCCAAACTTCCCGAGGAGAAACCCCCAACACAGAGCTCAACCCCACCCTGCTCAGGGGTGCAGTTTCTGACCCCTCACTCATCACCCAGGGCCTGCAGGGTGCCAGCAGCACCCCGGGGTCCCCAGCTGAGGGTCTCAGTCGCTGGTGGTGGCAGGGGCTGGTGGCCCCGGAGCCCCCACTCACCCACACACTGCAGCACGATGAGGAACTCGGACTCAGCCAGGCCGAAGGCATTGGCTGGGTCCTCCAGCACGTTCAGCAGGCTGCCGCTGGAGCAGAATTCCATCACCAGCACCTTCTGCTTGCTGCTGCCCTGCCGTGGGAGAGGCCGGGAGGGCTCAGCCACCCCTGTGTGCCAGCAGCTCCCTGTCCCCCCACCCAGGCAGGACCGGGTCCCCTCCCTGGGTTGGTGGCCCCGAGGGTTTCCCAGGGGGGTTCCCACTCACTGTCTCCTCCACGGCAAACAATTTGACGATGTTTTTGTGGTTCAACTTCCGCAGCATCTCGAACTCTCTCGTCTGCACCTCCTGAGGCCGCAGGTAGCTGGCATTGTTAAAAACCTTCACAGCGACCAGCTCCCCCGATTTCTGGGAAAACGACAGGGGAAGAAAACACGAGGTGATGTCATTCACGTGCAGAGCAGCTCCAGGAGCTCTGTCACGGCTCCCACGCCCCGCTCGGGGTGTAAATGATGCGTTCTCTGTCCCTCGTCTGCTCCGCTGCACAAACAAACCGCAGCAATTCACCTCCCTGCGCTTCCTGTCCCTCACCCACGTGCTGCGGGTTGCTCTGTTTATTCGGCTCCCCTAAAAGTTCCCGTCTGCAGCCGAGGCTCCCCGAGGGATAGGGACGCTCCCCGAGGGATAGGGACGCTCCCCGAGGGATGGGGATGCTCCCCGAGGGATGGGGATGCTCCCAGCCCTCTCTCGCAGCCTCCCCTCCTGCAGTTTGCTCAATAAACTTCAAAGGCTGCCGAGGAGCAGAGCCCGCTCCAAGCCTGGCAAGTGTTTGCATGAAGTATGCAAATGACGCAGGATGGGCTTTCCAAAAGCTCTGGGCATTCCCCGGAAAGCAGCTCCTTCCTTCCCCCTGCGCCGCTCGGGAACAAGGCGAGCACGACCCGGCTGTGAGAGCCCCAAAAGCCGCCCCCGACCCGCACACCAGGGGAAGGAGCCCCACGAAAATGAAAATAAAACCCAAAGTCCTCCCGGCTTGATTCTGAGGATCTCCCGGGAGGGCGAGCGGAGCGGAGCTCGGGCATCCCATGGGGCGGAGGGATGGGGGACACCGGGGCTCTGTAGTTTTTGGGTTCCTGCCCCCCCAGGTGCCCCCGCTCACCTTGTTGCGAGCTCTGTAGACAGAGGCCGTGGCCCCCTGGCCCAGGAGGTCCTCGGTGCTCCACAGGTAGTTGGGGGTGCTCTGCATGTCCAGCGGGAAGTGCAGGGCTCGCCCCGGGGGCCGCTGCCCGCAGAGCCCCGGCCTTCACCCCCCTGTGCCTGGCAGCGCTCCGGGAAACGCCGGCCAAGGCCGCTCCCCTGGGCAGCACCGGGCCAAGGCTGAGCATGGACCGAGCCCTCCGAGCTGCCAGAAACCGCCGGGCCGGGACCTGCCGGGGCTGGCAGCCAAACCCCGGGAGATGCCAGAAGTCGGGAGCGAAGGAGCGCGGAGCGAGAGGCGCCTCCCCACCCCGGGAACTGAAACCGCGCATTGCAAAACCCGCCCGGCGAGCACCGGCCTCGCTGCAGGAGGAAATGCTTCAGCTTCCTGCTCGAGAAACAACTCCCCAGCCGTGCAGCCATCCCCGGGCACGCCGGGCCCCGCGGCCGCTGCTCCGGGACGGGCTCCGGTGGCGGCAGGAGGTGCCGAGCTCTGGCTGCTGTCGGCATTCCCGGGGCGGGGATTTGGGAAGCGGGGCCGGAGCAGGATCCCTGTCCAGGCTCGGTGTCCAGCCCGTGACCACAGGGTCAGTGCTCGGCCCTTGGCACGGACACAGCATCACCTGGCGGGGCTGTCACGGTTTGGGCTCCCTGGCGGGGATGTGAGATCCAGGGTGGGTTGTGGGGGGCAGGGTGAGATGTGGGGTGCAGAGGAGGGTGCGAGGTGAGGTGTAGGACAGGGTGGGATGCGGGATGCAGGGCGGGATGCGGGATGCAGGATCGGGTGGGATGTGGGATGCAGGGCGGGATGTGGGATACAGGTGACACGCAGGGTGCAGAGCAGGATGTGGGATGCAGGACAGGGTGGGATGCGGGATGCAGGGTGGAATGTGTCATGTGGGGCAGGATGGGATGGAGGATGTTGGATTCAGAGTGGGATGCAGGGCAGGATGTGGGATTCAGGGTGGGATGAAGGATGCAGGGCAGGATGTGGCATTCAGGGCACTCTGCTCCTGTCCCTGCTTCACCGTGACCAGCTCAGCACCAGGCTCCCCCGGTCAGGAATTATTCCAGGCTGGCGTGGATGTGTCTGAGGGCTCCACCCTCAACAACAAAGCCTCCAAAGGTCTGAGAGTTCATCAGCGTGTGGGGCACCCAAAAATCGACACCACTTCCCCAGCCTGCACACAAACTCCGCCCCTATAATTCCTTAGTTCCTGCTGAGCTTCATTTTCCCACCCACGGGTCAGTGCGCCTGGAAAAGCCTCCGGAGAGGTGAGGGCACAGCCTGGCCCTTTCCCTGAGGTTATCCAGGGGTGCCCGGGGCTGGCAAGGGGTGGCAGAGTCAGTGACGTCGGTTCAACCACACGAAACTTGAAATCCCTTTGATTGAAGTCGCTCTGCTGCAGCTCAGCTGACAGGAAGAGAAAGGGCCGGGGTGACTTCTTGAAATCGTGTCTGGTTTAATTTTCTATGCGTGTGGTGGCCTTAAAACAGGGCCATCAGTCTGTCCCCACAGCGCTGGCCAGGGAATTCGCCCCCAGGACCTGCCCGGCTTCTTCCAGCCCCCTTCTCCTTTCTCCTGCCGTCCTTTTAAAATCCCCAGCTCATTTCCTCTCCCTGGCTGCCCCACCAGCAGGTTTTACCCCCCAATCCCATCTGACCCCCAGGACTGGATGTGCCCCCGGGGGATAAACCCTGGTGTGGTGGGAGAGCCCGTCTGGAACAGGCTGGGAGAGAAGAAATCCCGGCTTTGAAAGCAATTTGTGACAAGAATTAGTTGTTCCAGCTGGTGGCAGCAAAGCCCGAAGAATGACGGGCAAGAAGCGCGCTCCGGGTGCAGCAAGGACCTCGTCCTTGGGGTCAGAAAACCCGAGAATCCCGCGAGCCCAGCGGTGTCCCCACGGTGACCCTGTGACAAGCCTGTGACATCTCCGTGAGAGCCGAACCCTCCCAGCACTCGCAGCGGCGTTTCTTTGTTAAAAACCCCCACAATGGGGTTTGTGAGGGAGGCTGGGACCCACCTGTGCTTTGGTGAGGGTTTAAGGGATAAATCACAGCGTCTTCTGCTGGACAGTGACCACGGGAAAATCAAAAATCTGTGTCACCCCGTCGCTCTCTGGCTCCTATTTCGTGTTTTAAAACCAAAAAACCACCAGCAGCCTGTCCAGCCTGCTCTGGGGTGGTACCACAGAGGCTGCTGTGATTTTGGAGTTAAAGCATCCCAGATTTCCAGGATTTCCCGGGTTTCCATCTCCCCCTACAAGAGGAGATGTGGGACAGGGAGCACAGGGATGCTCACCCCGGGGACAGTGGGGACAAAATGCCTCAGAAATCAAAATCTCACTGTAAATAAGTAATTCCTTGAAACCTAAAGAAAAGGAAGCCAAAATGACCCAGCCCTGCCACGTTCCCCCTGCGGGCTCTGAAAAAAGTCCTGCTGAAAAGCTGAGATGGGGAAAAGCTGGTAATGACAGTAATAATGATCCAATCCATAATCTCAGTCTCAAATCCTCTTTCCTGAGGCAGTTGGGGGTCCGTCCTCCGCAGGGAAATTACGAAGATTAAGCATTTTGAAATCAGGTCAGTGCCAGGGAAGTGTTTGCCCCAGGGATTCCTGCCCTGGTGGGTGCGTGTGAGCCTGGGCTGGGGGAACTCGGGGTGGGAAAAAGTGGGGTCACGGAAAATTTGGGTTGGAAGAGACCTTTAAAGTCTCATCATCCCATGGCATCACCATTCCACTGTCCCAGGGTGCTCCAGCCAGGCCTGGGACACTCCCAGGGACGGGGCAGCCACGGATTCCCTGGGCCAAAGCCTCCCCACCCTCACAGGGAGGAATTTCCTCCCAATATCCCATCTAAACCTGATCTCCTCCAGCTCCAGGCCATTCCCTTGTCCCCTCCTTGGTGTCCCCTTCTCTCTGTGCCACCACGCTGCTCCTGCCCTGCTGCCATCGAGTGTCCCCGTGCCCAGGATGGCACCGTGAGCTCCTGGGTCCTTCCTCACCCCCTCACCAGCATCTCCAAAAGCATTCCTGAGCATCCCAACATCCCTGAGCATCCCAACATCCCTGAGCATCCCAACATCCCTGGGCATCCCAACATTCCTGAGCATCCCAACATTCCTGGGCATCCCAACATCCCTGAGCATTCCAGAATCCCCAGGCCATGCTCTCCCCCTCTCCCACCCAAACCCAGGACATCACACACGGGCACCCTCAGGTTCAGTGTTTCCACCATACCCAAAACATTTATTTCTCCAAAACTATTGCTANCCACATTCCTGAGCCTCCCCACCTTCCTGAGCATCCCAATATTCCTGAGCATCCCAACATCCCTGAGCATTCCAACATCCCTGAGCATCCCAATATCCCTGAGCATTCCAACATCCCTGAGCACCCAAACATCCCTGAGCACCCAAACATCCCTGAGCATCCCAACATCCCTGGGCATCCCAACATTCCTGAGCATCCCAACATCCCTGGGCATCCCAACATCCCTGAGCATTCCAGAATCCCCAGGCCATGCTCTCCCCCTCTCCCACCCAAACCCAGGACATCACACACGGGCACCCTCAGGTTCAGTGTTTCCACCATACCCAAAACATTTATTTCTCCAAAACTATTGCTAATGACAATGGATACATTTTGTTGCCCCAGCATGGATTGAACACTTCCAACACATCGACTCCTAATACTGTACAATACTGTACCAAAAGGGGGAAAACAAACAAACAAAAAAGGCTGTACCTCCATATTGTACAGAGTTCTATGTACAAAGTACAATTTTACACGGTTTAATATATACACCATATATATATTGGTGTAGAAGACATGAAACCATGGAAACTCGTTTTAGCAAGAACATTCCATCCCACCGTGAAACAACCGCTGCCGACAACGCCGGGTTCAGACAGAAAAACACCATTTCTACACTTTGCAATTCCCAATTTTCCTGCCTGGCAGCAGGAGCACGACACAGCTGCGACCCCTGGAGATCAGAGATGGTTTTCTGCAGTGGCCCTGCGTGAGCTACATCGAGCTGAGCTTTCGGAGAAGCTGCTGCTGCTCCCCAGTATTGCTCCAGCAGTTTGGCACTCACCAGTCCAACCCTTCTGGGGCTGGGCTGTTCCTCACATCTCAGAAAGGCTGGTGAAGTCACTTCAGGAGAGAGGTTCCTGCAGTGCCTCGGAAAGGACAAGCCCACCTACGGTTCCCACTGCAAACTGCTGAGTGTTTACCCTGCTTGAAGCCTGGCAGATCAAGGATGAGCACAGCAGGAAGCTGCCTTCCCTCTCCACCTTCGCCTCTTTTTGGCCCAACGTTGAAAAACGCTTTCGTCCCAAACTACGTTAGAGGAAGCACAAAATTTAACAGGAAAAAGAACAAAACCCTTACGTTTTCCAGGCCTTGAACTGCTGTTTTGGCATCTCCAGAGCCACCCAAATGGATGGTTTGCTGCTAGAACCGAGCCTGGAAAAGAATTCACCTGCCTTGGGGTGGGCGGTCGGCGGAACCGCTTGTGCGTGACGCAGCCGGGGCCATCCCGGCCCCGCAGGCACCAGGCAGAGGGTCAAGTATTTCTGGTTTTATTTATTTTCAAGTACCAGGTTGTCACACGGACACAGAGACACGCAGAGAGCCCATCTGGAGAGAGCTCAAAAGCCCAAAGTTCAGTCCATGAAGTGCTGGGTGTTTCCCCAGAGCGTCCCTGGGGGGAGGACGTCCCCTCCTTTCCACCCCTGGTGCCACCAGCCCGCTGAAGAACAGCTTTATGTCCCCAGCTGCATTCGTGGGGCGTTAGCCAAGGCCAGAGAAGCCCAAAAAAAGGGCTGGTTAATTTTGTGAAAGCTAAAAATCTCAAAATAAATAAATCCCCAGCTTGCTAAACTCAATTTTCTGTTCCGGACAGGCCCTTAAGAGATGGAAATGCCCCAATGCTCCCGTTTTCCTCCAGTTTTGAAGCAGTTTTTGAAGCAGTTTTTGCAGCAGTTTCCCTCCCCTGTGGCTCACAGGTGAGTTCAGTGTGTTTGGTACTTCGGGGCACATCCCTGCACACCCAGGGCTTGGTCCTGCCAAGCACAGGTGCCCCTCAGCTGCCACCAGAGCAGTGCCACACCCAGGGGGGGACAGGGGCACCTCCTTCCCCTCCCAGCTGCACTCAGGGATGTGCTGGACAAAGGGCCTGAGCTCAGCCTCTCACGGAGTCACTCAAACTGTCTCAACAGGGATTTTTGGGGTGCTTTTCCATCATTCCTGATTCCTTTCTGAGAGCATCACCTCCTGGCAGTGTCCCCTCCACGTGGATCCCACCAAGGGAAGTTCCAGTCCCCCCAGTCCTGGGGAGGAGCTGAAGTGCTGAGAACCGGAGACGTCGATTTCTGCAGAAGAACATCTCCCAAAAGCTCCTCAAATCCCCAAACCTGCGCCGTGTCCCACCGGACTGGAGGTTTTCAGACACAAGAGAAGAGAAATAAGGCAGCAAACTCCACCTGCAGGGAACTTCTCCTGTCCCAGGATTGCTGGAGCTCTTCCAGCTGTGCCGGGTCGGCCCCGCACCAAGTGCGAGGTGGGGAACTACAACAGCAGATGGGATTTCTTGCCAAGCTCAAAGTGTTCTGATTCAGTAAATAAATTTACGAGAACTCGGTTATCTTAACCTACTTTTGTGCAAGAACAATCTTGCCTTAAAAAAGAAACAAACAACAAAAAAAATTAAAAAGAAAAAAAAAATCAACAAAACCTCCCAAAACCCAACACATGAGGTATTCAGCACAGGAAACCCAAAGACTCCTTTTGAACAGGTATCAAAATACAGACATATACAACAACTTTTTTTTTTCTTCTTTTTTTCTGCTGTCACAGTGCACTCTAATTATTGACTCATTTTCATTGCAATAAAATACCCAGTACAGATAAAGTGAGAGGGTTTGATCGTGTCCCACTGCTCGGGCACGAAGGACAAAATTTACAATTCATAAACTTTGGATGGCCTCAGAGAGGCAGAAATTTAGCAATGGTTAAAGCACACTGCTCCATTCCCAACTAGGGAAACAACCCAGAGAAAGGTCTGAGCTTCAGAAACCATTCAGATTGATCACCTAAAACATTTAAAAAGTTTGTTTGTTTGTTTTTTGCTTTGGATTATTTCAATCCAACACCTGATGAACAAGGTTCATACAAAGCACTATCCAACAGACAGACGTTAATTCCAGTTATCAAACACTTTCCTTTTGTCTTTATATTTGACACAAACGTTACGGGAAAAGTCATGAGAAGAGGATTTCCGTGGAAGAGCTAAAATTCCTTCGGGATGTGAAGGTGTGGAGTGAGGTTGGTGCCTCCCCAGGCAAACCTGTGCACTCCACGCCGGCCTCCCCTGGCTCCGCAGGGAGGGAACATTTCCAGTTCCTCCTTCCCCCCTTCCCAGCAGTGACTGCTCATAAAACACTCGTGGCAAACGTCCTCTCAGCCCTGTGTGCTCACAGAGTGAGCCAGACAGGCTGAAATTCTCCTTTTTATTCATGATTTCCTGTGTGATTTTCTTATTTTACTCCCCTGCCTGTGATTTCTCCGCCCGAGGAAGAGGAAGGACGAGCTCCAGCCTTGGCCTATTGCTTGTGTCAATCACAGTGCACACCAGAATTCCAGTTGGGTTGCTCCATATCCAGGTGATCCTGCCAAGCACCTCGCCCTTGGCAGCAGGATTGTCCCAGAGCTGTGGATGCTAGAGAAGCACAGTAATTATTAAGTACTAATTCAGATACAGACAGTTGCTGTTACAGTAACCTGAAGTCTTTTTTTTTTTTTTTTAAATTTTATTTTTTTCTTTCCATCTGATTCCACACTTCAGACCTTGAAGCTGGAAAAGAGCAGCTCCCCCAATGTGCTGTGCGTGGCTGGATACTGAATTCTTAGGAATATGAATGCTAGGCATAAAAATAGAAAAGGAAAATAAGGCATTAAAATGAGGCAAAGTCAATTTACAGAGATCCTGCTCTTGACACAGATTTGGTTGTTTGCGACCAAAAAAAAAAAAAATTATGAAAAAAAATTAAAAAAAAATATTCTTACTAAAAAGGAAAACGCCAGAAAGTTCTGCCTGAGCAAAAAATCACAAGTTTAATCATTCTAGTTTTATTCTTTTTTTTTTTTTCCCCAGAAGAACAAGTGATTCCTTGGTGGTGGAAGTCCATCAGAACCTGAGAGCAGAGGTGGCCGGTGGCACTGGTGGCAGCTCCTGCAGGGACAGGGACAGGGACAGGAACAGGGACATCGCCCACACCGTGGGGCTCCCCCGGGACAGCTCAGGAGAAACCAGGGGTGTTCTCACCAAAACCTTCCCAGTGCTCCCCAATCCTTGCGTGTCCTTGATTCAGGGCCCAGGGAAAGCTGGGGTTTTGGAAATCCATCATTAATTAGGGGTTGATTGCTTCTGCAGAGGGGGGGCTGTGCGTGTGGGGACGGACAGGGGAGGACCCCGTTCCATTTTTCCAAGTTACATCCCAAATGCATCAGGAAAGGACATTCCAGCACCTCTTCTTTGTTTCTTCTTTTCTAAGTGCCAATTAAACCGACTTTGCAGCCACCAGGAAGCCACAAACTGAAAGGAAACTCAGCTTAAATGGGCGAG
>VZTZ01046661.1:20244-35729 GCA_013400955.1 Drymodes brunneopygia
GGATTGATGGGATATTGGTATGGATTGATGGGATATTGGTATGGATTGGTGGGATCTTGGTATGGATTGGTGGGATATTTCTACAGATTTGATGGGCTCCCTTCTCAGCCTCCTCCTTTCCAGACTGACCAGCCCCAGCCCCCAGAGTCTCTCCTCCTCTCCAGCTCTCAGAGTCTCTCCTCCTCTCCAGCCCCAGCTCCCAGAGTCTCTGCCCCTCTCCAGACTGACCAGCCCCAGCTCTCAGGGTCTCTCCTCACCCAGATCTGCCCTGCAGAGCCTCCCTTCCCTCCTGGGGAGCGGACTCAAGACCCAGCCCCACTCTGCACTCAAACCCCCTCCCACCCCACCTCACCCCCCAGGCAAAGGCCTGGAGCAGGAGCTGTGCTGACCTGAGCAATGACCTCGGGGTCCATGGGCCGGTGGTTGTTGAAGCTCTTGGACCTGCCAGCCGTGACCGCCTTGCGGATCTGCGGGCTCTCCATGCGGCTCTTGAGCGACGAGTGCCGGCTGATGGAATTGAGGCTGCCGTGGCCACTGATGGAGCATTTGTCTGGAACCTCCTTGGGAAGACTTTGGCTCAAAATGGGCTGAGATGAGGGCCTGGAACCGGCTATGGCTCCGGGGGAGGCTGGTTCTGCCAGGGAACTACCTAGGCCGTGGCTGTCACTTTGGCGGAACGCTCTTCTGATGCTGCCTGACTCTGGTTTCTTTCTTTGCCTTCAGTCACAAAAGCAAAACAAGTCAATACAAGCAGGTACAGGGCTGTCATTCGAAGATATTTTCCCCCCAAAACAACACACAGGACAATGGGGAGAGACACAGAGGTACCCAGATTACAAACAGAGCCGGGGGGGGTTGAGGAGTGATTGCGGTACAAGTGAAATAATTATAAATTATAAATAATAAATCATTCCAGTTTCACACTTCTAACAACAAGGCTGAGTCCTGGCAGCTGTGCACATTCAGAGCAAAACCAGAAAACTTGGGTGGAACGTGATTAACTTGGTCAAGAGGAGAAGAATTTATACTGGAACAAAAAAAAAAAACAAACAAAACAAAAACCAAAACAAAACAACAAACCCTCTGTGCCATCGACAGGTTTTGATGATGTGTTTTTATTACATTCCAAGAGCAGAGCTACAATCTTTGACTGGAGGACACAGTATAAGTCTACTAAGCTCCTGGCCCAAGGCATCAAGTTATTATTTTCAGAGATCAGCAAGCAAAGACCCCCCCAGTCTGGGGTTATTGATCATTTCCAATGTTTGCTGGTGGTAGGAGATGGCTCTTTTTTCATGGCATTACCTAAGCAGGGATTATCTATAAACCAAAAGGGATGATGTCAAATGGATGAACTGGTCCAAAGGATTTAATTTCTACCCCAGCACCATGAGCAGCACGATTCCACTCAAATCATGGCAAGGCCAATGCAGCACAACACTTTATGCCATAGGTCTGAAGCTTGGCATCCATTATACAGGGAAAGGATCCATTTATTTATAAATAGCACCAGCCCCATGAATAACTGCAAGAAAGTGTTAACTCCAGTAGGATTTTGGCATCCAAATAATAATTCAGTGGGTGGCACAACTGTCATTGCGAAACCATCTGATTTAATTTTGCTCAAGTCTGTTCACACATAGGTCAGAAGATTCATTCCTAAAGAAAAAACAACAAAATGAGTCTTATGCTACTTTATTGCTAAATATCAGGTTCCCTATAAAGGGGGAAAAAAAAACACCCCCAAAATTGGAGTGGACATTTCCCCAGGCTTCTAAAAACCACACAACTCTAGCAAGGCCAGCAGATGGTGAAGCTCCAGCACGGGTCTGTTTTTACACAAATCTCTCCATAAGTGGCAGAAAGGCCACTCCAGTGGCTCAGACAGCAAATATCATAAAAGAAAGCCCAGATCCCAAGCTGATGCAGATTAACACGGCTTCCCAGACACCAGTGGAGCTCTGCTGAATCCCACAAGGAAAGGACCAGGCTCTCTAGGCCATGAGCAGGTCCAAACCTTTTAAAAGGATGCATTTGTGTTAATTCCTTTATTGTGCTAAATTAGCTGAAGGTTAAGAACATCCCCTCCCATCACACTGCAATTATCACATAAAACCTTCACTGCACAGCAGAGAGAGGAGGGGGGTTCTGACACAAAGGAAATAATCAGAAATACATGGGGGATAGGCCTGTCTAGAAAAATTATTTAACAGATGATGGAGTTTAGTCTGCTGCTAGCTTGGCTCTCCAAGCTTTTGATGATGTTGAGTGTTGGCCAAAGCAACGATTTGTGGTGGAGGAGGCAAGGTTAGAGCAACAGGGGCTGTGCTGCTGCACTGCAAGCATATGGTTAGTGAGGGGAGGAGAGGGACACAGGAGGGCTGCAGGCAGTGCCAGGTGCTGGGACTGCAGGGGTGGCACCAGCACAGACTGGGACACGGCCTCCTGCAGGGATTGTCCCCCCCAGCCCAGGGAACAGGACAGGGAGGACATGGAGGAGACGTGACAGAGCACAGAACACGACCAGGGATGGGGACAAGGACATGAGATCTCATCCCAGCACTGCCCTCCCTTCCTCTGCCTGCTCACAGCATGAAATGGGGCACGTTTGGGCAAACAGGACCAGGTGGCACCTGGGGACAGGGAAGAGAAGCAGTGGGGTTTCAAACAAGCTGGTGGCACAGAGGGGACAGCAAAAGATGAGTGAGTTAAAGGAGGGGGAAGCAGAGAAAAACGGTGGCAGTGCTCATTAATGAACCTTTTCCAGGGAAGGAAACATTTCACTGGACTCATCACCCAGCTCCTGACAGGTGGGGGAAACAACTCAAGGCTGCTCTTACTTGTTGATGTTTGCAAGGTAAATGTCTGCGACGTGGCCCCCGCTGGGGCAGCTGGCACCTGCTCTGGCTGTCACCTTCTCCTCGGGTGGCTCCGAGTTGATTTCTATTTCCGACTTGGGGCTGGACCTTTCTGACATCCCGTCCTCTCTGGAAGGGGGAGAGGAGGGGAGGGTGTCACAAGCAGGACAGGAGCAGCAGGGCTGCATTTCCAGCCCAGCACTGTGCAAATGTACACAGGGAACAGCAGCACGGTGTGAGGGGCTTGAGAATCACCACAAATCCTTCAAATCACTGAGGGATTGGCTGGAAGGGATCTTAATCACCTTGTTCCAAGGGCAGGGACATCTTCTGCTACCCCAGGTTGCTCCAAGCCCCATCCAGCCTGGCCTTGGGCACTGCCAGGGATCCAGGGGCAGCCACAGCTGCTCTGGGCACCCTGTGCCAGGGCCTCAAACCCTCCCAGGGAACAATTCCTTCCAAAACACCCAACCCAACCCTCCCCTCCTGCATCCTAAGGCCATTCCCCCTTGTCCTGCCACTCCTTGTGGAAAATCCCCTGTCGCCCTGATTTTTGCAGTGTTCTATGTTTTTACTTCTGTAGTAGAATTTCTCATGCATTTTCTGTAAACACAGTCCTTGTTTTTGTAACCAGCCTAAATTGTTTTAAACTTCTAGATTGTTTTCATTCCTTTCTCCTAAGGGGGAGAAAGATGATTGACTATGTCATTATCCTGTAAAATTGTACAAGTAGTAACCTCATTAACCAATCCACAATTGTCTTGAAAAAAATATAAAAATGAAAAAATAAAAAAAGGCAGGTCCTTTTCCTGGTCCTGCCCGGTGCAGTCCTAACCTACTGCTGAAAAGTCTGCGTGTTTCTTTCGTGTCCAACAGTGCCACAATCCCCCTCCTCCACAACTCCTGACTCCTGTGAGCACCCTGGAGATCCCACCCCTGCACCCTGGGCACATCTTCCATCACCCCTCTGCCTCTCAGAGCTGCCCTGTGTGAAAAAGCTGAACCCTCCCCTGGCGTGTGGCCACAAATCCCCACCCAGGGTCACTGTGGGGCCTGGCAGAGGGTGACCTACGTGTCCTGCACCACGATGTACTGGTGGGGGATGAGGCCGTCGATGCCGTTGTGCCGTCCCTCCCACCAGTCGTCCGAGGCTCGCTGGTACAGCAGCAGGGAGGCTCCTTTCTTGAAGGAAAGCTCCCGAGCACTCCTGCCCAGGTAGTCAAACTTGGCTATGGCCTCGATGGGCTCACACTCTGCGGGACAGAAGGGAGTAAGGAACAGTTCAGTCAATAGCCAGGCTCAGGGGAGCAGTCAGCACCTTAAACCTGCCACAAATCAGAGATGAAGGGGATAAAGGGCTCCTTCCTCAGGGCTGGAAGAAGGAAGATTCAGAAGGGAATCCCAAAACTCGAGGATGCTGCACTTTCATCCTTTACTCATCCCTACATGGAGGGCACATTCATATTTTCCAAGCCAACAATGACGCAAGTGGCAAGGGCAGAATTAGGGTTTCATTCAAATAAAAAGGGTTTCATTCAAATAAAAAGGCTCACACTCTAGGAGATATAAGTGAATGAACAACAATTCACCAAACACCTGGGCACAGGGGAGCAGTCAGCACCTTAAACCTGCCACAAACCAGAGCATGAAGGGGATAGAGTGTTCCCTCTTAAGGCAGCAGAATTCACAGAAGAACCCCTAAACTCAAGGATGCTGCACTTTCATCCTTTACCTCATCCCTACATTCAGGGCACATTCATATTTTCCAAGCCCTAAACCCCCTCACAGCAATTCAATCCAACAATGATGGAAATAGCAAGGGCAGAATTAGGGTTTCATTCAAATAAAAAGGGTTTCATTTAAATAAAAAGGGTTTCAAGAAAATAAAAGGGTTTCAGAGGTGGGAAGCCATCAGGTACATTCCAGACAAAAACCTGCCCCTGGTCCACTTCCTTAAAAGCAGCTGAAGTGAAACCCCTGGGCAGGCAGGGGAGGGAAACCTCCCCTTCAGAAATAAAGCATCAATTCAGGGGGAAATTCCTGCTGCCTGTGAGGTTCACCTGACCCAGGAGAGCAGAACTGTGGCAGGGTGGGAGGCCCTGCTGCTCATCCCAGAGTCCTGGGAGCAAAGGAGAACACCCAGAGCCTCAAGAGCTGCTCCTGGGGATGCTCTGTGCCCCCTCACCCAGGAGCTCCAGCCGTGCCCTGCCTCTAATCCAGCTCTCATGTTCTACACAGGCACAATAAGGGCATTTAAGACACTCAGGAAAATCAATGTGGAATTCCTGGGGATTATTTTTAAGACTCTGAAAAAAATAAAAATCTGCCACTGTTTGAGTGTAAATATGTGTTAAGGCAGCTCGTGGTTCTAGGCAGGGATCAGGGGAATGGAGATGAGCTCAACCACACACAGCCCCACTGGGCTCCCTCTAATTACTTTAAAGGAGCTTTAATGCAGCCAAGCAATCCATGGAAACTGAGTTCTTTGCTGGAGAAAGAGATTTGTGGTTCCTCTCTGCTGATCAAAGAGAGATCTGCGACTCCACACAGAGATCTCTGCACCACAGGAAGCTCCCACAGAGCAGGAGGAAGCTGAAATGGGCTGGGAGGCCAAACGTGAGGCACAGCTTTTGCAGTTATTCCCTGCGAGAGGATGAGCTCCAGAACTGGGTCTGGAGCTGCCTGCAGGCAGCCAAGGTGGTGAGAAAATAATGGTGTAAACCCAGCTGAGCCAGCTGGAGCTCCTCAGCCAGGCTGGGGGAGCAGAGCAGAAGCATCTGCCCCCAAAAAACCCCACCAGCACCTGAAATTACCCAGCAGAAAGAGACTGAGGGCATCAGCAACAGGATCTGTGAGATCCACCCCAAAAACCTCACCAGGATCTGAAATTATCCTGCACAAAGAGACTGAGGGCAATCATCAACAGATCTGTGAGATCCACCCCAAAAACCCCACCAGCACCTGAAATTACCCAGCACAAAGAGACTGAGGGCATCAGCAACAGGATCTGTGAGATCCATCCCAAAAAAAACCTCTCCACTACCAAACCTGACAGCTCAGAACTCTCTCAAACCTCCCATTCCAGGTAAGAGTCACACCAATCCCAGTATCACACTCACACCAATCCCAGTATCAGATTCACACCAATCCCAGTATCACACTCACACCAATCCCAGTAAAACACTCACACCAATCCCAGTATCAGCCTGTGGTCACTCACACCAATCCCAGTATCAGACTCACACCAATCCCAGTATCACACTCACACCAATCCCAGTATCAGACTCACACCAATCCCAGTATCACACTCACACCAATCCCAGTATCAGACTCACACAAATCCCAGTATCAGATTCACACCAATCCCAGTATCACACTCACACCAATTCCAGTATCAGACTCACACCAATCCCAGTATCACACTCACACCAATCCCAGTATCAGATTCACACTAATCCCAGTAAAACACTCACACCAATCCCAGTATCAGCCCTCAGCACCAGTCAGGGACTGGGAAGGGTGGGAAAAGCCTGGCCCATGCTGGCAGCTCGTGGCACACTCCCCAAAAAGGCACGTGGGTGTCTGGGATTGACTCCTTCCTCCCTCCTGCTTGTCCTGCCAGCAAAAAACCCCAACAATGCCAGTTTGGGGTGTCCCCCTCCATTCAGGAAGGGGATGGAGTGTGGTTTGGTGAATTCCATCTGCTTCATCACCAAGTGTTTATTGTTCCAGATGAGCCTGGCACTCAGGTTTCTTATGTTTCCAATTTGCTTTTTAGGACTCTGGCTTTTCTCCAGAGAACTGATTTTAGACTTTAATTTCCAGTAGCTTTTTCCTACTTACACTTGTGCTGGGAGAAGAAAACTGTGTGAATGAAGAGCAATAAGGCTAAGCCAAACAATTCCCCCTGCCAGTCTGACAGCTTGGGCAGGCCAGCAGCAGACTCAAACATTTCCATTTGTATTTCTGATTTAACAAACACACAAACTGCTCGTCTTCCAGCAGCTCTGACCTCTCAGACCTGGCTCAAACCAGCTCAGGGTGCCTGAGGAACTGCACTGATGCTCTGCCAAACACGACCCCTCCCCTCACCCCAAAATTCCTCCCTGCAATGGGGGTGGCTGGGATGATTTTGGGAAAATCAATCCCAGCCTCCCCAAAGAGTTTTAGGAGGTTTGGTCCCTCCTGAAGACAAAAGGAGGGAGAAAAACCCCAGGAAGATCCGTGGTGGAGCTGTACCTGGGGTTCCATGAGGCGTGGCCAGGGTGTGCCACTGCACAGCCCAATTAGCACCAGACTCCTTAATTACCCTCCAAGAGACCCAGCCCCAGCTGCCTGCTCTGCCTCAGTGCCAAGAGCTCCCTCCCAAAGGCTTCCTCTGGAATATTCCACGGAGGCTGCAGGACTCCATCCAGACCTCCCAGCCTCACCTGGCCCAGGGGCCTCACACACTCCAGCTCCAGAGGCTGCAGAGCAGCAGAGCAGTGCCCTCCCCTGGCCTCCAACTGCTCCTCTCTCACCCCTCTGCCCACCCAGACACCAAAAAAGATCCAAAAATCCCAGCACCAGCTCACAGCAGGGTGAGCCCGCAGGCTTCACCCCAGGATTCAGGCACAGCTGTGGGAAGGGGTGGCCTGTCCCTCCTCCCAGCTGTGGAACTGCTCTCTCTCACAGATCCCAGCTCCAGCAGGACACACTGCCATGCACTGTCCAGAGCTGCCACTTGTCAGACAGAACACCCTGCTCAGGGCAGGGGGTGAGCCCGTGGGTCACTGCCCAGGGCTTTGTGCTCCCTCCCCACAGCCCTGCAGAGAGGTGCCAGTGCCAGTGCCTGGCCTGGCCTGGCCTGGCTGGGGGAGAACTGATTGCTCAGCATTTCCAAGCATCCTTTCCCTTCTCACTGGTGTGTGAACAGCAGAGGCTCCCAGGGAATGGCTCAGGTTGGGACACAGCTGAGAGATCAGCAGGCTGTGAAAGCAGGGGTGGCAGGGGAGGGTTTGTTAGGCAGCTGCTGGAGCACAGAGGCAGCACAGGAGCTCCTGGCAGGGCCACTGAGCACATTCCAGAGGCCACAACAAAGAGCAGGATGCCAGGTTTTAGGGGAATGCTGCTCCCCACCTCTGCAGCTGAGTGAGCCCAGCCAAGTGAAACCACCCCAGAACTGCCCCAACTGCAAAGGGTCTGAACACAAGAACAAAACCAAATCCTGCCCTGGAGGGTCAGCTGTGGCCCTGCTTTTTGCAGGGTTCCATGGTTGTAATTCTGCAGTAGAAGTTCCCATGCATTTTCTATAAACACAGTCCTTGTTTTCTTAACTGGCCAAGATTGTTTTGAACTTTCAGATTGTTTTTCATTCCTTTCCCCTAAGGATGGAAAAAGATGATTGACCATGTCTTTATCCTGTGAAATTAGAGGTGGGAACCTCTTTGACCAATCCCTGAGTGTCTTAAGAAACAGATATAAATGTGAGAATAAAGAAGGGCAGGGCCTTTTTGGGTGCTCCTGCCTGGTGGCTCAAAGTGCTGCTCTGAATCCTGTGTGTTTCTGTTGTAGCCAGCAGTGCAACAGTGCCCCTGCTCAGCATCCCAGGGACCATCGTTTCACACCAGTCACTGCACCCTTCCCCTGCCCTGCATGGGGCTCACGGGATGCTCCCCATCCCAGGAGGAGGCTTTGGAAGTACCAAGGATGCTCAGGACTGCAGTGTCACCTTTTCCTTAGGAAATATCCTGGAATTCTCAGCCTTGGAGACTCTTTCCACTGATCAGACAAGAGAAGTAATTGAGCTTCCTTAAGGAAACCCAGAAATTGCCACTGGGAGAGGCCCTCAGGACTCTCTGCTCTAAACCCTGGCTCTGAGTGGAAGTCAAGCAGGTTTGGGGTTTGTTCTGCTGCTCCCTGAAGGGCTGGGGGGCTTTGAGCACTCACAGTTCCCCTTCCTGAGCCACTGACTGGGGAAACACCGGGCACAGGCAGAGGGGAGGGGGAGAGGCCACTGAAACACAGCCAGCCTCCTGCTGAGAGCCCAGGAGAAGAAGGGATATTTTTGGGGAAGATGAAATAGGAAAGCCTTATAAATATGATTACCTGGCAAAAGATGCTGAGAATAGCGAAATTGAAACGAAGACAAGCTTTGAGATACCAAACCCCAGTTCCTGAACAACTGGAAAACAATGGCTTGGCCGACTGAAGGTGATCTCCCTTTGGATTGAACAATCCCCTCTGCCTGCAGACAGCTCCAAGGGTCAGAGCAGAGCCTGCCAACTTGGCAGAGGGGCCAAAAAGCAGTTTTGAGGGTTCAAAATATAACGCCATGTGGTAATACAGTGGTTCTTATAGACTGTATGCAAATGTTGTAGGATTTGTAGCTTGTTTTAGATTGGTTAATGAAAATTAGAATATTCAGCAGAGAAGATGATTTATTGTATTGTAAACAGCAACCTTGCTCTCTGCTCTCTTTGCTCTTGGCTCTTCACTCTTTTTCCTCTCCACTCTCTCCCTCTCTTGCTTGTTCTCTTACTTCTCTGACCTGCTCTGGGCTGTGTCTGGCAGCTCCCAGTAGGTCCCCTACACCCACACCCTTTTACAATAAACCTCATGCTCTAAGACCTGACTGCAGAGATCTCTTGTCTCCATCACAACCGTCCGAAACCGAAACAACCAATTCTACAGGACATGTTCAAAATTGCCATGGAATTCTAGAGATTCCCCCTGACCCCACACCTTTGTGCCTTCTGCCATCAAACGCTGCACGTGGCGCTTCCAGTTTGATTTAAACTCCACTCTGGATCCCAAAACTCCCACTGCAGGGCACAGCCTCCCCCAGGGCAGGCTGCACCAGTCCCCCCAGTAAAGAGCAGAGCTCCCATACCATCGTCACTGGTGTGGTGCTCAGCTGTGACGTCCTGCACCGAATCCTCTGCCAGGGCTCTCTCTCCGTGAGGGCTCTCACTGCAACAGAAGGAAACAGGGACAGCTTGAACTGCTGGGAACTCAGATCCCTCACGGCCAAACAGTTCTCAGACAGAGCTGGGAGCATCCTGGAAAACAATCAGAGCTGGGAGCATCCTGGAAAACAATCAGACAGAGCTGGGAATCCCCATCAGGAGTCAGTATTTAGGTTTTGCTGCCACAGACACGTTGTGGATGCATCTGAAGTGGCTGTGGGTAAAACTGGAGCTGAATTCTCATTTGATCAGCCAAACCAAACATCTTGGTGACCTCTCTCAGAGCTATCAGCAAAGTCCAACTTCACATCTTACAGCGTGGACTCTGGAGAGGCTGAGCAGTCAGGCAGCAGTGCCAGGCTGGGTCCAGCTCCCCCCTGCCACGCCACGATGATTCCCTTGGCTGCACTCTCCATTGCTCTAATTAGCTCATTAGATGGCTGATGAGAAAGCTGCAGCTTCCTGGGGGAAATCACTCCTCGATTTATAACGATATTTCCAGGTCTGTGTTTGTCATCTCCCTCCATCCCTTTTATCACCCTCCTAAATGTCCCATTCATTCCCCTGAACAGCTCCCACAGCCCAATTAATTGCCTGTAAATAAAGATTCCAGAGCACCTAAACTACCAAGAGGACTCGTTTATGTTTGGCACAAAAGAAAAGCTTTGGAAGGATCAGCAGACAACAAGTGGCAAGCAAAGGTTATGTTTTTGTAAGGAGCTCCACGAGCAGTTCCCTCTGGACAGGAACAGAAAGGAAACTGGAAGAGGATCCTTTGCCTCTCCCAGGCAGCTCCACAGAGCTGCTGCCAGCTGGCAGCCCTGCCTGCCTGCCCTGCCTGCTCCCCTCTGCAGGAAAAAATGGGCTAAAAAGCAGGGTTTGCTCTTGATCTCACAGCACAAACTCCTCTGCTGCCCTCTCACACTTCAAGGTGATTTTTAATCCTCTTCCCACAGGAGTGACCTCGTCCCTCACTTTGGCCCTGCAGTGGTTGAAGGAAGTGATGCTGGCTGCTCAGGGCTCTCCCCCTGGCAGTGCAGCTCCTGAGCTCTTTGAGCCACGAGGGAAACAGAGAAGGAGAAAGGCTGAAATGTCTGAACAGTTCTGGAGTCTCATCCTGCTGAACCCCCAGGACACCAGGCTGCCCAGCACCCCCTGAGCCAGCACCTCAGCCATCAGCCTTTCCCATCCTTTCTAAATCCTTTCTGCTCCTTCACAAAGCTCTGAAGCCAGCTGGAGGCCCTGGGAGGAAGCAGCACTGAGGGCTAAAGTTTCACCCAGACTCTGAAGTCATGTCGAGCACAGCTCCAAACCCTCTCCCCCCCCAGCCATGCCTCCTCAAAAGCAGCATTTTCCACCTAAAATCCTGGCCCTGCTGCTGCTGACTGAGGCCTGGATGCTGCTTTGGGAGGGCTGGTGTCAGCCTGAGAGCCCTGAAGGATTAAATCCTGCCAGAGGAACAGCGTGAGTCGAGGAATTCCCAGCAGGGAATTGAGGGGCAGCTCCATCTCTGCTCTCTGTGACAGGGACAGGAGCCAGGGAAGGGCTGGGGCTGGGCCAGGGCAGGTTTGGGGTGGGTTTTTGGGGAAGGTTTTTCCCCCCAGAGGGTTTTGGGGCACTGCCCAGGGAATGGGCACAACCCCAGAGCCCCAGGAACATTTGGACACCGCTCCCAGGGATGCCCAGGGTGGGATTTTGGGGGGTCTGTGCAGGGCCAGGAGCTGGATCAGTGGTCCCTGTGAGTCCCCTCCTGATCCATCCATCCCTTATCTCCCTCCCTGCTCTCACCTCCAGGACATTCTGCCCCCACACCCTCCTGAGCACTGACACCCACACTCAGCACAGCACATTTTTACTCCCTTCACCTCACAGGACAAAACCTCTTGTCCAAATTCATGTTTTTCCTGAAGGCCATAAATATTATTTAGTTGGGTTTTTTTTTCCTCCCTCCTCCCCTGCAGTTCTTTCACATATAACATCAGCTAAAAGCATCAGAGTGAGGGGTGAAACGAAGAGAATTTCCACAAGGTTTTGGCAAAGCCTCTGCACACAGCAGCGAGTTTGGAGGAGCCTCTGAAAGTGGAGTGATCCCACAGCTCCACACAAGCCAGGGGAACAAGGCTTGCTCTGTCACCCCTTCATTTAAAAAAAAACCAAAAAACCAAACCTATTTATTTTAGTCCACCAAAAGAAACCATTTGCATGGAGCAAGGAGAGCAGGAGCGAGGAGGGGGAGGAGGAGAGGGACAGCACTGAACATTCCTGATCCTCAGAGGGAGGAGAGCAAACCCCTCCTTTCCTTCCCCCACATGACAGGAGCTGCTGGGCCTGAATTGCTTCCAGATGTGCTCCCAGACTGAGCACGTGGCCGGGCCTCTGCAGCTCCAGGCTGCATGGAAATGGTGATTTTGCATTCCTGACTCTTCCCTCCCCCCCTCTCCAGAAATCAAACCGTGCCCCAGCCCTGGAGGTTCAGCTGTGAGTGACCCCTGGCTCTGAAGCAAAGCAGCTCCAGACAGGCAGGGAGAAAAGGTAAAAGCAGGAGGAGAGAATAAAAAAATAAAAAGGGGGAAAAAAAACCAACAGAAAGAGATTGATTTTGGCAGCCACCAAACCAGAACATCCCAGAAAATCCCTCCCCAACCCTGCCCTTCAAGATAAGTGAGCGAGGTTTGACAGCTGAACAGCTACTTTGTACCAGCTGATTTCTTTGAAGCTGATGACTCTCCAGAGAGACCAGAGCCATCTCTGCTGCCATAAAACAGAGTTTTGAAAGGCTGGGCCAGATGCTGCAATCCTGAATTGGCCAACACAACTGCAGCATCCTGATCCATGGACACACAGCCCCCCGTGGCTCTCCTCAGAGTCCCATCATACCAGTAATCCTCTGTGCTTCCACCCCTGCTGTACACGGGGCCCTCGAGCTCCCTGGGCCCGGGGAAGATGTTCTCGTGCTGGATGATGATGGTTTTGATCAGTTCATTGACGTGGGCCTGGCAGGAGACCTGGTCGTGGCCCTCGGGCACAGACATCAGCGTGGGCCCGAAGCAGATGGCCAGGTTGTAGGGATCCATCATGTTCTCCTCACTGAACTGGGATAAACTGCAAAAAAACACAGGTGGGGAGGAGGGTGAACAGCAGAGATCATCATCATCATCATCATCATCACCATCATCAACATCACCATTCATCACCACCATCACCACCCTCTGCTCAGAACACACAGCTGAGCTTGGAAGGTTTGATTTGGGCTTTCTGGGACACAAATGTTGTGGATCCAGGTAAAAATTGGGATGCTTATAGCATTTACAGAGAAATGAAATAGCAGCTGCAAAGGGAGTTTGAAATCTCTGGGTGCTGACTTTAATATTTGACTTCATTTCTTCTCTGTTCTTGCTGTTCAGAGCCCACCTGCAGCCCAGCGTTACAGCAGGACCCCCCTGGCATGGATTTAAATTGGCAGGGAGCAGCTTTAGAGGGGATATTGGGAATAAATCCTTCCCTGGGAGGGTGGGGAGGGTGCCCAGAGCAGCTCTGGCTGCCCCTGGACCCCTGGCAGTGCCCAAGGCCAGGCTGGGCAGGGCTTGGATCCCCCTGGGATGGAGGAAAAGGGTCCCTGCCCTCACCAATTCCAGTCCTGGTGCTCCCAGGGGTACTCACTGGCTGAGGAATGCAAAGAGGTATCTCATGACAATCAGGGTGCTCTTGGGCAGGTTCAGCAGCACCTTCCGCACGTGCAGCGCTCGCTCCTGCAGGTTATCCATGGCTGCAAGGGAGAGAGCCAGGGTCACCCCAGTGCCACCAGTGCCACCCCCAGTGCCCAAACTGGGCAGCACAGAGCACCAGTGCCACCAGTGCCCCAAACTGGGCAGCACAGAGCACCAGAGTCACCCCCCCAGTGCCACCAGTGCCCACCAGTGCCCCAAACCGGGCAGCACAGAGCCCCAGGGTCACCCCCAGTGCCACAAGAGCCACCAGTGCCCAGACTGGGCACCACAGAGCACCAGGGTCACCCCCCAGAGCCACCAGTGCCCCAAACNACAGTTCAAGGGTGAGCAAATGCAGCATTCACACAGGGGCATGGACTGGGCACAGGATGGAGAAGAGCAAAGCCCTTTAATGTGCACTGAAAATCCCTTCAATCCCATCCCACAGACAGGACAGAACCTCACAGAAACAGCAAAGATGCATCCCCGAGTGTCCCCCAATCCCCTGGAGCAATGCCCAGGTGTCACCTGCTATGGGAACCGGTAAACAATGCCCTGTAAGGTCACAAACCACAATATTCCCACACAATTGGTGCAGAAGGCCACAAACCCATCACACTTTTCCCCAGCCCATCTCAGGTGACCTGGATGTGTTTCCATGGTCACCTCCAGGCCCAGGGAAAAGGCCATTCCAACCCTACTTGCCCGTAACACCCCTGGTGTGACCCCACAAGCAAAGGGCTCTGTGAGCAGCAGCCCAGGGAGGAACAGGTGGGCAGCAGGAATCAGCTCAGGAGGGAGAGGGAAATGCAGATTTTGCTCCTCAGCATAATGTGAATCCCAGCCTGGAAATGCTTTGATCAGGAGCAGAAAAGCTCAGGCCATTTCTGAATCCATCCCCTCTCTGATCTCCTGCCTCTCTTCAGAGAGCCAAAGGCCATCTCTCTGCTCAGACAGTGAAACCATTCTTCTGTTCTGGGGGACACAGCAAGAGCCAGGACACTCAAAAATGAGGCTGCTCACACCCAGAAACCACAAAGCAGCCTCTCTGCCTGGCAGAAGCACCTTCAGGGATCATGGGGAGTGTGAGCAGCCCAGCTGGGAGTGCCCTCTGACTGATGTGCTGCAGCAGGAGCCAGGGGAGGGTCCCCTGGGGGTGCCAAGCTAAAAGGAGGAGGAATAAAAAGCACCTTGTCATCTGGGGCCTGTCGCACTGTCAGACATGAAAGAAACACGTAGATTTCTTAGTAGTAGGTCAGGAACCACCAGGCAGGACTAGAAAAAAGCATCTGCCTTTATTTTCTCATATTTATACTTTTTTAAAGACAATCGTGGATTGGGTAATGAGGTTACCACCTCTATAATTTTACAGGACAGTGACATAGTCTATCATCTTTCTCTTTAGGAGAAAGGAATGAAAAACAATTTAGAAGTTTAAAACAATTTAGGTCGGTTACAAAAACAAGGACTGTGTTTATAGAAAATGTATGAGAAATTCTACTACAGAAGTCAAAACATGGAACACTGCAAAAACCAGGGTGACAGGGGCCAGCAGAAATGCAGGGGAAGCACACAAGGCAGGGAACCCTGCTGCTGATCCCTGCCTCGGAGAGGGCACCTCTGACACCCTCTGGGGACAGCTCCTGGAGATTACTCCACACAAGTGAGGGGGGTTTGCTTTGTTTTCTTTTAGAGGAATCCTGGCACCGAGCGCTGGCTCACACAGCCCCATCCCACAGCCCCTGAAAGGGCCCCCTTCCCATCTGCTGTCCAGTGAGGGCACCGCAAGGATGGCTGGGAAAGGGGACTGCCCAGACTTGTAGGGTTACACTGTGTGTGTTGTAGAACAGCAGGGCTGCAAGGGCCAGAGCTGAGCCTCTGCCCCAGGCCCAGAGGTGCCCAGGAGGCACATCCAGGTCACCAGGGATGGACATGGCAAAAGAGGATCATGGCTTTGTGGCCTTCTGCACCCA
>VZTZ01046661.1:35845-47526 GCA_013400955.1 Drymodes brunneopygia
AGCAGTCCCAGAGTGATCTGGAGCAGTCTCAGTCTCTGGCTGGAGAATAAAGAACTCTGCACAACAGCACAGCCCTGTCAGAGCAGTCCCTGACCCTGCACTGAGCACTGCCCAGACTGGGTAACAGAGAGCAGCCAGAGAAACCCCCAAACTCAGCCTGGAGTGAGGAAAAAAGGGAGAAAGGGAGGGGAGAGCTGATCAAACTGAACCCTTGTTTGCTCCCAGCCCTGCAGGTACTTACTGACACAGGCAATGAGGTCATGGAAGATGTCCTTGGGGAACAGGGGGTGCTCCAGGCCCCGGAAATAGAGCTTGAGGACCCCTGCTATGGAATCCATGTCGTGGTCATTCTGGTCCCCAGCCAAGGGATCTTCCCCTTCAGAGCAGGGAGAGAAAAGGAGGGGAAAAATCAGAATATTGGAGGAGATCAAACACTGGAGGGAGGCACCTGAGGGGGAGAAAAGGATCAGAGTTAACCCCACCTGCTCCAGGTGCACTGCAAGGGTGAGGCACAGAGAGATCCGGGGTGGGAAGCTCTGCCAGGAGCCCCAGGACAGGTCCTGCCAGCCAAATGTCACCCTGGCACCAGAGGGGACACCCCAAGGGTGTGGTGGTGCCCCAGGAACAGAAACACTCCAGGTGTTTTGGGCAGGTGTGAACATCACCTGAGAGGAGGCTTTAGGCAGACCCAAAACTGCAGCTCAGGGGATGCACGGGACACCCAAAAAGCCATCCAGCATCACACACCTGGCCCAGGTGATGCAGGGGACACCCAAAAAGCCATCCAGCATCACACACCTGGCCCAGGTGATGCAGGGGACACCCAAAAAGCCATCCAGCATCACACACCTGGCCCAGGGGATGCACGGGACACCCAAAAAGCCATCCAGCATCACACACCTGGCCCAGGTGATGCAGGGGACACCCAAAAAGCCATCCAGCATCACACACCTGGCCCAGGTGATGCAGGGGACACTGAGCATCACACACCTGGCACAGGTGATGCAGGGGACACAAAAGCATCACACACCTGGCCCAGATGATGCAGGGGACACAGAAGCATCACACACCTGGCCCAGGTGGATTAAGGGACAGCCAAAAAGCCATCCAGCATCACACACCTGGTCCAGGTGATGCAGGGGACACAGAAGCATCACACCCCTGGCGCAGGTGATGCAGACACAGGGAATGGGGTGGGGGAGGTGTTTCTGGGCCAGTTTGTGGCTGCATTTCCAAAGGAAGGTCCCCACTGGAGGAGCTGCTCCCTGGGCAGGGCCCCCTCCCAGCCACAATCAGATTTAAGGATGGGGCAATCCTCACACTGGGGCTGTGCATGTCCAATATGGGACTGGAATTACCAAAGCTGGCCTATCACCCCAGTAACACCTGGGATAATGAATGGGCCACTCCAAAGCTGAGCTTTATCCCTGGCATTAACTGCCACCACGGGCTCTGCATGAAGTCATGAACTGCAGGGACCTGACTGTTAACTTTGGCACTTCCCTACATCACAGGTTTCACAGAGACAAGTGAGATGAAGGGGAAAAAAATCCTCTTTTTTGTCATTTCTGCATGGAACAAGAGGGTATTTCCCCAAGCTGGAATTTCTTTCTATAAAAATCTGATTCTGATTCTTTTCCTGACTGTGACACACTTTTCTGCTCCTCAGGGTTTTCACTCTCAGGTAGATGGAGCTGGGGACAGATGACATCACCCACCACACGCTGCTCATTAAACTCCCCTCAAAAGCAAAATAAACTCGCTGTGCCTAATTAACAACTGCCTAATTAATGACTGCCCGTCCCCTGCAGCAGCAAGCAGAGAGAAACACTGATGCCATTCTTTGGGAACGACACATTCCAGGGATTAACACAAGGCCTGTTGTTGCCAGTGACCCAGGGGCTGCCCGGGGAGCAGCTCCTCTGAACCTGCCCTGCCAGGGAGAACAGCCCAGCACGGAGCTGATGAGCCAGGAGGCTCCCAACTGCTCCCTGCCTTTGTGTGCAACACAGAAAAAATCCAATCTATTAAAAGCTACCTCAAATTAACACTCTCTTGAAATCTCCCCTCTCTCTCCCCCTGGCTGCTGTTTGGAATAAACGTGGCCGAGCTGTGCCTCAACAAGAGGGAAAAAAAATCCATGGAAATTCATCGTGCAGCACACAAAGAGCTGGGGGAGAGGGGAGGAAACTGCAGTTACACCTAATAATGAAATCCTGGGCGTGCTTTGGTGCTGCAAACAATCAATAAGCCATCAGACATGAGAGGAGATTGAATTCAGGGTGTTTATTAAGACAGGCACTCCACAGGGTGCAAAGCACAACAGCAAACACCTGAGAAGCCAAGGTTAATGAGCAGCAGGGAGGGGTTTGGGGGAGCCTCGCTCAGGAAACACAAAAATCACAGGGACAGGACAGGGCAGGGCTGAATTGAGGGCAGTTCTGAATTGAGGGCAGTTCTGGGTGCTCACACAAATCCACACACTCAGCAATCATTGCTGGGATATTGGAGCAGCTCTGCCTCAATTTCTTACCTCTCTCAAACGCATTTTTGATGTCGTTCACTTCAACCTGAGACCCAGAGACCCGGAATATTCCTTCGTGCTGCAAACCTGGGGGAAAACAAGGGATGCTTGTAGGGTCACACTGTGTGCGTTACAGAACAGCAGCCCTGCAAGGGCCAGAGCTGAGCCTCTGCCCCAGGCCCAGAGGTGACCAGGAGGCACATCCAGGTCACCAGGGATGGACATGGNNAGCAGTCCCAGAGTGATCTGGAGCAGTCTCAGTCTCTGGCTGGAGAATAAAGAACTCTGCACAACAGCACAGCCTCTCTGAGCAGTCCCTGACCCTGCATTGAACACTGCAGATGTTGATAACGAGATAAAATAGATTGGATAAAAGAAACTGGCACCTCCTGTAATAAAGTTAAAACAAGCACACAGGCAGAAGGATGCTGGTTTTACTAAAAGCCACCTTTCCCTGAGATGTCCAGAAGATGCAAAACCAGAACTCAACACAGGCAGAAAAATTACTGACCCCTCTAAACTGTCGGAGTACCAGGGCTCTGACAGCCCTTCATGTCATCTCTCACCCTGGAGGACCCCCAGAGGATTTTACAACCCAGAGGAAGTCATAAAGCAGCAGTGGAGCAGCCAGGAGTAAAATACAGCCAATGCCAGGAGGAAAATGTTTATTTTCCAAGAGCGGCTCCGTGCAGGCTGAGGAGCAAAGTGTTTAATTGCTCTTGAGCCAGGGGTTAGGACTGGCTTTAAGACATTCCTGCTAAAATGTGACCATTAGGAATGGGATTAAACCCATTCAGGGAGTGGGTGAGAAGTGCCAAAATTCTCCCATCATTGTAATTTTGTTGGTTTGTGTAAAGTGAGCAACAACTCACGGCCAAGGGAAATCAGCTCCTGTTCCCTACAGCCTTTACTCTGTGGACCTCCAGGAATGAATTCTGAACTCTTTGCTTTATTTATAACAGAATTATAGAATATCCTGAGCTGGGAGGGATCCACGGGGATCATCCAGCCCAACTCTTGGGGCAGGACACCCCAACAATCCCAGCCTGGCCCTGGCAGTGCTGTCCTGGAGCTCTGGAGGGTTTGGAGCAGTGCCCATTCCCTGGGCAGTGCCCAGCACCCTCAGGGGGAAGAACCTTCCCTTAAAATCCATCCTAAACCTCCCCTGGCCCAGCTCCAGCCCTTCCCTGGCTCCTGTCCCTGTCACAGAGAGCAGAGATGGGAGCTGCCCCTCAGGGGGAACCTCAGGTGCTGCTGAGTGTCCCTTGCAGTGCCTCCAGTTGGACAAGGCAAGCGACCTCAGCCCCTCCAGCCCCAGCTCACACATCCACAACAACCCCTACCAACCATGAACCCTCCTGGAATCTCCTCTGGCTTCCTTCCAGCCCCAGCTCACACATCCACAACAACCCCTACCAACCATGAACCCTCCTGGAATCTCCTCTGGCTTCCCCTCCATTCCCATCTCACATACCCANAACCCCCCTGGAATCTCCTCTGGCTTCCCTTCCAGCCCCAGCTCACACATCCACAATGTTTTCCAACCATGAACCCTCCTGGAATCTCCTCTGGCTTCCCCTCCATTCCCATCTCACATACCCACAATGTTTTCCAGCAATAAACCCTCCTGGAGGCACCTGTGGCTTCCCCTCCCTGTTCTCCCAGGTTTTTCACCCCTCTGCAGAGAGTGGCTCTGCCTGTGGCAGCTCCAGGGCCAAGGAACAATCCCCAGAGCTCAGGAGCAGGAATGAGCCCCACATTGACCCCACACCCACCCCACAGCCCTGCCTGGAAATGTCAGAGCTCCAGCAGAACCCAGCCCTGCACTGTCACCTGTGCTGCCTCACCAGTGGATCTGCTGCCCAAAAAGCACATTCCCAACTCCAAACTGCACCTTCCACCAGGGGCTGGCACCCAGAGAAGGAATCTGCTGAAATCTGGTGGAAAATCTGAGCCAGTTCTGGAATCTGAGTGAAATCAGCATCTCCTGATGGCCATGATTTATCCCCCACCAGCTCCCATTTGCAAGGTGGTTTCAAGGATTTTTCCAGCAAATATCCAAGAATATTTAAAGAAGGATTTAAAGAATTCTTTAAATAAAGAAGAATTAAGAATTTCATTTAAAAATTAAAGAAGAATTTTTCATCATCACTTGATTCTTCCAAGGGATGATGAGAATGAGACCCCAGATTATGGTTTCTAAAATAGCAATAAAACAAGGAAAACAAACAGGACCTGCTACCTGGCCCTGGTTACTGAAGATAAATCCCACCTCTTCCCACACGTGTTAATTAACAGCTGCTTCACACGCTGCTAACAAATGGCACCAATTAAAAATGAAAACAAATTGCAATAAATGCACAGCGTTCAAGGCTGGGAGAGGTCAGCCCTTCCAAAGAGGAATAAATCATCTCTGTGTGGCAGAAAGTGAACAATTAATTCACTGCTTGACCTCCTACATTCAAACACTCTCAGAGTTCCTCCTCCTCCTCCTGCTGATGAAGAGGATGATTGTTGTTGCTGAAGGCCACACTTGAGGGCTCAAAGGAAGGTGAGTGGATGGGAAGCTTCTTTTGCAAGGAATGAAAGGGATATTGTTGGCAAAACAACGTTTGCAAGGTCAGTTGTTTGGAGTGGTCATTGCACACAGAGCACCAGAAATGAAGGCTGAAAATCAGCAGTGAAGCCTGAAAATGCATCCTGAAAATCAGCAATGGAGCCTGAAAATGGAGCCTAAAAATCAGCAACACAACCCGAAAATCAGCAATGCAGCCTGAAAAAGCATCCTGAAAATCAGCAGTGCAGCCTGAAAATGCAGGCTGAAAATCAGCAATTCAGCCTCAAAATCAGCAATGATGCAGTCTGAAAATCAGCAATGTAGCCTGAAAATCAGCAATTCAGCCTCAAGATCAGCAATGCAGCCTGAAAATGAATCCTGAAAATCAGCAATGAGGCAGGCTGAAAACGCAGGCTGAAAATCAGCAATGTAGGCTGAAAATCAACAGTGATGCAGCCTGGAAACCCAGGCTGAAAATCAGCAATGATGCAGGCTGGAAATCAGCAATGATGCAGGCTGGAAATCAGCAATGATGCAGCCTGAAGATCAGCAATGCAGCCTGAAAATCAGCAATGCAAGCTGAAAATCAGCAATGCAAGCTGAAAATCAGCAATGCAGGCTGAAAATCAGCAATGCAGGCTGAAAATCAGCAATGATGCAGGCTGAAAATCAGAGCCATTTCCCTTCTGTGGCAGCTGCTGCACAAGCAGCACATCCTGAGCCACTCTGAAGAGCCCTGAGAAGGTTTGTGATTCCCCAGGAATGTCCCAGGAATGTCCCAGGACACCCTGAGCCCCCGAACTCACCGTGCCTGCTGATGAACCGGATGCAGCTCTCCACCACCAGGGGAATGGCCTGGGAGGAATCCTGCCCAGGGAGGAATGTGCAGTGAAGAGAAAAAAAAATAATAATAAAAAATTAAACAAGGTTTGACTCTGCACAGCAAGATCACAACTTGTTTTATTACTTTATTCCAAAAGATTGTGTGAGCTGGAATTCCCAGCCAAACTTTCACCTTACAGTATCAACAGGAGATATTTTGGGTCCTCCCCATCTCAAATAAACACATTTTGGGTAGCAAAAAGCAACAGATCATCCCCAAGGCCAGGGACACAAAGCCTGGCTTTATTACAGGAAGGCACAACAAGGTTTAACAGGGGGATTCCAGGGAAAATAAAGGGAATGGAGACAAAGAAACAACAAAGATCCCATAACCCAGGACTGTCCAAACAGCTCGAGGCTGCTTGGGATTTTTGGTTCCAGGTCTGTCAAACCACAGAGTGAAAGCAATTTAAAATTTTGTCGTGGAAAATGAATGAGGGTTTGGATCCAGGTTTGAGGGATTCCTCAGACAAGGCTGGAAAGGTCCATGGAAGGCAGGGAGGGAAGGATGAAGTCTGGTTTCCACCACTCCTCCTCTTGCCACCATCCCCACCTCGTTAGTGAGGGAAACGTTAATGAGGGAAATGTTAATTACCTGCTTCCTCACGGTGGAGCTGCGCCTGCCACTGGTCCAGGAGGGCAGGAGGGAAAAACAGAACAGATCAGAACAGCCAGGATAATCCTCCACCACCACCAGCCCATCCCTCCAGCATTCCCAACCACACCTTGGAGCAGGGAAGGAGCCAAACATCCCAGTCAATCCCAACAGCAGAGCCTCGTTCCATTTATGGAACTCCAGAATAATTCTAAATGACTTTAAATCCCTCCAAAACCTGCACGAGGCACAGGGGAGCCCTGACAGAAGATTCCCCCCGACGTTTTAATTCCAACCAGAAGGAATTCTGTGACCCAGGGCTGCTGGCTGGAGATGCAGTTTGACAGAAATGGCACAGGGCAGAGCAGGTGGGAGCTCCCTGGCTCTCCCCCCGAGCTGTTCACAGCTGCCACTGCGGACTCTTTATCACAGTTTTGATAAGATTTCAAATAAATAAATAACACAACCCCCCCTGGAACAGCAGCCAGGCTAAGCCCTGTCTGTCTGCTCTCATTTGCTGGTGCTGGGGGACATTAATGGCAGAAAAATAGGAAAAAAAGCCCTGCTCTGCCATGGTTTTCCCCTCAAAATTTATTACTGGGGTTTAAAATTCCTTTAGTTTCTTGTAAAAATGAAGCAAGGGAGATAATAGCAGAGAAAGCCTAATGCATCAATCCAGTCAATTCCCTGCCAGGGCAGATGGCTGCTGAATTAGAAATAAGGGGATTAGAAGTGTGATTTTTAAAAAGCCTGTACAAATGTGTTAATTTGGGGGAAATTCCTTTTGTAAAAAAAAAAAATCAAAACTGCTGAATGGAAAATAAAAAAATAATAAAAAAAATCCAATTCCACGGGCTGTCACACACAATGAGGTGGGTTTTAAACTGTTAGGGGGGGCACAATGCTTTGATATTTAAAATTGTTTCATGATGAATAATATTTTATTATTACAGATGTCAGGGTCTAATTAGGACCTGTCAGCTGTGCTTTGCTGTGAGGAATGGGAGCAGCAGCAGAGGCTCCAGGCTGGGGGTGATCACCTTCCTTTTGTTAACCAGGCAGGATGGGCACAGCCCTGCCCCAGCTCCTGGTGCCCCCTGCATCCACCAGTTTGGAGATGGGCATTTGTTTTGATTTATAAAAGCCCCACCAGAAGTTCAGTGCTGGTTCTGAGATTGCTCGTAATTATAAATGAAAGGTTTGTTCATCCTGCTGGGATTCAGGCACAGCAGAGCAGCACTGGGATCAAGGATTTCCCAATTTATGGCTCTCAGTCCTGTGGATAAAGCCCTGCACAGTCCCTGGACCCACCTCTCTACTGGGAGCAGGGGTTTGGTCAGAAAAACCTAAATTTGGAGAATATTCTCTGGGTTACAATGTCAAATCAAGGAATTTCTCTCACTTGCCCATCCTGCTGCTGATCTGCACTGAATACACCAGGGCAAGAAAAGGAATTGGTTTGTATTAATTAACTTTTTAATAAATTTATAATAAATTTATAAGAAATATTTAATAAATTGATAATAAATTTATAAAATTCCTGCCCCATCCCTGGGAGTGTTCCAGGCCAGGCTGGATGGGATTTGGAGCAGCCTGGGACAGTGGATGTGTCCCTGCCCATGGCAGGAGAGGCACTGGATGAGCTTTAATGTCCCTTCCCACCCAAACCACTCCACGAATCCATTCTGTGACTCCAAACCAGTGCATTTTTCTAACAGATACAAATCCTGGGCTGGGAACTGATCTGGAATGACCAATTTTGCATCAGATTTTCCTTAAAAACCACAATTCCCTGAGCCACACCTACCTGGCCAGGGCACAGTCTGTCCGCTGACCTGTGGGGGGGACAAAGAAATCCAGCATGAGGAGAGAGCAGTGGGAAAATGCTGTCAGAAATGCTGTCAGTGCCTCTGTACAGGGAATTTGGGGAGGAGAAGGAGGAGAAGGAGGAGAAGGAGGAGAAGGAGGAGAAGGAGGAGAAGAACAAGAGGAGGAGAGGAGAGCAGCTCCAAGGACAGCACCAAATCCATCCCTCCCAGCTCAGCTCCACCAAATCCAACCAGGAACCAGCTCAGGGCTCCTGTCTCTCGGAATTGTTGTTTCTAAATAAAAAAAATCACCTCTCTGAGCATTCTAATTGTCGACTTCTGCCAAAAAACTGGGCTTGTCAGTCCCTCCCTCCCTCCTCCCATGGGAGCTGCTGGGGTGAGAGATTCCCCTCCACAAAGGCCCTGAGGAGGAGTGCAAACATTCCCAGATTTGTCAGCCCACAGCCTGAGCGTGCTGGCACCGGGGCTGTTCTGAGAGCCAGACGAGTTCCCGTGGTGTTTTCCACAAACATTTCCACAAAAACTTGTGCTCAGTTTTCAGGGAAGCAGCAGCCAAGCTCGGGACTTGCTAATGCAGCATCACCTCAAACATCACAACACCAGAGGCAGGAAAAAAGGGAGGATGGGCTGGTGGGAGTGGGACAGACCCATTTTTTGGTTTAAAAACCACCCTGGTTCCCATCCCCTTCCCTCCAGCTGCCTTCCTGCTCCCGGGGAGGTGCAAGGAGGAGTGAGGGAAGCAGTTAATTGCTGATGGCTGACAATTAGCCCAGCACATCTTGATAGCCACTTTTGCTCTCACCACGTAAGAAAAGCCAAAACAGTGCATAATTTCCATGAAAATGTTATTCTGCAGCAGAATTTCCTGCCATCTGTCCCCGTTTTCATCATCTTGGAATATTCATACAGAGGAATTACACAGCATCGAGGGGCTCCTGCATTAGGGTGACAAATGGGGACAGGAGGCAGGGACATCATTACTGGCACACAGGAGGACTCGCTGCTGCTTTTATTGCTGGCACTTGTCATCTTCAGATTAAGGCAATTTGCACCACGGCTAAAAAATGGCACCTGAGGATGGGGAGGGAGGAGGATAAAAAAATAAAAACCCTCCTGAGCTTCCCAGGTGCTGAAGACTCCCAGCTGGAGGCACATTTTCCTCTAAAGCTCCTAACTGTGCTCCAGGGATGTGTGAAGGGGATTTTATTTCCCAATTAAATTCCCAATTAAATTTGCAGAGTGACACCGGATTTGCAGAGTGACACTGGATTTACAGTGACACTGAATTTACAGTTACAGAGTGACACTGAATTAAGTGACATTTTATGGATAAATCCAGGCACAGCCCCCAGTTTGTACCATTAACCTGCTCCTGTGGGGTTGGGAAATGGGATGTTCCTCCCTTCCCCAGCTCCTTTTGATCTCACTGATGACAGGGGAGTTTTTTTGGACACTCCCTGGGTGCCTTCACAGGGCCACTAAGAAAGCTCTGCTTTGCAGAAAGCTCTGCTTTGCAAAAAGCAAATGAAGAGAACAGAAGCAGCTTTTAAATCCGCACAGAAATACAAAAATCACTCTTAATTTCCTCTCCTTTCCCCCCTACCACAGCTTGGGCCGGGTTCAGGGGGCAGGCAGGTTAAGAGGAAAAAGGTCTTGGAATGCAGAGAGGTCAGCTCTGCCCCAGGAATGTGATCAGTCACACTGACAGTCACTCCCAGATATTTAGAGGCACAAGAAAAACGCCCCGAGGCCACAAAACTTTGGCTTCAGCCACCCTTTCTTACAGGACAGTGAAGAGATGAGCAACTTCACCCAACCCAACCCAAACTGAGGCAAATCCTCCCCTCACCCCCCAGCAGGCAGGGCCTGATAAACACAAAACTCTTTAATTACTGCAGCCAGGAGTGTTTTAGTCTGACAGAGCATCCTCAAACTGAAAGCAAAGCACTCCAAAGCCCCCATGTGCTGGCTGAGTTTTCATGAAGCAGATTTGAGCCCAGCTCAGCCCCAGAGCCCAGCCTAGGATGGAGCTGAGCCATTCTCTGACCTGACATTTAGGCTGCTCAAAGCTTCTCCTCTGCAAAGCCAGGCAGGCAGGTTTCTATGGAAACTTGGATGCAGAGTTGAAGGGTTTTTGGCCAAAAGGATTTATCCATACCACGGAGGGGAAGAAATCTGCCTTTGTTCTGACTCTACCAGCAAATGAATATTCAGTTCTGGCTGCTGCCCCCTGACTGATGCCCTCTGGACAGGCAACATATTTCACATGCTCTGAAATTTGTTTGTTCTTCTCCTGGAGAAAGCCTGGGCTCCCAAGCATTGGTTTGGTTTGGGTTGAACCCACAGAGGTGAGGGGCAGCTAAACTGCCACAAAAATGAAGGCCCAGCCCATCAAAAATTCTGAATTCATCAGTAAATCAGCCAGCAAGGGAGTAGTTACAGGTTCAACAGGGGGATTCCAGGGAAAATAAAGGGAATGGGGACAAAGAAACAACAAAGATCCCATAACCCAGGACTGTCCAAACAGCTCGAGGCTGCTTGGGATTTTTGGTTCCAGGTCTGTCAAAACACAGAGTGAAAGCAATTTTAAATTTTGTAAAGGAAGATGAATGAGGTTTGGGATCCAGGTTTGAGGAATTCCTCAGACAAGGCTGGAAAGGTCCATGGAAGACCTTCCCAAGGTTATGAAGTGATAACCAGGGTGGGTGTGATGAAGAGGAGGATGAAGGAGGGTGCAGCACACAAATCAGAGCTGCACTCAATTAGTGCCTCATTAAGCATTTTGGAGCTCACCATTCATCAAGCAGATCAAGAGGAATCAATTAATGAAACACGAGTGTGGCCACTGTGCATCACTAACCCAGGGCTGCCAACCCAGCTGAGCCATTCAATAAATGCAACAAATAATAAAATAATAATAAAAACCAATAAATCTCAGCCTGGCTGGGTGAGAGCTGTGCTGGGGACCAGACTCACTTTCTCCCAGGGTCTTCTGGAGGAGGTCGTGCTTGGCCTGCAGCTTCGTGATCAGGTTCCTGCCCTCCAGGTACTCCTTCATTTTCTGTGGAGGTGGCAAAAAACAGGATGGTGAGAGGACAATTCATTTCTCTGACCGAGTCCTGGGGGCTGCTGCATTGTGAACAGGAGGGCAGAGTGACAGTTTTACAGTTCCTGGATTTACAGTTAGAGTGACACTGAATTTACAGTGACTGAATTTACAGTTACAGAGTGACACTGAATTTAGAGTTAGAGTGGCACTGAGTTTAGAGTGACACTGAATTTACAGAGTGACAC
>VZTZ01046661.1:54867-67022 GCA_013400955.1 Drymodes brunneopygia
CCTTGGACACTTCCAGGACTTGGATCCAGGGGCAGCCACAGCTTCTCTGGGCACTCTGTACCAGGGCTCCTCATCCTCAGAGAGGAGAGTTTCCCAAGAGATAAAACCCCTCCCAAACCCCCAAGAACCAGCCCCTTACTGTGAAGTAGAACTGCTCAGTCTCCTGCTGGTTTGCCCTCCTCTTGGCGATGCTGGGTTTGCTCATGAACGTCTCCGACACCGTGGATTTCACCGACTCCATGGAGTTGCTGTACTGGAAGCAGTCAGAGACATCAAAGTCCTCGATGGTGACAATGTCCTGGATTGTCTGCAGCGTGGCCTCCATCGTCTTCTTAACCTGCCCAGCAAGNCTACATTTGGATCAACATAATTATACCAAAACATTAGCAGAGGATTGAGAACACAGGTTTTTAAATCTCAGCTTCCTCTGCTTGCCCAAAATCAGTGAGAAAAGCAATTTTTGCATGACCAGAGCATCGCTTTGCAGTCTGTTTGTGAGGATAATTCTGAACTGATCACACTGAAAATTTCAGAATCATGGAATGGGTTGGGCAGGATCCTAAAGATCATCCAGGGGATGGCAGGGACACCTCTCACTGTCCCAGGCTGCTCCAAGCCCCGTCCAACCTGGCCTTGGACACTTCCAGGACTTGGATCCAGGGGCAGCCACAGCTTCTCTGGGCACCCTGTGCCAGGGCCTCCCCACCCTCAGAGGGGAGAATTTCCCAAGAAATAAGACCCCTCCCAAACCCCTAAGAACCAGCCCCTTACTGTGAAGTAGAACTGCTCAGTCTCCTGCTGGTTTGCCCTCCTCTTGGCGATGCTGGGTTTGCTCATGAACGTCTCCGACACCGTGGATTTCACCGACTCCATGGAGTTGCTGTACTGGAAGCAGTCAGAGACATCAAAGTCCTCGATGGTGACAATGTCCTGGATTGTCTGCAGCGTGGCCTCCATCGTCTTCTTAACCTGCCCAGCAAGGAGGAGAGGACTCAAAACCTGCAGCTTTTACGTTGTCAGTGAACAACAAGAGGCAGCGAAGTCCCCCGGAGCACTTTACTAATAAACAGATAATACTGGTTTCACATCCTGTGTGCTGTAATTAATTCTGGCTCATTAACAGCACAGCCCATGCAGGCACAGAGCTGGCAGCACCCTGAACCTGCCAGGACTCTGTGCCAGGAGCTGGGATCTCACGGGCTGGGATCAGGAGGAGATGGAGGGAAACTGAACCTCAAAGCACAGAGAGCTGGAACAAAGCTGCCCTGATTGTCTTCTGCACATGAACTGGGCATCAAATGTTCACTACAAACACTCTGCTGCACTGTGGGCTTTTACTGAAGGCCAGAATCAACTTTCTAGACACAAAAGGAGTAGCAAATTTTGCCCCAAAAGTTCCTAAACACAGAGGTGCAGAGATCAGATCCCATTCCTGTCATCTTCTGCTCATCCTGGATGGCCACTTAAACAAAAATCACCTTAACTCAGATTATGTAAATTCACATCAAAACATTAAATTCCTCCTTTTCCCTTTGCTATCCAAATACAACTTTAGCAACACGGTCAAGTTAAGGATGGGAAGAGAGATTTGGGGAGGTATTTTAGAGGGTTCTCTCTATACACCCAACTTTCCTGTGAGATCACCCACTAATTAATGCAAAGATGCTTTGGCCTTGAATTTCACCAGAAATATTAATAAAAAGGATCACAGCAACCAGATTCTTCTATGAGTGCCCAATAACCACTGGAAGCAGCTAATTTGGAATTTTGATTATTAACTGACCTCTTCATTTTCGATCTTCAGCGTCGACAAGCGGGACTGGAGCTGCTGACACCTCTGCACCAACTCACTCTGCACTGGCTGCTGGGCACAGAGCTGGGACTCCTGAAACACAAACAGACAGCAGAGCATTGGAATTATTCATTTATTTATCAGACACAAACATTCACCTGAGTGCTGTGTTGCACTGCTAGGTACAGAAGAAACACGCAGGTTCCAGAGCAGCAGTTGAATCTCCAGACAGGACCAACCAAAAGGGCCCTGCCCTTCTTTATTCTCTCATTTATATCTGTTTCTAAAGACAATCAGGGATTGGTGAGAGGGGTTAACACCTCTGTAAGTTCACAGGACAAAGACATGGTCAATCATCTTTCTCCACCCCAGAGAAAGGAATGAAAAACAATCTACAAGTGCCAAACAATCCCAGCCAGTTAGGAAAAACAAGGACTGTGTTTACAGAAAATGCATGGGAAACTTGCACTACAAAGTTACAACCATGGAACCCTGTGACAGTGCAGAACTTTAAAATTGGGTAAATCTGGGTTTCAAGCAGAGGAGAAGGTTCTGCCAAACTGCAGTTCCCTCCCTGGGAGCACTGAACAGCAAGAGGTGATGGCACCACCAAAGAAGAGCTGGGAAACATCAGTGAGGGCAGCTTGTCGTGTTTTGGGAGTCTGGAGGTGCTGCATCCCAGGTAAATCACACCAAAAATCAGGAATTTGGCTCAGTGCTTCAGCCTGGCAGCCTGGGGCAGGGGCACAAGGGGCAGGGATGGCTCAGCTGAACCACCTGCACAGCCCAGCAACAGGCACAGGTCACTCTGTAACAAATCCAGGGCAGCTGAAACAAAAAATCCCAGCCTGGGGACCTGTCACAGAAGCTCAGAATGACTCTGATTTCCCAGCATGAGGCAGCTCCTTTCTCCCTTTCGTTTTGTTCTGGGTTTTGTGAGGTTTTTTAAAAAAGCAAACACTGACCTCACTGCCTGAGGCTGTGTTTTTAGAGACAGAAATTGAAACTGGGAGGTTCATCCCACCCGTGCACACACAGGATCTCACATTCTGATTTAATCTGCCGTGTGCAGTGCTAGGAGAGCACCAGCTGCATTTACAAACACTGCCCTGGCCCTGGGCAGCAGCAAGAGAAATGATTCAGTGAATGGGAGCTGCTCCTCAGTCAGGCTCTGCAGGTAATTCCTTTTCTTCCTACGATTTTACAGCATCAGGAGCACAGAAAAAAAATCCAGGAAAGGTCATTTGCAGTCTGAGGGTTTCCTTTAAAACGGGAGAGACAAAGAAGAGCCTGGAATTCCCAGCCCAGAAGGAGAGGCTGCCTGCAAGAGACCATCCTGCAGTCTGTGCTCAGGGGATAATCCAGAAATCCAACAGCTGACCTAAATTGTCACATGTGCTCCCAATTCAGAAGCAGCTCCAGCTCTGGGACTCCCAGCAGCTCCCAGCTGAGCAGCCACATCCTGATAAACCCATCAAGGAGAGGGATGTGCCCTGGCAGGATGAGCACTGCTCTGGCAGCCCCAGCTCACCAGGAGGGTGCAGAAAGCACCACTGCAAAGCCTTTGTGCTCACAGATGCTGCCAAAAATCAGCATTTAGGTTTCTTATACTGGCCCTTCCCATCTCAAAATCCAGAGGCTGCCTTGGGGATTAACCTGTGGGTTGAAGGGAAGTGTTTCCCACTCACATTTAATGTTAAACCTAATTAAGCATTTTCACCTCCAAAGAAGGGCCAAGATCAGGATCAGGATCAGGATCAGGTTGGATTTGAGAGCAGCACTTGCTCCTTTTCACAGAATCCCTGGGGTAGCAAGGGAGCTCTGGAGATCCCCCAGCCCTGACAGCCAAAGAACCAAAGTTCAGGGATCTCTGCCACGAGCTCTGCCCAGCCTTTCCATCACCTCCCACCTCAGAGGCTCCCAGAGCCACACGGGCGGCCCTGGAGGGGACAACTGATCCACAGCGAGGGGACAAACAGGCAGGGGACACACACTGAGCGTGTGACACACACTGACCATGTCACACACACAGTGACCATGGCACACTGACCATGTGACACACACTGACCATGTGACACCCACACTGCCCATGCCACCCACACTGACCATGTCACACTGTCCCTGCCACCTGCACTGCCCATGTCCCCCACACTGCCCATGTCCCCCGCACTGACCATGTCACACTGACCATGTCCCCCACACTGCCCATGTCCCCCGCACTGACCATGTCCCCCATGTGTGGCTGGAACTCGAACTTCATGGGCGGGCAGAAGACGCTGTTGTACATCTCCATCAGCCTCTGCTTGTCGCTGTTGGCGTCCAGGTTCTCCACGGCGTTCTCGATGGCGTCCAGCCCCTCGTGCTTGGACTGCTCCAGGTTCAGCTCGGCCGACAGGAACGTGCGCAGGGCCCTGTTCAGGCTGGCGTGGTAGCCCAGGTCACAGCACTGCTGGAGAAACACACAGCTCCACGTGAATAAAGGTGTCACAGCAGAGCCACACAGAGCACCCAGGCAGAGCTGCTACATTACAAAAACCAGGAATTTTAGGCCTTTAGCAGTTACAGAGCTTTAAACCATAACATAACCCAACCAAAGACAATGTGAGCACATTATGGTTCTGTAACTAGTTCTTCTACCTCTAATTCAGCTGAATCACCTTCCCAAAGTCCTTTTCTGCCACACACAGCTCCACATGAATAAAGGTGTCACAGCAGAGCCACACAGAGCACTCAGGCAGAGCTGCTTCATTGCCAAAACCAGGAATTTTAGGCCTTTAGCAGTTACAGAGTTTTTAATCATAACAAACATAATCCAACAAATCACAATGTGTTCTATAACTTGTTTTTCTACCTCTAATTCAGCTGAATCACCTTCCCAGAGCCCTTTTCTGCCACACACAGCTNCACCTTCCCAAAGTCCTTTTCTGCCACACACAGCTCCACCTGAATAAAGGTGTCAGAGCAGAGCCACACAGAGCACCCAGGCAGAGCTGCTACATTACAAAAACCAGGAATTTTAGGCCTTTAGCAGTTACAGAGTTTTTAATCATAACAAACATAATCCAACAAATCACAATGTGTTCTATAACTTGTTTTTCTACCTCTAATTCAGCTGAATCACCTTCCCAGAGCCCTTTTCTGCCACACACAGCTCCACCTGAATAAAGGTGTCAGAGCAGAGCCACACAGAGCACCCAGGCAGAGTTGCTTCATTGCAAAAACCAGGCATTTTTAAGCAGTTAAACCTTTATCAATTGCAAAGTTTTAAATCATAACAAACATAACCCAACCAAATACAATGTGAGCACAAAATTGAAGTTCTGTAACTTATTTTTCTACCTCTAATTCAGCTGAGTCCCTTTCTCACAGTCCTTCTCTGCTCAGCCAAATTTTACAGAGCCTTGGTTTTCCAGGGGTAACAAAGCCCTTACTTTATAAGGCTTTACCTAAACTCAACATAAGGGGATTTGGAAACTCTGGAATGGGAATTTGGATGTTTCCAAAGGCAGGAAAATGGGGAACAAGTTGAATTAATGGGGAATGAATGAACAGGGAACAAGCTGAGGGTTTTTTGTCCCCTGCTGGGTGGCAGGGAGGTCCCACATCTCTCACTGACTGCACAGAACACCCCAACCTGTAGCCCCATGCTAATTTTGCCATCATGTTATAATTAATTACCAAGCTGAAACTATTGCAGCAGTTTGTGGAGTTTTCTTGGAGTTTTAGAGACTCATTTTTCATGGAGTACCAGAGATTCATTTCATTCAAAAATAAAGTGGCAAAGTTCAACAGCAGGGCAGTGGATTTTCCTAAATTCTAAATTTTAACCTGACTTTTAGGGGTTTTGTTCCTATGAACACACTCCAAAATCCTTCAATACCATTATTCAGAGGAAGAGGAAAGCACTGAAGTGCTGTTGCAGAGACAAGACACAGGATTTGGATCCTCTACAAAGACAAATCTGCACCCAAACAATTCCACAATTCCAGCAAACTGCCCCATTCAGTGACTTCAGGGAGGAGGAGCACGACCTGGACAGGAAAACAGAGCCATCCAAAAGCCAGCAGCCACCAGTGGGGATGATTTCAGTGCTGGGGTGAAACACAAGAGAAAATAAAAAAAACCCAAATCTTTGAAGCAAGAAGTGGTTACGGTCAGGAATTTCCTGGCCAGGGCTGGGACTGGGGTGATGTCACTGGGAGCCAACTGAGCAGCTTCATCCCCACCACGGCTGCACAGCCAGGTCCTCATGTCTGAGAAGGGGGGGAAAAAAGGAGCTTCTCATCAGCACGAGGTCAGAACCAGCCTGGATTTTTGAGCCATCTAATACAGAGAGCAAAAAGGAGCCCACCTCCCTGGAATTGTGAGTGAGATGACATCCACGAGGAGAGCATCCAAAAAAGGGAGAGAAAGAGCCCATCTGCCTGATTGCTGTGCTGCTCTGTAAGCAAAACTCACACCACAGCTCCTCCTCAAACATCATTTGGGTCTCATCACTGCCATTGTTTGCAAACGCAGAGGGGAAAAAAAGGAAAAAGGAGGGGTGGGGGAGAGGGGAGAGGAATTGCTGGACCATTCCCTGCTCCAACAGAATTCCACAATTGCTGCTGGAGCCTGGCTCTGGTGCCAAACAAGCTGTGGCAGGTGTGGAGCCTTGGAAAAAGAGCTGCAGTTGCTGGTTGGGCTGGAATTAAGGGATTTTATTTTACATTCAACCAGAAAAGAACAAAACCAGCCAAGCAATAAAAAAACCCAAAAAAACAACCAAAAAGCAAAATAAAAGAGGCTTGATTGAGAACGTGCACGTGTGGAGGCAGCCTTGGATCAAAGGCACTCACAGCTCTGCTCACTCTGCAGGCTGGTCCTGATCCAGGGGGAAAAATGGGACTGGGAGAAGGATCAGGGTCAGGATCAGGATTGGCTCCTGCAGCTGTGGGGCAAAGATGGGATTGGGACAAGGATCAGGATCAGGATCAGGATCATGATCAGCTCCTGCAGCCATAGGGGAAAGAAGGGATTGGGACAAGGATCAGGATCAGGATCGGTTCAGATTTAACAGCAGCACTCACTCCTTCACACAGAATTTTTGGGGTTGCAGGAGACCCCTGCAGATCGCCCAGTGCAAGGCAGGGTCACCTGGAGGTGACGCAGGGACTCCCCAGGTGGGTTTGGGGTGTCTCCAGAGGGGGACACTCCAGGACCTCCCTGGGCAGCTGTTCCAGGCTCTGCCACCCTCATGGACAGAGATTCTTCCTCCTGTTGAGGTGGAATTTCCTGTGTTGCAGTTTATTCCTCCTTGTCCTGTCACTGGACAGAGCCTGGCACCACCCTGACACCCCCTGGGGAGATTTATAGGGATTGATGGGATACTGGTATGAATCTCTGGAATATTTGTATGGATTTTGGGATATTTGTATGGATTGATGGGATATTGGTAGGTATTGATGGGATATTTGTATGGATCTCTGGAATATTTGTATGGATTGGTGGGATATTGGTATGGATTGATGGGATACTGGTATGGATCTCTGGGATATTTGTATGGATTTTGGGATATTTGTATGGATTGGTGGGATATCAGTATGAATCTCTGGGATATTGATATGGATCTCTGGGATATTTGTATGGATTTTGGGATATTTGTACGGATTTATGGGATTTCTCCAAACCCCCTCCTCTCCAGCCTGCCCAGCCCCAGCACCCCCAGTGTCTCCTCACTAGGGAGATGCTCCAGACCCCAAATCACCTCTGTGGGTTCTCTCCTTGTCACTCCTGAAGTGCAGAGCCCAGAACTGAGCCCAATCCCTGGCTGAGCACCCTCCCAGTGTGCCCAGTCTGCCCTCCCAGTGTGCCCAGAAAGGCACTGGGAGCACTGGGAAGCCCAAGGCAGTGAAAGGGTCCCACCCCACCCTGCCCAGGCAGAACGTGCTGGCTCTTTGATATCACAGCCACTGACACAGAACATTTCCCAGCCCACTCCCCCACTTTAAAGGGTTTTTTTTGAAGTCCAGTGTTCCATGTTCATAAATGTCCCAGTGCTGCCAGTCCCTTTCTGGGTTATATAAATGTTTGATGGAATCGGCCTCCAAGGAAATCAATTTTTTATAAGAATTTCATGATAACTCATTCAAATTCACTTCCCAACATGACAGCTGATTAACCCTTTGCCAGTCAGCTCTCAAACAGACCTCAAAAACAGAAGATTTAAGGGGAAAATCCCTTTGTTTTAAAATGCAATTCAGATTTTGAAGGGGAAGCTGAGATCCTGGAGCAATACCTGTTCCTAGAAGAGCAAAGGAAGCTCTGGGACTCTCACACACGTTTTTATCTTTTTATTTTTTTTTTCCAATCCTGTCCTAGTGACCCTTTTATAAATATGAGTTAATGCAAACTTCCCCATTACTGTAATATTTCATTAGCATCAAAGAGCTGCCTGAAAGTCCCCAAAGTCAGGAAATTCAAAACTACTGGGCTATGGCAGAAACAATTTATTGCTCTTAACTCTCAACAAAGAATTAACTCCCTGCTCTCCCTCCCTGAGAGGGAACACAACGTGCTGGATAAACATGACAACTTTAATGCTGTTTGGCCTGACACAATCTCCTTGTAAGTAACTTTGAAGATTACTTTTATATTATATTTCAAAATTCAATACCACCAAAATGATTAGATAGAGGGAAGGCATTACAGCCTGGCTTAAAAATCACATTTTTATTCGAGTCAGACGGCTCAGATAACCATCACTGCTTATAATTGTTAATTTTCAATCCTTCAGGATCAAAGGCATTAATAAATCTATTTTCCCTGTCTCTTAACGATGAGATAACTGAGCTCCATCTCCTGTGCTCCCAGACATTTTTCCATGAACTCAGAGCAGATAAAACTTTTATTTTAAACACGATGAGAACTTGTAGGGTTAAATTGGATGTTCCAGGGACTCACCCAGAGCCACCAGGGCTCCTCTCTGGGACCAGACAAACCCCTGGAATGCAGAAATTTGGATTCCTGTCCTGCACCAGTGCCCTGCCATGCCCCAGACACAGCTGGGGCTGCTCCCCCTGGGCAGCCCAGGTTTGTCCTGTCCTGCTGGAAACACCTCAGCTCTGAGCTCAGAGATTGTTCTGGCCTTGTGAAACCCAAATTGACTCTTTGCTATCCATGAAAATACACCAAGAGCAGACAACTGAACCAGGCAGCATTTGGGGGAAGACTTGAGAGACAGGGCTTTAGATGAAATAAAATTAGAACAATTAAATGAGACTGATGCCGGTGAAATTAACCCCGATCTCGTAGCTTTGATATAAACATAAACACAAAGTTCTCATTTGTGAAGAACCCAGGGCCACTCAATTAAGGCTGAGCAAACTTTAACCAAAACAGGGCTCCTAAAAAGGCAGCAGGAATAAACAGAGCAGAGCAGGAACCCTGCAAACCACGACGTCTGGAAATAACAGCATTTTTCAAGCCCACTCTCAGTGACAGCCCTGACCTCCAAAGGACAGGTTTAAATCAACACCTGGCACACAAGAGCACTCCAGGCGAGTTTATCATCAGCTGGATAAATGTATCCCATGCACTGCTGGCTGTTCTAATAGCTGGGTAATTAATAGAGATCTGAGTGCTCTTTATTGCCTGTGCCTAGAGACTCTGGTGCTCATCCCTCCCTGCTCCTCCACAGCAGCTCCCTCCAGGCTCTGCAGCTTCCTGCAGGGATGGCCTTGGAAGGGGAGCAGGATCCAGCAGAGCCACTGCCCCACACTCAGCATCTCCAGGCTGGTTCCATCCTTGGGAAAAACCTCAGGGTTCCTGCCTGGCTTTGCTGAGATTTCAAAAATCGGAATTTTGGGTTTTTTTTTTTTGCAGTGTGTTTTACCAAAAGCTGAGTTGCTGTCCCATGAATGGTGGGGAGGTTGGAATCTGTTCTGCTGGGCAGGGAAAGGATCTGAGGGAAGGGCTGGAGCTGGCTCAGGGAGGTTTGGGATGGAGGTCAGGGAAAGGTTCTTCCCCCCCAGAGGCTGCTGGGCACTGCCCAGGCTCCCCAGGGGATGGGCACAGCTCCAAAGCTTCCAGAGCTCCAGGAGGGCTTGCACAGCACCCTGAGGCACAGGGTGGGATTTTGGGATGTCTGTGCAGGGCCAGGGGCTGGACTGGATGATCCCTGTGGGTCCCTTCCAACTCAGGATATTCCATAATTCAACGACTCTTCCAAAACCAGCTAAAAGCAGCTTTAGGCAACACTTCTGAACTCCCTCCATTCTACCAAATTTCTTGTGCTGTTTCTACACTCAAATCCCTTTTATCAAACGCGCCTCTGAGTTAAAATCTCGTGGGCTTGCTTAAAATATGAAACGAAAATGTCAGGCAGCAGCTGGGTTCCACTTTAACCAAGCAGCTCCTCCTTTTGTCTCCTAACAGAGTTTGCCACCTGAGAAAAGCTCTTGTCACAGCTTAATGACCAATTACGGGGCCATTGCCACCCTGAGCTGCCCAGCCCAGCCCTGCAGGGCTCTCCAGCTGTGCCGAGCTCTCCAGCTGTGCAGAGCTCTCCCGCCGTGCAGGGCCCTCCAGCCGTGCAGGGCTCTCCAGCCGTGCAGAGCTCTCCAGCCGTGCAGAGCTCTCCAGCCGTGCAGAGCTCTCCAGCCGTGCAGAGCTCTCCAGCCGTGCAGAGCTCTCCAGCCGTGCAGAGCTCTCCAGCCGTGCAGAGCTCTCCAGCCGTGCAGAGCTCTCCAGCCGTGCAGAGCTCTCCAGCCGTGCAGAGCTCTCCAGCCGTGCAGAGCTCTCCAGCCGTGCAGAGCTCTCCAGCCGTGCAGAGCTCTCCAGCCGTGCAGAGCTCTCCAGCCGTGCAGAGCTCTCCAGCCGTGCAGAGCTCTCCAGCCGTGCAGAGCTCTCCAGCCGTGCAGAGCTCTCCAGCCGTGCAGAGCTCTCCAGCCGTGCAGAGCTCTCCAGCCGTGCAGAGCTCTCCAGCCGTGCAGAGCTCTCCAGCCGTGCAGAGCTCTCCAGCCGTGCAGAGCTCTCCAGCCGTGCAGAGCTCTCCAGCCGTGCAGAGCTCTCCAGCCGTGCAGAGCTCTCCAGCCGTGCAGAGCTCTCCAGCCGTGCAGAGCTCTCCAGCTGTGCAGGGCAGGGATGCAGAGGGAGGGAGGGAGGGAGGAAGGGCCGTGGGAGGCTCAGCAGCACTTACATCAATGAGATCAGACAGGTCATGGATGTAGTACTTGAACACCGAGGCGTTGGTGGCTTCCAGGGCCAGCAGATACTCATTCCTTGCCTTGATTGCCTTCAGCCTGTTCTCTGTGTACTTTGCCTGGCGCTGAAAGACAACAAAAACCAGGATACAGCATGAAAGGAGGTGAGCAACACTCTGAGCAACACCAGGGAACGCTGAACAAATCACAAATCTCACTCTGCTCACACAGATTCTGCCCTTTGGAATTCCAGCTTTCCAAGACTTGAAATGCAGATTGATTATTTAGATGTGTTTAAGCCTTGAGGCTGTGGGATGGGGAAGATGAAGGGAGGAATGAAGGGACAAGGTGGTTTAAGGAGGTTAAGCCCAGCTCCAGCAGCACCAGAGAAGGCCCTGGGTTGGCTGAGGGTTGCTACAGGCACCCCATATTTTTCAAGACCTCAACTTGGTCCTTCCAGAGCCTAAATCCATCCAAAAATAACTCCATCCCTTCGATTGGCTTGAACCTCAGAGCTGAACTGCTTGAGTGACCGACTGCTGAGGCCACTGGCTCTGCCCTCAAAGCCAGTTTGGGATTGGGCTCCCAAACTTCTGCTCTGGACAACAAAAATCATCACATTTACCATGGATTTCAAGAAGCCAACCTGGTTCTGGATTATTGTGCCATATCTGGGATGACACAAACTGCACCTGACTGTCCTAAAGGAAACCTGCAGCTGGATTTGCCTTTCCTTCAGCTGAGAGTGGAATAAAACCTGTACAAAAAATGGGATTTGGATGCATGGGATAACACAAACTGCACTTGACTGTCCTAAAGGAATCCTACACCTGGATCTGCCTTTCCTTCAGCTGAGAGTGGAATAATATCCATACAAAAAATGAGATTTGGATGCCTGGGATGACACAAACTGCATCTGCCGTCCTAAAGGAAAACTACACTTGGATCTGCCTCTCCTTCAGCTCAATATTGAATAAAACCTGTACAAGGGATGTGTTTGAGGGGGGAATCAGTGCCCTCTGCCAGTACCTTCTCCTTCATCTTCTCAATTTTTTTCACCGAGCTCCTCCGCACGTGTTTCTCCTCGAATTTCACATTGGATGTGGAGTCAGGGGAGCGTGGGGTCTGTTTGTCCTCCTGCTTCACTGACTTCCCAATCTGCTTCTCCTCCTGCTTCTCTG
>VZTZ01046662.1:0-12015 GCA_013400955.1 Drymodes brunneopygia
TCTTCTCTTCCTCTTCTCTGTTCTTTTCTCTTTGCTTTTCTTTCCTTCCTTCCCATGCTCTGTCCTCCCCTGCCCTCTAATTTGAAATAACAGAGCTGGGGATAGGAAGTACATCATACCTGCCCCAAGACTAGGCTTATAGCCATCCTAAAAACAGCAGAAAAAGAGTGTTGTCAGGAGGTTGTGCCCCGTGGACATCTACCTCTTCTAATGCAGATGCCTCATGTCTGCAGTAGCTGGAGGAGTTGTGTTGCCTGGCCCAGCATCAATTGCAGGATAAGTTCCTTTGAGGTCTCTGAGGGAAAATGTATTACTGCGTAGGTCAGACTGGGTTCTTGGCATTCTGAGCCTTAGCCCCACATTCAGACCATCCTTTTTTATGTGGGATGCTTCATTTTCTGGTTGTGCAAGGAATGCAGTAGGACTTGCTTTGTACTGGTTTTCAGTAGAAGATCAAAGCAAGGTCCCTCTTATGTCTGCTAACTAAGACTACATCATTCTGTATTGGATGGGTTTTTGCCTGTAAAAAGTCCCTCAAACAAGCTGATTATATCTCTCATGAAGGAAAGTTATTTGAGAGAGCACACTCACATATGCACACTGACATCTCCATCATCTGAAGGTGCAATTCCCAATAGTGCAGCATGGATATTGTCTTCAGAGAAAATCAGGAAGGATAAGAAAGCAGCTTGCTTCATAGTTTTTGTGCCAGAGGCTGTCTGTAATTTTCAGCTTCACAACTGTGAACTTAAAAAAAAAATCCTTGATGAAAGGTCTGGCCATCGCTGGATCATAAATCTAGTTCCAACAAATTAGTTTGGACATCCTTCTGAGTCATGACAAGGCTATTCCCACAGCATCTCACTTTTAAACAGATCTTTTTAGCATTATAAACTTTACTAGAAAGTTTGTAGCAAAGAAATCCACACACCAACATACAAGGATGAAATGATCACCATATGTCTGCTGTCCACTGTATCTACTAATCCTTGGAAATAATCAATGTTTGAAAAGTGATACTTTGGCTAGAACTGTATGCCTTGCAGGCACAAAGATTTCACTTACTTGTTAGTTGTAACTTGGTTTGGAGACCTGTGTGTTATGGAGATGTGCAGAATAGTCACAACTCTGTGCATATTTTCACTGGATGGGGCTCTGAGCAAAGTGGTGCAGTGGAAGGTGTCCCTGCCTGTGGCAGGAGGGTTGGAACTACACGATCTTTAGTGTCCCTTCCAACACAAACAATTCTATGAGTCTTTGATTTTCTGGTGCCAAGAGGGGAGTACTGTTATCAGTGCCTTACCATTCTGTACCTCCTGCTATCTCTCACCATTCATATTTTTAATCACTAAATCTTTTTTGCATGAATTCCTCTCACAGAGAGTATCCCAATGAAAAGTTTGAAGTGCTACAATGACTATAGCACACAGCTGACTTGTACATGGATGGAGCATTCAGAGGCTCATGACCTTGTTGGTATGATTCTTTACCAAAGGGATGATATTAAAACGTAAGTACCTGAAATGTGCTGAGCTAGATAATAGTCCAAAGGGAAATTGGCCATAACTTGGAATCCCAGGTACGAGCAATCAAGTTTTTAGAAAGCACTCCCACCTCTGTTTTTGAATTAAGCAAAAGTTGTGCCTGTTTCTGAGGACTCATCTAGGAAGAGAGGAGTGAATAGGCTGTGCTAGTGGAGTTATTTTTATCACCTTTATCATTATTTTCCATAATTTTGTTGTAGGATCTTAGATATGAAATAAGATGGGGCATATAGGATGTTAATAATCAGCATTAGGGGAGAAGGAGATATCAGAACAAGTGTGAGTATTGTTTGTAAACCCTAAAGGGAGAAGACATTCCCTCTGTCATGTTGCCCATTTAGAAGCATCACTGAGAGTGTGGTTTTGATAACTTTTGAGAAATATGTGTAGACTGTATATTTATGAGATAGAGAGGACTGATAAGTTCTCTATCTGTGCCATCAGTTTTCCTCCCATAGATACTGGTGTGTTTATGACAGGATCTGTCTGTTATATCTGTTTCCTTTAGAAAAGGGAACTAAATCACCAGACTGGATCAATGGTGAGAAAAAGAAAGGACAGAAATGGAGTAATAGTTAAGGGAGAGAAGAAAGCAAAGATAGATAATTGAAAAGAAAATTATTTAGAGTCTGGAGATACAGGAAGAAGAGGAAAGCAGAACTCTTGATTTTATTGCAAACAAGAGGGAATTAATAGACCTAAAAGCAGATGAAAACAGTGGAAAGAATTTTGGAGCAGGACCTTGAAGTGAAATACCTCTGGGAAAAGATGATATGAAGTTACTCGGACCTTTGGAGGATCCCCTGGAACATTGTTATATGATGAAGTGTGTGGATCATGAAACAGAATAGAGGTGAACTAACCAGACAAGCAGATATTAAACCTGGGCATTCACACAGCGGAAATAAAAACGGCCAACAATTAAACAGGATCAGCTCATAGATGAAGTAAACCCAAAACTGTAAGGTAGTGCTGGTGAGTAGATAGAAATAACTTCAGGCTGACTTGGGCTGACTCTTTTGCTTAAGAGTACACACATACTACAGTGTCCAATCCATACTTCAGCAATATCCCTGGTTTCCTTGCTAATACCCAACTTACAAAAATAGCAATAGTTCTGAATAATGCCTGCTGGCATATAGTTGGCTAGAAAACTCCATCCTATCCTGGAAGAGAGTATTTGGCTTTAAATATTCACAATTCACAATATTAATATTTCTCATCTGAGCTGGAATAAAATAATATACTGGGCTTGAGGCCATAAGCACAAACAAAATTCCAGAGGGTACATAAAGAAGCAATACATCTCTCCAGCAGCTAAGGCTACTGCAACACACAAAGATTATCCTCTCCTGCCTAGTTTAAAAAATTGTTTCTAATTTTCATGATGCTCCTTGGCCTGGAGAAAGGCCATCTGAAATGATGATTAACATTGTGGATGAAATCTTTAATGAATACTTAAGGTCCCTTGCCAGAACAGAACTACTAAGGATACAGAAGTACTTTTCGGTTGAGAATATTTTTCTAAGTACCAAGTTTTTTTGGTACTGCAAAATGAAAGTCTTCAAGCAGCTTAGGATCATCAGAAATTTTATGGCCTTTAACTCTGAGTAAAAGGTGTGTTTACAAGACATTACTTTTCATCATACTATTTCTCACCTAAAAATATGAGATTACATAGAGCTAGGCTAAAAAGTAAAAAAAATGAACCGGTACCATAACATTCTGCTGCACAGCTTCAAATTGGGGAGGCAAAATTCTGGTATTAAAATTGTTTCTTATATTAACTGATGCAGACTAGGACTAATAGGAACAGTGAGAAGAGGATAAAAGTGCCTTAGTGAATAATATCAACAGGATGGGATGAAATTGGTTTCAGGTGTTTAATTTCGCACTAAGCACATGTCTTCAGATCAGATCTTTATAGATCACTTCTTCTGTACACAGGGAGAACAAGGACATGTTTTGCAAACGCCAGACAGAAAATGACTTACATGAAACTCCACACGTGTATGTGCACTGGGTCTGCCACTACACTAGAGACTATTTTGGAATAGGGGTAGATGATATTTATGGCTTCAGACCTAACAAGGTGCTTCAAGCAGAACTGGATGTTGATCTTTTCCAAAATGGTAAGGCTTAAATACCAAATTCTCATCTTCCAATGAATTTTAAGGATTTTTGAGAATTTATTTGCAGTTCATCTGGAAGAGAATTCCACTTCTGTTGCGAAAACTGGCAAAGAGTTCCACATTGAGAGGGTTGGGGAGGGAGAGGAGAAGGTAAGTTTCTGGGGGCAGCTGGACCTGGTATCATCTCAGGAATTAGTCAAGCAGGAGGTACTTGGTGTGTCAGGGATAAGATACTCTGGAAATGGGGAAGCTTACCTAGATGTTTTCTTCCCCTCTTTGTGTCACTTCCTAATTATCTCTTCTCAAGCATTGTACCTTCACCTTCCAGTTCAGCCCCTCCCACCTCAAAACCTCTCAGTCAGCTTGATGACATCAGGAGACTTCTTGCTGACCTGGAAAACAGCTGATGGAAGCCAAGGGTTGGACAATGCACTGGAGTTTGAAGTTACTTACAAGCGGGAGTGGGAGTCCTGGGAGGTAAGAGCAGAGGAGCTGAGCTATCCTGGTTTGGGCTGCACCATTTTGGGCAGTTGAAAGACTGTGGTGAAAGTTGTTCCATTCTCAGGGACTGTGAAGAGATACAACAAATGCTGTTTTGGGTCAGGTGGAAGGGGCTCTCTTTCTGTTTGCAAGTGACTTGCCCAGTGAAATACCATCTGTCCTGAACTGAATGCTGAACCGAATGCAAAGATTTCTTCTCCACTCAAAAAACCCCCACAACCATTGTGCTTCAGTTTGAGTTGGAATTGATTTTGCCCTGAATCTCTCCTAAATTGAATTAAATCACAGTCCAACAGGAGGCTGTGGGTTCATGTGGGGAAAATAGCAAAATACATTTAAAGTTACTCCCCCTTTGACACAGCTATGTTTTGGGTTTTTCCTTTTTTTTTTTAAAGGTTTTAGGATTCCATATCCTTTGCCTTATCATTTGCCTAGATCTGCATATGTTTCTGTTCTGTACCTGTAGCCTGATCTTTAGATTATAAGGGAAGTGTCTTGGCCAGATACCCACATAATTCTGCACTGAGCAGTGCTATGAACATGTGTAGCTGGAGCTGAAGACAGTCTGGACTTCGCAAGCTGCAGGAGTTTGCTACTTGTGGGGGGAGATTGTGCCTGACAGTGGCCATGCCTCACCCTTCCTGAGTTGTGCTGCAGCACATGCTGGAGCCCCTCCTATGTGACAGAGAGGAAGAACCACATGGCAGTACGTGCATGGACCATCACATGTATGGGACTGTTGGAGTTGCATCCTGGCAGTCAACTCCTCTCACTCTTTCCCTGTCTTCCCTCCACCTCTCCAATCCCCAACTCTCCAACTTCCTCCTTCCCTTCCTCTCCCTCGTCTCCCCCAACAACAGGAAGCTGCCTCTCTCCTGCTCTCCAACACCACCCAGTGCAGTCTCAGCCTTGAGGACCTTGTCCCAGGGAGCAGCTATGTGGCCCGTGTGCGAGCCAGACCAGGGCAGGCCAGTGGCTTCTCTGGGCAGTACAGCGAGTGGAGCATGGAGGTGTCATGGAAGACCCCTGAAGGTAGCTTGGGATGGAGTGGGGCCATGCAGGGTTGGAAGCTGACAAGTCAGAACTTTCTTGTCATTTACCTTGCTCTTGTGTTCTCTGAAGGTGGCCTTCAGCCCAGGAACCTTCGCTGCCTCTTCAGTGGTGGAGATCGTCTGATGTGCAGCTGGGAAGTGAAGAAAGTGATCACCACCTCTGTCCTCTTTGGCTTGTTCTTCAGGGCCACCCCGGCGTCAGAGTACGTGCTCTGCCCACGGCAGCATGTCTGTGCCTCTCCCATGGGGCTTCTGCCTGTCCCATTCCCCTGATTTCCATACATCCTCTTTCTTCCCCTCAGAGAAGAGGAGTGCTCTCCTGTGCATCAGAAGACTTTGCCCCACACCCCATATGTGGTCCAGAGCTGTGAGATCCCTGTTAGCAATTCCAGCAGTCAGAGTCAGTATCATGTGTCTGTCCGGGCCAAGACAGAGGAGAAGCTGATTGAAGCCTACAAAAACAGTGAGTTTCTGTGTTATTTCTCCTCCTTCTCGTTTCTTGGAGACATGCCTGTCAGAGCAAGTGGAGCTGAGGACAGTGGTGATGAGGAAAAGTGAGTGGGAAATGGAAGAAACAATCTCTGATGAAGAAAGCTACTGTATCAGGTCAGAGCCCTGGGATGTAGGTGTGGAGTTCCTCAGTGGCACTTGTTACTCTGAGGAAGGTGACAGTGATGGAAAGTGTTGTGCAGAAATACAGGTTGTGACCCAGAGCTTCTCAGTGAGCATTTGCCACCCTGCTGACTTCTCTGTGATTCACATTCATGAGTGTCCCACGTGACAGGGGACTGTGGTGAGAGGTGTTTATGGGGAGTAGCAGTGTGTCACTATGTGATCTCTCAAGAAGCCAGTGAGCTCATGTGGGTTTGTGCAATGGCCCCTGGAACATTGGATGAGGTAGGAATCCTTTGCCCAGTGAGGTGCACCAGGAAGGTCATCTCTGCCTGCATGTATCTGAAGGTATTTGGGTGACATTTCAAACTCTAAAACTAGGATAGCTCCTGCAGCAGGTGAAAATATCGGGAGGTAGCTCCAAGAGAGCTGAAAATTTCTGGAAATGTGGTGGACCAGTACAGATATCTCAACAATTTTTTTTTGCTGCTTTTCGGTACTTAGGGAGTGCTGTCAGTATTCATGGGTATAGATTTTCTGTTACTTAGTGGTCTACTGGTTTATTGTATTTGACTAGAAAATGAAGATGCAGAGAGTTAAGAAGTGCTAAAAAGCTGAGCCATTTTACATTGCACAAAACAACCTTGTTTTCAGTCCCTGGAAATGACTCACATAGTGGAAAGAGAGCACTGGACCAGTAGGTTGGTAAGTGCTCTGAGACATTGAGTGTGTTCCAGTTCAGGTGCTGCCGCCTGCAAATGTGTCAGTAACAGCAACAGAGAACCAAGAGTATGAACTAAGGTGGATAAAACACAGCTTGAATTACAGCTTCATAACACAGAGATATCAAGTCAAGTACTGGGAAAACAACCAATATGAAAAGGTAACTTAAAAAGTGCAAGAGTCATGGATATTTTTTTGCTAGTCAAATGGAAAGACAGTTCTTCTCACCTCTGTGATTTGTGCTCCTCTCCTCTTCCCAGACTCTCCAGGAGTTAAATATCAGCAATGATGACCCACCCTTCATCTTCACCCTGCAGATGCTGGCAGCATCTACAGAATATAGGGGGAAAATGCGTGCAAGGGTGAATACGCCTCTGGAATATGAGGGACCTTGGAGTGAATGGAGCGAGGAGTTCACCTGGAAGACTGACAATGGTACTTTCCATGCAGCTGCTTCTTTCAGGTTTTGGTGGACTGTTAATGGCTGGAATGGCTCTTTAGTATACCACATTCTGTCAGCTGGGGTTGGAGTGAGGTGCAGCCATGGCCTAGTTGGAGTCACTAACCATGGCAGCTGCCCTGCCTCTGTCCTTGCAGTACAGCAACAATGCTAGGGAAGGAGGTGAACGACCTTTTAAGCTTCTCTCCTACTTGCCTTCATAAGGTGAGTTCAACTAACCATAAAGTTTTCCACATGGAGAATGTATCAAAGACATCCAGCTCAAAAGATAATAATTGTTTTCTGATTCCTGTAGTCCATTCTGCTCTCAGTGACTAAAGAGCCTGATACTTTAGGAAGAAAGAACATAAGACATCAGCTTTTTATATTTGCAGAGCGACTATAAATTGTGTAAAACACACAGTGATGTCTGCTGGAGATAAAATCTTTATATGTTTTTGCTGTTTCTGGACTTAGAGGCAGCATTTCTGCCATCATACAATCTTTTGCTCAAAGTAATATGATCATGGTAACGTGGTTTGTCCTGAGGAGGATTGTAGTGGCTATAGTGTGGGAAAATTTTGATAAGTGTCTTAAGGAAGAAATTAGTGCACTGTTGTGACTGTTAGCAGGGGAAGCTCTTAGAAAATCTGAGACCCCGTTTCCTCAGAACTGTACAGAGTCAGGCAGACTTAAGATGTCTGAAGGCATGCCTATTGTTCATGGTGGAATAAGGTTCAGAACGATCTCTTTATTAGCTTAAATTGTTTAATTCTGATGTCAGTAAAAGCTAAGTGAATCAGTGAAGGAAACAACTCCTTTGGTCAGTACGCTGTTCAGGTCACGTTTGGCCTGTCCCACTTTGGAGGACATCCCAACAGACTGAAGGCCTTGTGATCCTGTCCCTCCACACATCACATTCCCTAAATAGTGACCAGAATGAAAAACCTGTTGCAGGAAACAGTCACTCTACAGGTGGATAGCTTTTTCTCTTTTTCTCTGTTTCAGTTCTGGCCCCTGTGGTTCTCCCAGTGACGGTCCCAGCTGTCATCATCACTTTGCTGATAGTTGCTTATTGCAGCTATAAGTATTTCCTCAGGTAGGCTTGTGTTCCAACACAAAGACTTAGCAGCTCATGTCGGTGGTATAAAGTCTGAGGCACTTCTTGTCCCCCAGGAGAGAGGTCTGTGTGGAGATGGGCCTTGGTGGGCAGCCCTGTGCATGGCTGTGCAGGGGAGAGGGTTGGGTGGTGCTGTGCCAGTGCCTCAGTTGTGTCTCACTGTGGTGAGCAGCACAGTGTGTGGGGTGTAGTCTTTTCTGGTAGCAACCACCTTGAGAAAAAAATCTTGAAAACTGTATTCTTGCTGCAGGAAGAAGAAAATGTGGGAGGAAAAGATTCCGAACCCCAGCAAGAGTCTCCTGATCCAGAGCTACTTGGGGGTAAGAGGGAATCGTACCTTGAAGGATTCATTACTTCCCTCTCTTTTTCAGGACTTCCAATAATCTTAAGAGCTCTTCTCATTTTCTAGTCCACAATGAACAGATATTTTCATTTATCTATTACTTGTTTTTAGGAGAGGTTCTGGTCCTATTCAACATGACAGTGCTCTTGTATTTTGTGGACCTCTTTGTGCTGTGCCTGTTAGCACAAATGTGATTTAAAGTCAATGTAGAAAAAATTTTCAGTACTCTAAAATTTCTTACTCCTGTGCTTTTAAAAGGGGGTTCTTGAAATCTGCCCAGCACTTGTGGACTCACCAACTCTCAAAAGCAGGTTCCTGGGAGCTACTGCTAAGTAGCTCCCTGAACACCTTGAAGTCCAAAGCAGCAACTCTACTGTTCCTATTTTTTTTTCCCATTACTCTGAAAATTTAAAGCTCTGTCATTTCATGATCACTGTGGCGAAGACAGAAACCTACTATCAAATCCCTCAAGTCCTCTATTCACAAATAACAAGTTTAGGAGGGCATCTTTCCTACCTGGCTCACTGAGTACATGTAGTTAGGTCAGTGGTAAGGCAATATGGGTTTGAAGAAACCATCTTCTGGAGAGGAAAACATACCTCTGAGTTCTGTTAATGAAGTTGCATCCCTGTTACCAGGTGCTATAGGCTCTCCTATTTGTTTTCTTTGTCCACAAGGAATGTACAATTCCTGATTCTATTGCCAGTGAGACACTGCTTTTTGGTCATGTCTGCATTTTCATTTTCAGAAAGGACACTTGGAAAGTTGGTCAACAAGCAACCAGCTGGACTTCAACAAACACAACTTTTCAGAGAAGATGGAGCAGGCTAGCTTCCTTCAAGTTGTGGACAGGTGAGTGAACAGCACATAATAGTGACACTGTGGATGGTCTCTAAGACCTCACTGTGTCATGGCAGGATATAATCAAATGTTCTGTCATTAAAAAAATCCTATACAAGTTGCTTTTGAGAAGGAGAGTCAATTTTTTACTGCATGGGTAACTGCATCTCCAAGAAAATGTTTTCTAAGCCCGTGTGTAGCTCTGTGTGTTTTCAACTAAGATTGATTTATATTTCACGTTTACCACAATAATCTCTCTCACGAGCAACTTTTAACTTTCCCACATTCAGGCAGGTGAAGACTTTGGCAGAGTGCCTTGAAGGGCAGACTAAAAAGACAGATGTTTCCCCTGTTACACTGGAGCTACAGAACTCATACCATGCTTTAAATGAGACAGAGCATGCCCCAGTTGCCTGCTCAAGTCAGAGTGCCGGTCATTCCTTTCCTGTTTCAAGGAGAAACAGTGCTGATGCAAGTATTGCTTCCCACACAGCAGTCCCTTGCTTTGCTTTCAATGGTCCCTACTTGTACAGCCCAGTGGTGTCCTCTCACCCTGCTATACATCAGACCCTGGAAATGGACCCTGTGGGACTCAGTAAGAAATCAGTTTCCCTTCAGTATGGGGCTGTTCCAAGGGAAGACTCTCCCCTGCTCCCACAGGGGCAAGAACAGGCAGAAGCAGCTCCTCCAAAGGACCTGGTCCCGGATCAGAAGGAAATTATGCAGCACCTTGATGACAAGAAAGAAGTCCCACAGGCTTCACCAGCCAGTGGGGAAGGCACCAACAAGGGAACAGAGGAGCAGAACTCTCCAAAGGCTCTCAGCTGTACCACGTCTCCTCAACAGTGTCCCTTGGAGTACATCACCACAGACAGCCCTTTACTGACATCAGCCAGCACCTCCACCCATCCTCCACTTGTCACAGCTGGGGAATCACCTTGTGGCTCACAGGAGCCCCAGCCTCCCAGTGACCACTCTTGCCATGAGTTTTCTCTTGGGAAAACTGGAGTCGTGCTCCCACTTTCAGGCCAAGCACCAACCTCATCTCCTGAATTGCACCTGGATATATTTGGTGACTATCTTACTGTACCTGAAGGTCTCCATGAACATTCAAACCCCACAAAGATTCCTTTGTCTGTCTTACAGAAGGAAAATAGTATTCCTAGAAAGCAGTCTTTGTCAGAGGGAAATTTGGTGGTGTTAAACCCTGACAGCACTGAGCCAGTTTTCCTTTGCCAGGTTGGTGACTATTGCTTCCACGGCCTAAAATCCAGTGTGAAGATGGATAACAGTCAGGAAGATCACCAAGTCAAGAAACTTTCTGAAGGCGAGACAATGCTTGGGAAGCCTTTATGTGATGATGAATCCATCACTGGCAAGGAAAAGGATGTATGGAAGAGGAAAAAAATACAGGCCATTCAGCTTTTCAAAAACCTGAAATCAGATGATTACTTTTCCTGGCAGCAATCTTTGAGGATCAAAGAAATCTGTTAATTGGGTAAATATTAATGAATACCAAAGAGACTGAAAGAGGTTGCAACTCCCTCAAACCTAGGAACAAATAAACACCAGTTCCATTTTCAAGCTTCCAGTCCAGCACATCCAAAAACCTGAAGTACCTCAATATCATTCTCAGTGGTCTTCACAGATTTGGCATGAAAGACAACACAAATATTGCCCTTTAGTGTTTTTCAAACTTTTTGGCTTATCCATACTGAACAGGTTATCCTCTTCATGATCCTGTGACCCATCACAATCATCTTGCAATTTTATCAGATTGCTTGGCAAAACTTGTGACAGGAAATGCAGACTCAACAGCTTGAAAGACTATCAGAAGAAGAAAAGCTTGGAAACCTTGGAAAGAAAAGTTCTATCCTTAAAAGCAATTTTGTTGAACTTCTGTGTATTTGTAAAATAGCTCTGAAAGTCCCCAAGGAACTTTTATATCTCTTCTTTTCCACTATGGCATGAAATATATATTGTCTAAGGCAAAAAACTCCCCAGACAGTTATAGAAGCGTAAATAAAAAATGAGAAAAAAATTGTTGAAATCCAGGAAAACTTTCCTAATGTTACTGTGCCATATACCACAGTGGATTCAAAGGATAAGAAGGAAACATTACTAGGATACATAAAGCAAGTTGTAGAGAACCATTTGGAAGAAGAAATGTTACTGAAAGCAACCCAAGGGCTCCTAAGGTCCAATGAGAGGGAGTGGGGCAGATAACAGAAAAGAGGAGGTAAGAGATCCTGGGAAGGTGCACAAGCCTGTAACTGCTGGAGCTCTTCTATTTCGAAGTGTTGAAATATTATATAGTTTTCTTTTAAGTTCATTGACTGTTTATGCATTACATACTTCATCCTGTAATTGATTCTTCGTTTGGTTTTTTTATTTCCTTAAATAATGAGAGTTGAGAAAGAGGAGACTTTTTTCCCCAGTTTTGCTGTAAAGAAAGTGGTGCAAGGTAAGAGCATTTGTTCAGAACTGCTACTCTGTAATCAGTGAAAGGGCTTTGGTTTCAGTCCTGAAGGTGGACTTGACTTCCAAAAAACCATATTTTATTTCAAATATAACATCTGTATTAATAAACATTTTATTTCTTCCTATAAGTATTTCCTTTCATAAGTTAAAAATATTGTGTTCACAATAAAATTACTATTGGCACATTTGCTCAGGTCTCAAAAAATTCTATAGGTTCAGCTGTGCCAT